>CM052329.1:19578744-19603221 GCA_028455615.1 Lasioglossum zephyrum | reverse complement strand
TTATTGCAACACTGATTTACAATTAATGTAATATTATTTGATTTTTATGACTATGGAGAGTGCGGTACATGGTAAAATTTTTTATAAAAATCTAAATTTGGTCACTAATGTAAATGCAATAGTAATTCACAAAAAATGTAACAATAAAATTAATAAATTAAAAAAAAATTAACAATATTTATGCATAAAAATTATTGTTATATGATTTATAATATCAATTACCTAATAAATAAATAAAATAAATAAAATAAAACGTTTTGCCAAAGGAATTTATCGTACATCGTGATATACACGTGTAGTGAGATTTGCCACGTATGTTCGCACTGTGATGGCGGTAGAATACGACAGATAATGACAATCCCCCCAATAACATCCGAGAGGGGAGTCGAGTCAGACACACCTCCCCAACCATCACCGTAGAGGAGGAAGTCCGTAATAGGATTCACCTACCGCCCTTAAACAAAAAAAGAGGGTAGGCGAAGTGAAGTGGAAGAGCTGTCTCTTCCGCCGGACTCAAAATGGGACATTACTGTATTCAGTTAGAACGTTGGAGGTGCCAACGAAAATTAGAAAAGGAACAGAATGAAAGCGTTCGTTCGAACAACACCATAGAAGAACACACTGTTCCGCCGAGGACATACCACTTTATCTTGATCGAAGATCTCGACGACGACCGACGGTGGATCCTTCTTGATTTCTTCCGCGGTTCCGTAGATCAGGATTTCGTCGAACAGGAGGAGCTCATCCCACGTGGGACTGAGAGTTTCGTCGATGACTTGCGTGCACTTGCAGAACTCGCCGCAAATAACTCGCGCGAATGGATCCGAGAGACCGGACGCGTCGCTACCGATCAAAGATCGGGCTTGATACATGTGCGCTCTCAACTGGAATTTCTACTCAATAATTATTGGAAGATTTTTAGTGATCCGAGCCTTTTCTCATCGCGACTGTTTTCGCGCTCGCTGTTACTTTCAGTAGTGCTCTCTAACGTCTCTACGTTCTACGGCGTGGAAGGGTAGGAAGGACTATCTAGTACATGTGGGTTGAGTCTAGCAGGTTGTTTGATTTTAGCTGGCAGAACACTCACGTGTTTTTCGACGTAATGTATTATGACCGGTGGTAACGCGCGCTGTCTGTCGATGTTTCGAAGCTCGTGGCCGAGCTCGTAGCCCTTCGGCAACCCTTGAATGAAGTACTTTCTGTGCTTCAAAATGCCCAGCCACACGTACATTTGGAGTTTCGTTTGTATCGCCCAACCGGATGGTCCGAATCTTTTCTTCCCTGGAAGCTAGCGAGGAATCCGTGTTGATGTGAGAATTACATTATATTATAAATATTATAATATTATATTATATTAAAAATTTTTTTTTAGAATTATAAATATAAAAAGAAAATATTTAATATAAATATACAGGGTGGTCATTTTATCTGAAGACTTGGAAATATCTCGATAACTGTGCATCGGATCAAAACACGTGGGTAATGAAATTTGTTTGTCGCGAAGAGCAATATTCAATGATACTAAACTCGACCCCCCACCGCCAACCCCCGGGGGTAACGGTGGGGGAAAATGAACAATTTAAATGGGAACCCCCATTTTTCATTGCAGATTTAGATTCTCCATAAAAAATACACAAATTTGACCTAGGAGTTTTTACATTTTGGTTCACAGATGGCGCTGTAATGGAAAAAATCAAAATTATATATAATATAATTATATATAATATAATCTATAATAATATATAATATATAATATAATCAAAATTATATATAATATATATAATTATATATAATATATATAATTATTATTCCACCTTTAAATCCGGAAATCCCATCTTTACTCGATCAAACGAGTAGACATTTATTGTACGATTAGGTACAAGGTATAATGCGTACCTTGAGAAACATTGTTTGCACTTTGCCGCAGTATTTGCCGCACTCCTCGTCCACGATCGAATAAATCAGATCCCTTCCAGGTATTCTGTGATAAGCGACACGTCGTCCACCGCTAATTACCCAGATGAACACGTCCGGCAACGAATCTTGAGGCTGCGAACAGAGGTTTGTTTGAAAGCTCGCGAATATTCAATGTGTGTGCGTATATTTATCTGTAACTACATTCCCGTCCATAAATCATCGGACACTTTTTACCTTCAACAAAATTAAAGAAAACAAGCTCTCAATAAAATTTGAATAAATGTTAGAAAAAAATCAAAAAAGAGATTGAGAAATTATGGGATGACTATAGACAGCTTTAATTGTCAAATTGGAAAACAATTAGCCCACTTGTATTCGAAAAATTAGAAAATATAAGAATAATAATTAAAATTTTGAAATTGTAGGATGTTTCGGTCAGATTTGATTTACATGTTATCTAAATTTGAAAAAAATTAGCAAGTGCTATTTTTATTACATAGTATAGGTTGTTTAATAACAATTATTATTGTTTATGAACGGGAATGTATTTCCGATTATATTATGTTTCATCTGGCGTCTCGTTTCTGCTCACATCTTCGACCAGAAATTTTAGCTTCTGCAGATAGCCCTGAGTAGTCTTCAACCTTTCTTTGAAGCTGCTCCTCGTCACCACTGCTTTCAGATTTCTCGACAGTACTCCGATGTTTTCCAATTCCCTTTGACACAGCTTCATCCTCTCCTTGTCGAGCTTCGTTTTCCCGACTCCCGGCCCGGTGAGACTAGACTTACTAATGCTGACGTATCGATTGCAGTTGCTGCTCAATTCCTCGAGTGTCGACTTCAACATCTTCTCGCTGGAGGAGTCTTCCGCGTGCGTTTGAGCCTCCGACAATCCTTCTTCCTAAACGAACAGGAACGATAATAGTCGATTACGATCACCGTCGATTCCATCAACGCGTTCGCCATTCGTTCGCTCACCAATTTGTCCGTGATTTTGTTGATGATATTGCTATTGTACATTCTACGCCTGTAATCCGGCCAAATGCTTCGAACGTGAAGGCAGGGCTTGTCGTCCCAGTAGGGGATGAAATAATAAATCTTGTCGTGCGTCATGGGTTTGCTCGGAGGGGTGGTGCTCTGCCAGTATCCGCTCAACACTTCCATCAACTCTTCTTGATCTCCGCTGGTACCGCTTTTCGGCCCCATTTCGTACATCTAACAATTTCATTTGGTAGAGAGCAGTGTCGCACTCAGGGGGAGGGAGGCAGGGGGTTCTTGGCACCCCCAAGAAAAAGGAAATACAACACTTGAAAATTAGTTGAACCGTGGAACAACTGCTTCTAATGTACAGAGCCGGATTAGCTCTACAGTAAAACCTTAATACTTTGAACCATGAAATAGTCCCAAAACCTATGTACCCCAAAGAAGATTATCCGTTAGCATATATAAGACCCCAAAAATCCTGTATCGAGTTACTCGATTGTTATCTCTGCTACGGTACGTCACCCCGATTCAACCTTTAAGTTACTTAGTTTCTGAAATGTCTAATTAGTGATTCGCGAAAGTGAAATACGTCGGCCTTCACGAAGTCTCCCATTTCACTGTAACATAAACGTTGTTCCCTGCCTGTCAACGCTGTGACGACGACAGCGATACTTTTCGATCACGCGATCCGTATTTATTTCTATCCTTCTTTATGTTTGGCTCTCTATTGAAGTCTCGGACGGCGCGGTAGACGCAGTCATAAATAAAAAAAATAATGCCTTCTATGCAAACGCTGTCCGTTCAGAATCCGGCTGTTGGAGAGTATTTGAGGATTTACTGTATAACAGAAGTAGCAAATGCTAAGGGTCCCGCGATTGGAGCAGAAAATGTTTACCATGTAAAATTGTGTAATAATACAACAGATATTTTTGTAAAAAAAAGAAGGGTTGGCTCCCCCCAAGATTAAATCCTAAGTGCGACACTGGTAGAGAGATTCGAGTGCGTAACCAGCGAAAAAGTACGAGGAGAGCTTACCTTTGAGCTTTCGTTGTGCCCATCCAAAGAGTTTCCTGCGTTCCCTATAGATACCTCAAAGTAAAGTGGTTTGTCGCCAATCTTCTTGTCGATCATCGTGGCATCCATAATCGTGGCAAACAAGAAGAACTCTTCGTTCCTGGCGTACGCGGACTCGTTGATTGGCACGGTGGGTTCGACCTCGACCTCCGACGGAGCCATGTCCACGTTGTCGCTAATTTCCGTCCTGATCGCTATCAATAACCTGTGTGTGATATAACGAAGTGAAAACAATTAGCTGCCAATAGAGGCTCTAGGAAGATTGACGGATGGAACTCGCCAATGACAATTTCAGAGAATATACATATATGATTCACATAGATCTACAAAATGTGTTTTTTGAATTTTCAATGTACAGTGAGACAAAGTATTCGTACACCTTTTAAAGTAGAATAATTTTTTTTATAATTGTACCAAACGACCTGATCTTTTAGAATCAATTAGAAGCATCGGTTTACGAAATGATACGCAAAAAAGATTTTTCAAAAATTATAATTTACACGGTTTTACATGCAAAAATATGAAAGACGTTTTTTACAAATTTTTTATTGGGACCCTTAATGAAAATTTAAAATATACGTTTTGTAGATCTATGTTAGTTATACATATTCTGAAAATTTCATACTATGTATATATTGGGTGAGCAAGAAAGTAATTTCGGTATTTTATGGTGAAATGTTGTGTGTGATTTGAAACGCACTTGAATCTAGGACTAGATCTTATGAGCCCGGATTTGTGAAGCTACAAGAAGATGGTAAAACATCACCTCGAACAAAATGGAAAATAGTTTATTGATAAAGTTCGTTGCTTGAATAAAAAAATCGAGTTCTATTTTACTTTATTTAATTAATGTTGCCGCTTGAATGTAAGAACGAGGTAACTTGAAATTTGGACATTTTGAGTTATCTACTTCGTATTAAAGAAGAGATCAAATAGAATTTAATGTAAAAACTGGGTAACCTATCAAAGTAATCTACGACATCTAGTGAATCATAATTTAGTTTAATCTTGTTAATGTAAAAAGTAGGCAACTTCAGTTTTTTTTGCAAAAAAAACAGTTTCAAATTTTTTTTAATCCAAACTGATGTTTTTTCATGTGTTATTCCACTTAAAATAAAGAAATATAAGTAGATATTGGAATTATGTTTAAAATAACGGTCTCCCTACCACAATCTTAAAACCTTAAAATACTGCTTCATCAATTTCTCGAAAATAAGGAATTGTAAGTTACCCAGTTCTTACATTCAGAACAACAAGGAGAAGTAGAAAGACGAAAAGAGAAGATTGAGAGGAGACCTTGCTCTGTACGAAATGCCTTCCCCGAGCCCCGTGTTCAGCGTCGAATGTTCGTCTATGAGGCTGTAGTCCCTGATGCTTCCGTAAAAGTGGATGAAAGCCGGGCCGAACGTAGGTAGAAATCCTCGTTCTCCGTCGTTGCTGATTTGCTTCAGATCGACGAAATGCGTCCCGATCACGGTCGCGTGAACAGGATCATTGTCGCACAGCTGAATTTTGATCCTTTGACAAAGGGGTGGAAACATTTCCGTGAAAACGATCTGTTCGTTCCAGACTGGCGTGTAACTGTGCCTCTTGACGCTCGTCTTACCCTAAATTACGCGACAAAAGAGATTCAGAGTCTCTTGCCTCGTAACAATAGAAACATTATTCTAAACGTACCCATCTATTCTTCAATACCTATAGCAACGTACTCGCATATTTTGGTATGGTGTAACGAATAGGAGACACTAGACAAATTTACGCTAGTATTGGTAACTGTTCTGTCTTTTCTGCTACCATTTTTGTCAGTAAAAACAGAGTTATTTTTGCCCATATTGTTTTATGACAAAAATGGGTTGTTGTGTCAAATACAAAGCTGTATGTCAGAAGAATCTAATGACACTAAACCTACTAGCCTTAAAAGTAACAAGATTGATTTTATACAATCATTTCTTATAAAATTATTTTTATTATATCAATAATCGTAAAATAGAAAATCTGGAACCGGTGATGGGGTAGGTTTAGTGTTGAAAAAGTTATCGTCTTTTTAAGAATGTCCGAATTCATATTCTAATATTGAGAATTCATATTGGGAGTCAGTATACGTGTGCTATACGTATAGGTAATATAGGAATATGTAGATATGGTACGTTAGGGATTAGTATCGATCTTACGGTCAATCCAGCGAAGGAAACTCGCACGTAAGGATCCACGAGATCCTTGACCTCGCCTGTGAAAGCTTTCTTCACGTTCGCCATGATGCTGCTGTTCATTTTCGGCAGTCCGTCGGCTCTGTACACCTTGACGACGAACTTCGCCCTTTGCCTCTCGATCGGCACGCCATCCGGAAGCAAAAGATTCCCCTCGATGTCGTCCTCGTCTTTTTCACTTTTCGGAGGCACTTTGATAGTGTCGCCCTTCCCGATCACGCTCACGTCGCACTTCAAGTAGCCCTTTGGTCCCCCCGCCACGTCGTCCGGATCCGTCAGCAGCGCCCATTTGTGATAGAACTGATGATCTATCGGAGTTCGTATATCCGTTAGACGTTTCAGGTTTCCGTTTTTCGAACGCTCGTCGAGAATAACAGCAAAGAGGAAAAGCCAGAAAAATCGAAGCGGAGAAACATGTCGGAAACGTTCAGAAACATCGTATTATACCTAGATAGAATGCAGCATGATGTGCGAGCGTGCGAGGACAGTGTTCCGCTGTATCCGGTACATATATATGTATATGGATATCTATATGTATACAATCGGGAACGATATTAAGTGGACACTCAAAAATCGCATACTTTTTCAACCCTCATCTGTCCTATTATTTGTAGGTAAATTTTCCCGAAACTTTGTATGACTTTTATTTTTTTTCTAATGCGGAACACAACCGAAAAACCTAAAATGTAAATGTTAACTCATCAATTTGACTAAAAAAACATTGAAATTTATTGTATTTTGTGTTATTGTGTCAATTTGATACCGAGGGACAGATTTAGTTCGTGAAATGAGGGACGGATGAGGCTTAAAAATTCGTCCAAAGGACTTGAATTGTTTTTAAGATGTTAGACTGACTAATTTTAAAGAGAATAAGTAAAACAAAATTTGTTTACATTGCAATTGGTAGGAATCGTACAAAATTTAAAGGGAATGGTTTTGCGTTGCGCTGGTATGGCTAGTTATGGCATACGGTGTGGAGATATGGGGTTGAAAGGAAAGAAAGTGGAAGCGATATAGGAAAGATACATCAGATGGGTGCTAGGGTTAGAGTAAGAGATAAGAAACAGGTATGATGTTGCACCTGGGGTACGATGCGAACAGCGGGGTCCCTTAACTCTCCATTATTTAGCTAGACAGTAGAGGGGCAGCTCATTAGGTTAGGTATTTAGTGGGTATGGGTATGCCGACCATCCGCTGTCTGAGTCCCACACACGCTTGCGGGGGGTGTGCGTAATGTCATTTTCCCCCTCACTCTTAACAAGAAAAAAAGAAAAAAAAGGTTGGAGTTGATGACACCCGGGTAACTGGTAAGGGAAAACGAAACGAGAAGAAATGAGAGTGAGGGGTGCAAGGAGGGTATGGAAATTCGAAGAAAGGCTAAGAGGAGGATAAGTAAGTGAGTGGGAAGACAACGTTTGGAAGAGATAGGAGAGAGAGAGAGAAGGAAAGAAATTATCTAAGAAGAAGGGAAGAAAGAAATATATAGAAGAGAGAGAGAGCAGAAGAAAATTAAACAATTTAAAAAAAGTTGTGCGATTTTTAAGAGTGTTGACTTAATATTGTCCCCGGTTGTATGGATATGTTATACGCATACATATTGTTGCTAATATCGTATACCTAACGCGTACGTGTCTCGTCTCGTTTATCGATCTTCAAACTGGAGCATACGCATGTACTTACACGCGTACACACCTACGAAAAACTTATGCTTGGGCTCCTATACTGCGATCCGAAATCAACGGGTACAGTGTGTACGAATTCGACGACGGAAACCGAAAAAAGGTGGTCGAGAGTAGCTCTTCTAGTAACACAGTTGCCGCGAGAAGGGAGGTAACTACTTTTCTCGAGATAGAGATCATCGTCTTCGAGTTGTGTGCGACAGAAGCGGCATGACTCGAGATAAGCGATGTGCGAACAAGAAAGTCGAAGAAGACATGCTCTGAAATGATAGTTGTCGTAAGTTGTAGGTTGCGGGCACATACGAACGGGGTACAGTAGAGCCTCGATCTAAGATCTAAAGAAATCCTTGTTACTTAGATCCTGGTGTGTTCCCTAGTCCACACGGTTCCTCCGTGTAACAATTCTGGTATATATAGTTTTCTTACTATGCTTATTTATGTTTATTTTTCAGAAAATGTTGTTTTAATTTTATTCAATATTTTTCCCTTAATTAAAACACGAAAACTGATCTTTCAATTTTTTCATCCCAATTAAAAGAATCATGCAGTGAAGGATTAATATAAAGCCGAAATATTACAGAATATGGAACGAACGTTTTTTAACCTTGAAAATCGGTGTTAGACTTGCAGAATTTCAAGAAAATTGTGGTTTATCCAATACCATATTTTATTCAATATTTTTCCTTAAATTAAAACACAAAAACTGACATTTCAATTTTTTCATACGAATTAAAAAAATCACGCAGTGAAGGGTTAATTCGTGCTCCCTGTTTTCGTTCTTTGTGGCCTCGCGAGATATGCCCGCAGTGGAGAGGATATTCGTTCTTCGTAGATCCTACGGTTTCCGATTTCCCTAGATCGAGGCTTTACCTTCATATCACATATAAATGAGAAGCGTAAACGCGAAAACAGCGATTGTTTATTCTGAACGAGTCTCGACGCGATTGCATCGTAGCCCAGCATTGTCGCGATCCTCCGTCGGACGAGCTTCTCGAGAATAGTAAACGATGTTCAGAAAGCAATTCGTTTCGTTGACTTCGACAGATCCGATGTCGTGAATGAAACGCATCATCATTCCGCGCAATCGATCGTACGATGCAAAAACGACACCCGGCCTGTTAACGTAACGATATTGTTTTGTTGTCATCGCGATGCGCAAACAAGTCGAATCTCAATTTCCTATAAATTAACGTTTTTGTTTCACGGTAAGAAGTGAACTGTATACACGGGAAATGTGTACGTGCATGTAAATACGTGAACGCGTACATGTTCTTCTTGCTATCGATTCGAGTGCAACAAGTACACTCCCGGGCAAGAGGACAGCACCCTTTTACGTAATATTTTGAAGTTGTATTATCTTGTTGTAGGCGTAGCGAATTCGTGCAATGTCCGCGGATAAAAAGTTACGTTTAACGAACACGAGAGTTGAAACTACGATTGGTCGAAATTTTACGAAATCTCACGTCGTGCTATCCTTTTGACCGGAAATCAAGAGATCCTTTCAGTTCGTGAAATGAGGGGTGGATGAGGGTTAACCTACTCTCTGTGTATGGGGTGCAAACGCACCCCAGGCTGACAGAAACGGAAATAAAAAGTTGTCAAATGGAACATTTGCAGCAATTTTCTATGAATGCTATCTGTGATATGTTCCATACTGTTATATCGTATACTTATCTTGGAATAATCAATAACATTTCACGAATAATTGTGTTTGTCGATTATCGATCGTTAGGTAGTTTATAACAAGAAGTATAGATGATATCGGCGCAAATATGGATCCTTTTGAAGAAAGAGGAAACAACTGCGTCTGTAAATTTTTGAAAGAGTTTTCAATATGAAAGTACTGAAAAATAGATTTAAATACAATATTCAAAATAACGGTAATGAATTACCAACCTGCTTTATGAAAAAATTAGTAAATATTTAATTTTTGATAATTTATTTGCGGTTTAAAATTTATTTATCCAGGATCCGGTTAATCTAGGTCCTACTGTACACTGCTGTGCAAAAGACAGAAGCACCCGGCCATATTTAATAGATAAGCGTAAGAAGTCGAATAAGAACGCAGTAAGTTTTTAAAGAGGATTCCGCTGTTTAATTGAATAGCTCTGAAAATATGTTTTATTGCGGATTATCTAATACTTTAAATACATTTTCTGCATGAAGATATTGTTTGTCATTATATCTTTTAACTCCACTGGCTGCTTCTTTCTCTTGCACAGTAATTGACGTATCTACTTCCATTTGATCGTTCCCATTTAATGAAAGCAGAACTCGAGATTACATCTTCAAAGTTAAAAAATTTTTTTTTAAATATCCTTTGACAAATATAGAACATCTTTTTAATCCGTCATGTATCGTTCAGCATTATTTTTTAAATATATTATTATTAATTATTACTAAAAAAGTATATGATTTCTTATTGGGAAGAGATGCTCTATATCATACAAAAAAAAAAAACTGAGAGAAAATATGGGACGAAACGATGAGGACATCGCAAAGAACTTGAGCAATTCTGCCTGGTGAAATATGCTACTTTCCAAATGCTCAACTTTAAATGATCATTGTAACTAAAATATTTATTCAATTTCATTAATTTCTGCATTTTCGAGGTCGAAAAAAAGTTTTTAATTTTTTAAAAAATTTTCTTTCTTGAAAAGGATCCATATTGGGATCGAAACGTAGAAAGTTTTTAAGCAAACTAACACGATTGCTTTAATTTAATTTCTGATCGAACCTTTGCGCCGATATCATCTACATATATTTCACGAATACTTGTGCAGACATTTCATTTCATTTCGCTCGAAAAATGTGTGGAGTCCAATGATCCCCAAATACACGGTTCACATTCGAATAGCAGTACACAGGGAGAAGGTTGAAAATGTCGATATTTTTCCGAAATTTTCAAATATTGTGCATCGTCGCACAACTTTGCGTGTGGGGCACTTTCAATTTCGAAAGAAATATTTTTTTCGATCCGGTCTAATGAACAGTCTGGTTAGAGTTCGCACTCGATGAGATTTGTTGCGTCGCTCGTTCTTAGCAATCATTGTAAATAATTTGTTTGTCAGTGTCGATAGTAATTTCCGTCTCGGTCTTGGTCAAAGATGAGAGGTCGAACGCGACGATCGCATCGGTGGGATTGGTAACACATGATCGAAAGTAGTCGTTAGCGATTTTTTCGGACGATTGAAATACTGTAGGTACCTGGTTGTGCCCATACGGTCGCGATGTCTAATTTAAAGCTGCCCAGCGTTAGATTAGCGCGTAAGAGATTCCGCGATTGCTGCACCTGCGTACCAGTAGAAGGTTAACTATTGCTCGTTTAACTTTTCTTTTCTTTCGATCGACAGTTTTTTTATAAATATTTCAATGTTATTGGCGCGCTGGTACGATCATTCTTGACAATGGTTAAGCTATTTCGCAAATTTACATAAAATATTTCGACGTTTCGATCCACAATTTGGATCATTTTCAAGAAACTTATTTCATTGTAATTGTGTCTGTAAGAATTCATTTCTAATTAATACATGGTTGTTAGACCAAATACAGAAAAAGGAAACAATACCTTAAAACCCCAATCAGCGTTCTCACTAACTCTAAAGAATTTAAATTAATAACTAATTTGGGTTAAGCAAGTGAGTATTCATACAAGTTATAATTGTTTATATTCTTCTTTTTTCTTTCTCTGTTGATTGGGTTTTCAAGGTATTGTTTCCTTTTTCTGCATTTGGTCTAACAACCATGTATTAATTACAAACGAATTCTTACAGACACAATTACAATGAAATAAGTTTCTTGAAAATGATCCAAATTGTGGATCGAAACGTCGAAATATTTTATGTAAAATTTGCAAAATAGCTTAACTGTTGTCAAGAATGATCGTACCAGCGCGCCAATAACATTCAAATATTTATTGCTCGTTTGCTTGTCATCGGAAACATCGTTCCCATCGTTTTTTTTCGTGCGAGCTATACCCTACGATAATTATTGTCTCGGAGAATTTTTACCCGCCTGGTTGTGCCGTACACAGTTTGTTATTTTTTAATGAAGGTATTCGCTTTTTCCAGCGTTACACGCAATACCGATTACTGTCTCCTCGTCCAGAATTTTGCGTCGTTATTATGATAGCGCTTCGATCCGATCTCACGAAACATCTTGCCGTGCGAAACGCTCGAAACTCGTATTTTCACTTCGATCTTCGATCTTGCAACGTATATGCCAAGTGTACATATATTCCATGTATGTATATTACGACGCGCGACGGTACGAGGAGAGAAAGTACTTGCTCAACCGATGCGCATTGGCGATATTGCCTACCGAAAATAATTCTTCGTTCTACCGTATTACGTACTCTCCGTGCCACGCAAGTTATCTCCTGGCAGGAATTCAACACTAAACCTACCACCGGTCAAGATGACCGGTACCAGATTTTTTATTTAACAATTATTGAAATAATAAAAATGATCTCATAAGAAATGATTGGATAGATATATTTAGTAGAACACGAGTTACAATAGAAGCCGCACGAAGTCTGAATAAAATCAATCTTGTAATTTTTATAAAGGAATCAGTCGCCTTTAACTCTCATACGTTTCTCAGGATGGAAATTTATCCATTCGATATTTTCACGTACTATAAAATTATTCATCCTTTTATGTCCTACATCGTGAGACGTATTTCTTTAAAATGTGGCGCTATACTGTATATGGAACATAATGTATATGGATATGTAAATAATATGTAAATAATGTATATGTAAATGTATATAGAACATAATGAGTTAATTTAACGTGTAAAAGACAAATGGGTGAATTGTTATTCTAGTCTGTTTTATGCAGCTATTTTTTAGGAGTCAAGGGTCGGTAGGTATAGTCTCAAAATGCGGCATTTTCGATTCTAGACGAATTATTGGCTGTGTGTGACCTCACGTCACTCTTTGCCTCGAAAAGACATAATTTGTGAGGCACGGAGTGTACCTACATATGCGCATATTTGCTTGGAAGAGCTAGAAAGGAATTTCTACGAATTTCGCAAACTACGGGAAACTCTTGTGCGTACAGGCACGGCCGTCTCTAGTACGGGAACCTAATTTTAGCAACGCTCAGTCGAACCAGCTGACTGGATTGATGTTTTGTCTGTACAGTATATTTTCTATAGATGCGACAATTTCTATACGATAGATGCAACCAAGAATATCCCCCCAACTTTTAATCTGATTTTGGCTCAGTATATCGGTGTGAACCACTACTAAAGGCCTGCTCGTGTAGTTTCTCTTTATACGCGCTGTCCTTCTCTATATTCGGCTTGGCCTTTGATAAAAAAATAGCTACCTTTTTTTTATTTAAGGGCAATGGAGAAATACATTTACGTACACCCCCAAAGATGGAAATTAGGGGTAGACTTACAACCCCTACCCATATCCACTAAAACCCCATCGTCAGAGGTACTTTCAACCCTTCGCACTGTCCCAGTGATAATCGGTGTAGGGACCTACTCTTCGTAATACAGTATTTTATCGATAATTGTCCCCAACACGGATCTGTCCAGGGACAATTATCCGCCAGGGATACTGTTCTCTGCCACGAATGCGACGAAAATGACGGTGAAAGTTCCATAAAAAAATAATGAAATAATGAAAAATAAAGACGTTTCAAGGGGGTTCACCCCGCAGTAGTGGGGATAGCTTCGGGGCATTTAGCGGCCAGACATTTGGGACATTTATGGATAAAATACTGTACTTCCTACACCGGTTCCGACTCGTCGCATTGGGTCTTCAATGGTACTAAGGCCTTATTCAATTCTGGCTAGCTACCCTGTACGATAGATGCGACCAAATTCCTCCGAGGCTGTCGCGTCTATAGAAAATGTTCCGGTGTGTACCAGAGACGGCCATCGTGTCTATTTCTTCCACTACCGCGAACATCGTACTCGTAAAAGCAAAGCTCGATTAGCGACTAGCTGGCGTGATACTATTATCGTCGCGATTTTTCTGAGATTCCGACAAACGGTAAGATCCCTCGCCCTCTCAGTATCTAACAACGTAACGAAGCGGTTGATTTCCCAACTGTCGCCATTTAAACGGAAGCCAAAGCGCTTCAGATTGAATAAGAAAATGTTCGAGACGTACCGAAAGCGTGATGATCTTGTCGAAAAGCATCACCGGAGGCATATGAAAGTCGAAGACGAAGTACTGGAAATCAAAATGGAGTTATAAAGGGTTTTTCTTTTATTACCTTTGACACGCGAAACTGAATCACGCTTACTTCGTTGTAATACGGACAGTTTGTTGACTCCTTGACGCTCGTGTATTTTCGTTGATCGCCGACTTGCACGCAAACCACGGGGTCCATGTTCAAGCCGGCGAGTTGTCTCGCTTCTATGATGGTGACGCAAACTTGGTAGTCTTGAGCCTTCAGCGCGGAATGTCCCGTGTCGGCAGTCTGCAAGAAGTCAATCGTAGACCAGGTCGACTCGTTTGAATCGAATATCATTAATCTACCAGTAATTAATATACCATTGACATTCCATTACCATTAGTAATCTATCAATGATTAAGACTTAATCAATTAATTTTACATTATTAAATATGTTGGTGTCTAATCAATTACTTAACATTTAACCCCTTGTCCTACGATTTATTTTACGGTTTCAGTGATTAAAACTTTTTTGTAGATCGTATATGATTTCCTGAAACAGGAGAAAATCTATTGTATGCTTGTATATTTTCCAATAGCTGTACATTAACAAAAACCAAAGTAGAATTTCATTTTGGTTTAAGGGAAATTAGTAGCATACATATATTTATTAGACTCTGTTCAGAATCTTCATCGTGAGTCAGATAGGATATTGTAGAGGAAGGGGTTAAGTATTGTATGAGGTATTATATCAATTCCATATTCGTGCAAAGAAAATCATTAATATACAGGGTGTCTCAAAATTCCTTCAGCATCCGGAAACGGGAGGTTCCTGAGATCATTTGAAGCAACATTTTCCTTTGCAAAAATGGCGTCCGCGGCTTTGTTAAGGGGGTAAGGGATAGGCAGAATATTACTAGAATATTACTAGAAAAACAAGTAAAACAGTGTCAACACTGTGCTAACATGCGTCTCGGTTGCGCTCTAATTGGTCCATGTTTTTCGTTAGTAACTCGTTAACAAAGCCGCGGACGCCATTTTTGCAAAGAGAAATGTTGCTTCAGACGATGTCAAGAACCTCCCATTTCCGGATATTGAAGGAATTTTGAGACACTCTGCAGGATGGAATTATTCTAAGTCGAAATAAATGTTTAATGGTCAAGTTAAAATTGCATCGAGTGCAATGGGTTGAAAGGTGTACGAATACTTTGTACCACCCACTGCAATTGAATGAACGGTTAAGTGAAACGCGTGAAAGATCGAACGCACCTTCGGTTTCGATCTCTTGGTCGTTTTGACGACCGCGTCCTGCGACTCCGTCTGAGCGGCGATGGTCGTGCTGGCGCTCGCGATCGTCGCCGGGCCCGAGTCTTCGGTTCCATTGACCCGGCTCTCGTAGTCGGAGGTGTTCGATTCGAGCGACGTCAAAGAGTTGGCCCTCGAAGGCTCGTTCGAAGTTGCGCAACTCGAATTCCCTTTATCGATCAATTCGCGAGTGTCGGAGCCGCTGTCGCAAGACCGTGATCCCGCCGCCGCCGGCCTCTGTTTGCCCAGTTTCATAAACGATCTCATGCTCCTCAGCGTCGAGTACCTGCTGCACACGGGACGAGAGTTTCCATCGTGAATCTTTCTTTGTTTACATAACATTAAATCCATCTCTCCATCGTATTCACTTTCGCGTTGCGTTTCGTTCGACAGTGGACGATTTTTGAATGTCCGGTCCATTGGAAAGGTTACAATGACTTAAGAATTCGAATTTATTTTTCTTAGCTTGTTAAAATAATTAAAGTAAGAATAAGCTGTTTACGTGGCTCTAGTCATTTGCAATTAGTGCAAGCAATTTATATTTTGCATAAAGAGCCACGGTCGAATTATGAGTATGGTAATTGTGTGTGCGTGCACCAGTGAATAAACGGGAACCAGTAAATGAACGCTTTTGTATATTTCAACAAATTTTAAGCCGCACGGCATAATAGTGATAATGATTCTTGGACCAATAATTACTAGAATGTAGTGTTCATTGACTGGTATTTTTTATATTTTTTATTTAACGTTTAATAAAGAAAAATAATAATAATTTCATTTTATTTGTGTTCATTTATTTTTGACAAATGAAAGTGACAAATGAAAAAACACATTGTCGGTCTTGCCCAATATATCAAAGATACTAAGATGTGCAAAAAATTGTAAGAAAATGTACCGTGTTACTAATGACCTTTGATGTTAAAGCAACATTAAATAAATAAATAAAAAAAAATGAAGTATAGGGAGCCATTTGGCACATATGAGATTCCTTCAATTCACTTTTTTTTAAATAAAATATCTTCCTGAACAATTTCTTAAATGTTCATTCACAAGTGCAGTTACCCTATATACAATAGTTTTCAGTAAAACGAGGGTTAGAGAGTTGGAAGCTGAGAAGGGAAGAACGCGAATGGAACGAACAGACGGATAAGAAACGTAATCGAGAAAGAGGGATGAATCGACTGGCCGCGCGTCAACGCCAATGATAGGACGCACCTTTTACGGTCGGATGACTTCTCGGCCGTCGAGGTAGAGTTGCCTTTCTGTAGGAAACCCTTCTTGAAGATTTTCTCGGGACTTTGCCAAGAGCTTCTCCTTTTGCCGTTGGCCGAGCTGGTATTCGCTTGTTCGAAGCTCCTCTCGAGATTCGCGATATTCTGCTCGATGTCGATCAACATCTGTTGCTCGTCCTCCATTACTTCCGACACCGCGTACGAGCTGCAACTTCCGTCGGGAGGGTTGTATCGAATTTCGAAGCAAACCACGGCCTGGAATGTTTACCAAACGGATTTGACAGATTTCTTTGGATTTCTATGGAATTTTATGCAAGTTGCATGGTATTATTATAGCTACGCGAAGTACTTCAATGCTCATTTACGTCATTATTATTACGCATAGCAAATAATGTTTCAGATGAAGTTGAATGGAGTTGAGAGGGGCACATTCTGATGGTACATTTTTTTTAGGTAGACGTGTAAAAGACATATGAAGGTCATTAATGTTTTTATAAATGGAATCATGTATTTTTTATTGCATCAGCTATGCTCCTTCATATTCTTTACAAAAAAGTATTAATCTATTTATTTAAAGGAATCATTAGTTTAGGAGATATTTTAATTCTAATTTGTTAGGAAATCTTGACTCTCTGGTCAATAATATGAAGTTGAATTTATAAAGTTCAGTGAATGCTGAATTTTTGTTCTGAAATTGTGACATGCGGCGTTTTTCCTGACGAGCATAGAAGTCATCTCGACAACATGGTCCAGTGGCATCTTTTCGAGCTTGTTGTTTACGAGAAAAAATCTTAAGCTTCCCTTGGACGTATCGATGACGTTAAAAAGCCTATTAATAGGCTCCCGATGAGAAAAGCGGGTGGAGCGATATCATTGAACGTACCGCGAGCGGTTTGTTGTTCAGATCGACCAAGGAATCGGTGACCGCGATTCTGCCTTCTCGCACCACCGTTTGAAGAACCAAGCCATACTTTGCGACCACCCTCTCGTTCCTGAGAACTCCGCGCGATATCACCGACAACTGTAGAATCTCCGCCTCGTCGACCGGTCTGCCCAAATTCCAAGTGAACGCCTGAAATCGGATTGCCAGTCGCAAACAGTCGACCGAAGAAAAATTATTTGAATGAATCGAATGAATGAATGAATGAATGAATGAATCGAGCATTTTTTTAAACAATAATGATCGACTAATTCTAGCTCGTTAGGCTCGCTATGTGAAAAAATTTAATTGATTAATTATAATCAACCAACCAACCAATTAATTAAAATAAAATTAGTTATTTAAATGGATAGTCAGTTTGATTAATTTATTCGTTGTTTCTTTGAGTTGTCCATTCGAATTACAAATGTGTTATTTATCTAATTTCCGTTTCCTAGTTACGTTGTCTAATTAGTAGCTACGAAAAAACGTCGATAGCTAAAGTCATCCGATATACACTACTGTGAAAAAATGAAGCACCCAGTATAAGTACAAGCTATAATGTCAAACAATATCTTTATGAAAAAATTGTATTGTACAATAATTGATTTATTGCACTTAAAGCATTAGATAATCCGGAATAGAATATTCTCGGAACTATTCGATTAAACAGCGGAGTCCTTTTCCAAAACTTACTATGCTCTTGTTTGATTTTTTACGCTTTTCTATTTTTTTTATATCTTTATTGCAATTAAGAGTAACAATAAAAATATAAAGGCCTCGAATCCAGTCGGATCCATTATCCCGCTCTTCTATTAAATATCGCCGGGTGCTTCTTTCTTCTCAGAGTAGTGTAGGTATTCGGAAAGCCAGCGATCAAAACAATGGACAGGCTATAGATTGTTCGGCTTGTCGATGGTGGATTGTTTTCGAAAGCTCGTGCGTGCACCACGCGAGAGAGAAGCGAAAACACGTCATTCTTAGCCACGACGAGTACGTAGGTATGTATGTACTATATGTACGTATGTATGTACAATGTACAGAGTGTTTCAAAATTACATGTCGCGACCACTGTAGTGTGCTTCTGCACCTTCAGATGGGTGAAGCCCAAGATCAAAATTGTTTTATGTTTCAATTTAACTGTATTCTTGAAAAACGACTTAAAGATTCGCCAACTATTTTATACCACATGTGTATAGGGTTTTTTAAAATGGTATAAACGTGGAGAGGATGATTCTACACGGGAAAATAAGTGGAAAATATACAACAAATGTTTTCTTTTAACTCTTCTAATACTAAGCATACATTAATGATATTTTTTAATTAATTAATTAATATCATTAATTTATGCTTAAAGCAATTTACGTTCGATATTATTTAATATTTATTCTACTACTAAATTGTGTAAAGTGAAATGAACCCATCTAAGGGTCTTAAGAGCTTCAATAAAAAGAAAGTTTGCGTGCTCGTTCTTAAGAAGTAGAATGAGTCAGTTATGGACAGACGAGTCAGACGACTCGTATTCAATAGTCGCGCGAACGCTAATTGTCAAACTTTCTCGGAAAGGAGGAAACAAATGAAAACAGTTTGTTGTATAATTTATCATGTAAAATTGTCTCCTCCACGATTACATTATCTTGGGATATCCTGTTTTCTAAGAGAATGGTTAAATTGAGACCTATAGTCTCAGTGGCGGATATAACGATAAATGGAGTAAGCGGCCGCGTGGGGATACCATAGGGCCTCAATTTTAAATAAATTTATTTAATGTGTAACGGTATGAAATTTTTCATCACTTTTCTTTTTCGTTTATGAAAGTTTTCTTGCAACTTCTATTTTTCGAACTTGAGTTTGAGGACCCCAAAATTTTTACCGCTTGGCCACGCCTATATGTATAGTTCCTTTCAAACTTTTACGATGATATACTGGTCCCATGAAAATCACCGACACAAACTTTTCACCGACTCCAGATTTGACCGACAACACCTTTAATTGAAAAAGAATTTGATCGATAACGATTTTGACCGACAACGAGTCTAAAATCGTTGGTGGCCAAATTCGTTGCCGGTCAAAATCGTTATCGATCAAATTCTTTTTCAATTAAAGGCGATGTCGGACAAATCTGGAGTCGGTGAAAGATTTGTGTCGGTGATTTCCATGGGACCCTGAAATACAAAGCAATTTTGTCCATTTTTGTAACAGATCTCCACCGATTCAGAAGTGCAGAATCACGTTACAGTGGTTCATTTATTTATTTATTATTTTATTTATTTCATTTATTTATTATTTGGACATATAATTTTGAAACAAACTGTACAAATACGTAACGTTGTTGTACAATACGACACGTTCGTTCGTCGTTCGCCGATCGATCCCAACGTCACGCACTCTTTCGTTGGCCGTGGCATAAAATCTGGAAAGACGCAACTCGACGAACCCCGAGCTTTTAAACGACATTTAATAACCAGGAATTCGAGTTCTATTCATACTAACGAGCGCAAACGCGCGCAACGTTTTTACGCTCTACACACCGCGCACATAGCGTACGGCGTGCATACAGGATGTTCGAGCAGTTAATAGCCGGCTAAGATATAAAACAAGAAAAACTTTGTAGGTAGCTTGTTGTTTTTTTTTTTCAAACAAAATAGCTTCACGAGAAAAGCTGCATAATCGCTTTATACCTGCATATACATGGACAGGTATGTTATAAGTAAATAGGTAGCAGGGCTGCGCCGTGCTATGATACAGAGAGGCGCACAATTTGACCCATTCAACAATTAAAAATCTTTACGCAAAATGACGCAAGAGGAGAAAAAAATTAAACTAAACTTTTCCAATTATATTCTGGACGTTACACTTAATTCTATGAATGAAAGATTCACGCTTCTAAAAAGCCATATCAAAAATTTTCAGTTTTTCTGTGACATTTTAAAACTCAAGGATATAGATGACGAAACGCTATAAAATTATTGTACCAGTCTCCACTTAGTACTGTCGGTCGGAAGTAAATCAGATATAAATGCCAATGATCTTCAAAAATCTTACATCTTTCAACTTATTTGTGCCAAAATATTTTAAGTGCTTTGTACCCGAATACTGTTGCAGCTCTGAGAATTTTATTAACACTCTCTATCTCTGTAGCTATTGGGAAAAGAAGTTTTCCCGAATTAAAATTATTAAAACTTTTCTAAATTTTCTAAATTTCTAAAAAATTTCTAAAAAAAATCTAAAATTTCTAAATTTAAATGAAAAAACTAAATTTTCACAGATTTTAGTATATTTCGTTCAGAGTTGTTAGATGAGTGGGGAAACACGAGTTGAGGGGAAACAATTAGTGTAAACTGTACTACATATTGCTGGCACTGCAGTAGTTATTCGTACTTTTGATTTAAACGGTAAATATTGAGAATACCTGGTATAGAAAATCATTTTATCTTTCTTCATATTTATATTTCAAAGCAACGTTGTAAGTTTTCATAACAGAGTTCCACATATGATTGTTAGTAACGCTGGTACATCCAGTAAGACCGACGGATAACCACAGTGCAGTGTAAATAGTGTTTCATTAAAATTTTAGTTACGAGTAAGTATACTTTATCGATTTTTATAACTTAATTTTGGACTTTACTACTGATGTAATAAGTGTGTATCTGTTTAATTTTAAAACAGATTGCCTGTTTAATGTTTACATCTTATTGTGCCAATGACTGTAATGTTTGTTTTACGATTGTTATTCACTGAATATATTTTATATTTATATATATATATATTTTATATTTTATAACAAAAAATTTATGACTCGTAAAACTATTTGATTTTGCTGAAAAATCTCTAATAGCTTATAATAACAGCAAATTAAGCTCGTTTAAACATTTCAAAAACAGATAAAAAGATTTTTTCTACGATTTTGACTTCGGCTACCAATGATTGTACAGTCTACCCTGCCCCTCTCTGCCAGTACCCGATTAGTCACGTGACATTGTGACACACGCACGACCCAGACGAACCGCGTCACGTGACCGGATCACAAAAACAGCGTCGTAGAAGTAGAAGATAGAGTAGGTACACATGGCTTAATCTGGCGACTCTGATCACGATGAAATCTACTACGCTTATAGCGTATACGTGTTTAATATACATACATAGTATGTACGTACACATATATACGTACACAGTTTCATGCAACAAGCTTTCGCCGTGACCCAGTTCCTTTTTCGATTCGGTCAAATTAAACGCAAATATTTTCACGTTTGACTATCAAAAAAATTGTATCTACAGGGTGGTCCACTTAAGTAAGGTCACCTAAATTTCTCCTCCAATTGTGGGGGTACAAAAAATATTTTGTATGCTATTTGAATGGTTTGAAAAACTATTCTATTGCAAAAAATGTTTCTTTTCTTAACCCACAATTAGAGGAAATATTTAGGTGGACCACCCTGTACAAGGGGTGTACGGTAAAAAGAAATATACGGACATCATGCAACTAGAATTTTCAGGAGTTCGGGATAGCGATTCGAATTTCGATCCTTGTAACTAGTAGTATCCGAATTTACCTCGTCCACCGGAATGTGGTCTCCACTCTCTTCGAGGCATTTCGAGTAGTGAGGAACTTCTGCAAGCAAACCATTATGAACGCGTTACATCGTTGTCGAGTAGAATGTGCCTAACCACGGGCGCACAAATTCTTTTTCCTGATACCATGAAAGTAAGTTACGTTTATAATCCATAAATTACTTGATACGGCATTTTCTTAAGGAAAAAAACGCTTTTTTATTAATAAACATGATAATTTAGATGTTAAGACATAGTTTTAACATAGAATCCAGTGGAAATTAGACAATGAATTTTTAGATTTTTCTCCACAACCGAGAATGGCCTTTTTTATATTCCTCTCTATAAAATTATATGTAATTCAAACATTTTTCGCCGTTTCACAACGTCACTACATAAGTTGGCATCATCAGCCAAATCTGATGTATATTTTGTTCCTCCTACATTGGGCATTCGGTATACTGTGGGGTGGTGAACTGAGCGGTAAATATTCGAATTAGACAGATCAATGAAAGTGTCAGGTGAAGTTGTAATTGTAAGGGGTCGTGCGAGAAAGCTTAACGTGTCTGGGCTAACTTGGTCGCGTCACGCGAATGCGAGTCCGTGGGCCACAGGTTGGACAAAGTAGGGCAAGCAAGCGCGAGTCTATCTACTGCTATGAAATCTTAACGTCCGGAGCCTACGTGCTTCCGAGTTAGAGAGTTGGAGGCGAATCAATTAAGGTGAGAGCACTAATGGTTGACCAGTTAAGAAAAATTCTCTACGTGAAGAATACTAAATGCTTTTTACCCTTCCTTGAATAGAGAGAATCTGTCTGTTGCTTCAAACAGACAAAATACAAAAAAGAACATTTATTTATCCGATCTAAAGGTCTGGATTCGAGAAAATTATACAAAGTGCGTAAAGTAAAAGTACCAATAGTTGACCAGTTAAAAAAAATTCTCACATGATTGTTGCAATAATGCGATTCATTCGATTAATTAAACCATAAGTCGATTTTGCTTTAAGTGTTTGAAAACCCACTCTTGTTCTCAATTCACGTTCCGGTACGTAAAAATTGATTTACGCAAGTAGAGAGGAACAATCAATATCATTATTAATTAAATTAAAAATAAAGCTCTGGTCGGATACTATTCTTCGAGCAGATAATGTTTCTAAATGCCTTTTACCCTTCATTAAATAGAAAGACTCTGTCTGTCGTTTTAAAAAAGAACATTTACTTTGTCCGATCTGAAAGTCTGGGTTCGAGAAAATTATACAAAGTGCGTAAGGTAAAAGCACCCCAGTTGACCAGTTAAGAAAAAGGCATAATTTGCATTAATCGGAAGCATAAAGCTGCGCATGTAGCTATTTTCATAAAGCTGCGACAAGTACATAAATCGTTCCGAGTAATGCAAATTACGCCTCGTAAATGTAAAAATAAAACTATAAAAGGCGATTGTGGTCTAGATGGATATTTTATCTAGAGCTTTTGCCTACTGAAAAACCCCAACTTTATATTATCGAGAAATGTTTGTTTATTCAGTACATTTGAATTCGGGTAGAAAATTTCCACATTTTGTTTTAGTAATGACCAACGACCAACTATTACAGAGGCTGGTCTCGATTCTCTGTATGGTACACTTCTCCGTTTTCGAGACGTATTTCCACGCGAAGCGACAGGTGCGAACTAATTATCACCGACGTTGTTGCATCTCGTAACCGCAGAACTATGTATCTTCGCGCGAAATACCGTTTTCTTGGAGCATTCTAAAACGCCTGCGGTTCTACTTCAGGTAATTTTCTTTAGAGATAGTTGATACACTTTGACACGATAGTAAAATAACGTAGAAATTAAATCGTGCCTTAAAATTGAATGTGTTTTCCGTTTGTGCATCCGTACTGTACATGAACAAACACAGTGTACCACGACCGGTTGTAGATTTTTTATTTTACAATTATTGAAATTATATAGATCCCTTTATAAGAAATCATTTAATAAATATCTTTATTAGAGCATTCTTCATTTTTATATTGCAACATGTGCCTGTTACTTTTATAGTAAACTAGCTGACCCGACAGACGCTGCCCTGCCCAAATTTCAATAGATTGGTTTGTGATCGTTCAAAAATTACGATTTTTACAGTTTGTCCGAATTTTCCGACTTTTCTTTGTAATTGTCTCGAATTTTTGTTCCTGAAAACGTTACCAGTACCGTAACGAACAAAACAAAAAAAGAATTACGCATATCCATCGATCGAATCGTGAGTTATGGTCTTGAGTTCATACAAAAATCCCATATAAAAAACACTTTCATCTTTTCCCGAATTTTTTCATTTTTCCGGGAAACTTTTCCAATTTTTCTTTCCCTAAAATCCTTGTTCGGACTATTACGACCTTTTTTTTAAAATTAGCTAAATCGGTTCAGTCGTTCTCAAGTGACGCGCTCACCAACAAACAGCACTTGATTTTTATTTATATAGAAGAAAAAGA
>CM052329.1:19489657-19578644 GCA_028455615.1 Lasioglossum zephyrum | reverse complement strand
CTCGAAAATTAAATATTTTATCCTAGCTAAAACAATTCCATTCTATACGATTTTTTTTTCATTTTACTCGAGTGCAAAGAGTTAATACCGATTTGGATGGAAAACCAAAATAAATACCGATATTTCTTCGGTTTATCCCATGGAAAGGATGCCCCAAATGAAAAGGAACTGCGTGCCATTTAATAAGTCCCTGGTTTTGACTTAAACTAGTAAAATGACTGAAAGAACGCGATACGTATAACCAAGATGTATGTGGACCGAGAAATTGTCACCAAAAATTCGCGACATGTCCATCTACGAATTCACGTACGGAAATCGAATCGTTCCCATTACAGCTTACAGTTTTACGATACTACAATGTACAATTTACAGTTTCCAGTGGGCGCGTGGGTCATCGATCGTCGGCCGATCATGATGAAAAGGTACACGACGTAAAATCGATCGATGCTTCGATGGTAAAAGTATCGGCGCGCGAGAAATGTCCTTAGAGGAGACAAAAAATTCTTTCCAAGTTGATCCAATCGCCTTGACCTACTTGCTAGCGACGCAACTGTTCCACACACGTTCTATATCCGAAAACGGGTAACTTCTTCGCGAGAATCCGTCAAAGCAAAGGGATCAACCCGAAAAAATCCTCGCCACCCATCGACGCGTCTTCACTGTTGCAGCTTCCAGATAGCCCCACCCACAACCGGCAGCGACGCGGTGTATTTTGCAGCAGAGTCCACCCAGAGTTTGACGATCTCACTGTTCTTATAGACCGAGTAGAGCAGCCAGAAGTAGAACGAATACACGGCGATCAAATGTATGACGTACATCCTGCGAAATACGAGCTAAGATTACAACAAAGAAATGTTTCTAGCTGTGCAAAGTATACAGGGTGTCTCAAAATTTCTTCAACATCCGGAAATCGAAGGTTCTCGAGAACCTTTAGTATTCACAATTATAGCTAATTGTTGTTGTAAATGATCGAATCTTTGCGCGGCGAATAAAAATTTGTAATATCCTGAAGACAAATTACGATCGATAACCAATTAATGAATTATTGTTCTCGAGAACATTTGAAGCAACATTGTCCTTTACAAAAATAGCGTCTGCGGCTTTGTTAAGGAGTTATTAACGAAAAATATGGACCAATCAGAGCGCGACCTGTCAATTGGCTGACTGCACCAACACGCGTCTAGGTCGCGCTCTGATTGGTTCGTATTTTTCGTTAATAATTCCTTAACAAAGGCATAGACGCTATTTTTGTAAAGGAAAATGTTGCTTCAAATGATCTCAAGAACTTCCAATTTGTGGATTTTGAAGGAATTTTTATAGTTGCACGATTCCACATACGTACATTGCTTGATGTCTACGTGCTTTCGGTATGGAAGACAAATTTTCCTTCATACAGTACTGTCGGGCGCCTAAGATGCAATTTTTCATGTAGTCCTCCACGTCGATAAGCAGAAAGTCTACCGGAAATATTTCCTTGTCCTTCGGACTCATCTCGCCCCACATGATCAACAAGTTAGTGTTGTGGAAGACCCACTCCCTGGTCGTGAAGTACTGCAGCACAGCGAGTCCATCCGATATTCGTTTCTGAATGCGAACCATGCTAACAATACGGATAATAAGAAGGAGAAAGTTAAGAGAATGAAACGAAGAGAAGTTCGGTAACTCACAATCGTTTCTGTCGGAATATCAGCATAAGAAAGTCGATAAAGTACGCCGGGATGATGTGAAAGAAGAAGACGAAGATGTTGTGCACGAACTTGCTGCTGCGTATGTCGCCGTCCGGATACCAAATCTGTCCCTCGAAGGGATACTTATGACCGACCTTTTTCCCTTTCTCGACTATTTCTCCCCACGTGATCGGCAGCACGCCGCTTTGCGTGATATTGTAGACTGGCATGGTCTTTGTCCTGAAACGAGCGGTGTCGTCCGTGCAAAAAGAAACAAGTTTACGGAAAATAATACTTTTTAGAAAAATGTTTTTTTGAATAATGCTTTGTCATCCAGTTCTGAGCCATGGATCCAATTTCAAGTATCTAGCTCATCAGGAAATTAGTTTAAAATCAATTGCAAAAGTCACCGAACAGACAAACAGACAAACAAGAAAGCGAGCTAATAAAAACGTGGTAAAAACGATCGAGATTCGACGTACTTCCCCGAGACAGCCGTCTTGTGGGCCATCGAGATCAACGCGTTGATGCCCAGATCGACGGGCACCACTTCGGCATGGTATCCCGCGTTACAATGCATCGACCTTATCACTCCTTTCCCGGCACCCACCAATAATCCGACCGGTCCGTTCAAGTTGTCCACCCAACCAGGCAGCGGCTCTTTTCCAGCTGGTGTCACTATACGCGCAATCATATTATTATCATTACCTTTTTTTATTAAGCTGTGAAACCCCACATGGGATTATTAGCAGCATGCACATGGCTGTGCATGCTAACATTACAAGGATAACTAAGGAATATGTTGAACATTTTCGAATACAATATTAACATTAAAGAAATAAACCGTGAGATTTAAGAAATGTATGTATAAAAAGCAGGGGACATTATCATTATCTTCGTCATAACGCAATATTAGTATGAAATTTATTTCAGCTTTTAATCGGTTCAACCCCTTGCCTTATTTTAACGAGTCAGACTCGTGGCAAGGATTTTAACAAATTCTAACAAATACGAATGTTATGCCTTTCTTTTTAGATGAAATAGAATTTAATTCGTATCCGATCAATATTTAAGCATTGATTAATAAATAGATCACTTTTGGAAGTATTTAAATTACTTTCGTTTCAATAGAAAATTTAGTTATTATTTGGAATTAAAATCACACGTTTATTAATATTATTTAAAATTTGCCCAACACTGTTAATAGGTATGACCAAGCTAATGTGATAGAGTAAGAATTAAAAAATAATATAATAATGAAAAAAATAATAAAAAATATATAATAAAAAGAAATGTAGATTTTCGCGATCTTTTGTACGCTTACCTATGGATGGTCTGGCGATACAGCAAGGCAAGTTTTGATACTCGTTGGCTACCAATTTCTCGGCCAACCGCTTCGAGTACGTGTAAGTGTTCGGATGTTTATCCAGCAACCTGCGAGAATGAATAATCAGTCGTGTAAATTTCAATTACTAGAAGAAGATCGAGTTTAGCGTGTTTTCTCATTACGTTGGCGTGATGAGATCAATGGCGGATTCGTCCATCCACTGTATCAGGTCCATAACCTTGTGCGGATCGTCCGGTGCGTCGTACACCCTCTCGCCGAGTTCTTCCTGATCAGGATGGCAAAATGCCGTGCTCAAGTGCACGAATGACTTTAGATGCTTCATCCTCTTCGCGATGTCCAACATTCTCTTCGTTCCTGCCTGGAAATCAGATTTCAGTTACAGGTCTACCGTGCTCTTACATTAATCCGTTTGCGTCGCGTCGTAAGTAGAGCTCGGACTTTTACCCGGGTATATGAGATACTCGAGTAGAGAAAAACTACTCGGGTATCTCATGAGATAGCCGAGTATCCGGGTATCTCATAAGACATAAGTCATAAATGATTTTGTGCAATTTAAAACAATAATGAAATTAAAAGAACACACGTTGATATATTAATTTTAATTTATTAAAATCGTTCAAGAGAATAAGTAATCGTGATGCAAACGATTTTTATTTTGCATGAAGATCCGCAGTGTATTCATGAGATACTCGGGTACTCGGGTAATTTTTGTTTACACGAATACCCGGGTACCTGGGCATCTCATAAGTTACAGCTCTAGTCGTAAGGTAGAATCGAAAATAATTTTACGATTAACCCTTCATCGTAACATTTTCTTCTTCCCAAAAATGTTGTAGAAGAGAAAAGAAAATATTTTAATGCTTAAATAGTGATTACTAGATTGCGGGTTATTATGCGGATCTTAACGCACGGGATCGTTTCTAGTCTCCCCCTTGCCCTTCCGTGACGCTGTCCCTCACCATCACCTCTTCGCTCAGCGGTCACAATTTTCTGTCGCGAGAAAATTTAGTGGAATTATTCTAGGTCGGAAGAAATGTTTAATTTTCAAGTTAAAAAAGCTGCGAGTGCAAAGGGTTAAGATTGCCCGCTATGAAACCAAGAAAAATGCAATAGTTAGGGAACGGGGAGGGAAGCAATAAGTAAGAAATTAACTAGGTTAGTGATATAATAATTAGAATACTAAAAGAGTAGGACAGAATAGGAATGAGTGAGACATAGAAAAGAATGAGAAAAGGTATAAACCGAATGCGTGAAACAAGATAGTTTTGTACAGATAGGTTAATGTAAACCAAGTCACATTTCTTAGCTGTAAAGCTAAGGAAGTTGCAAGAAAAGCAAATTATTATTATTATTATAAGAATGATTTTCTTCATCGATACACCCTCACAAATAAAATAAAGCAAATTGTATTCTATTAAGATTGTTCGCGCCAACTCGTAGTGCTGTGTGATTGCACGAAGGCAATTCGCTTGGGCAATAGATAATGCAACGATGCGAAACGGATTAATGGGGTCAGATTCTAAATACTCGAGAGTTTGATTCAAGATTACTCCGATTTACCGTGTTCATCTCGATGGCGTCCTTCAACTTGGCTTCCAGTCTGAGCGTAGCCGCGCAATGGAACACTATGTCGGTTTCCTCGGCCAACGTTTCTAATTCAGCATCGGTCAATCCTAATTGATCGAGGGATACGTCTCCGATCATCGGCACCACTTTCTTCAGCATTTGTGACTTCTGTTTTCTGATTCTCTCGAACATCTGTATTTGATTCGAACGTTTTATATGACAGTAGATCTTCTAGTAAGATTTCTTCGTAATCTGTGTGTCAGTTCTTCCAATAGTACTGTGCAAGATGCAATGACAGAGGTATTTAAGATAGACACTTTCATGATAATTTTTTAAATACTGTATTTGATTCGAGCGATAATTGAAGAAATCGTTGAAAAATCGTATTCATTATGGGCACCATCGACATCGACGTGCCCGTAAACTGGATAGAAGAAAATCAGAAAGGTACTTGCCGGTAACTTAAACATATCGTCGATCCGGATGTCGGGGGAACGACCTCGCTTCGATCTTATCAATATATAAATCTTATTTAATTCGCTGCAACTGTACAGTAACTTCTCGATGAGCACCTTTCCCATGAAACCGGTTCCTCCGGTTATAAAAATGGTCTTCCCCTTGTAAAACGACTGTATCTCCGTTAACTCGCTCATTCTTGACAACCTAGATCAACACAAACAAAAGACAAGTTTCAACGGAAGTCTGGTCGGAAGGATCGAAATCGAAAGGAATCCGAGATCGCCTCGGGAGACCGATCTTTCAACGACAAAGAGGCGCGGCACACGTTCACTTTTGCCCAGCTCAATTTGCATTTCATACATATTGAAGGAGTTCGTCGTTTTTGAGTCGCGCGAGCTTCGGATCAACAACTTTACGAATTTCTTTGGGACCTGATACGAACTTTTCTACTGCAATCTTGTTTTCAAGAAAACTATGGACTGTTCGAAAACATCGCTCATCGATCCATCTTCTAGATGTAGATGTAGATCAGTGGATCTTAACCTTTTCGAAGTCAGGGAACACTTTTGATTAAATTAAAAATTTGCGGAACACCAAAATTAATGATTCAAAAGATAAACGAAATTATTCCGCGTAGAAATGAATATATTTTAGAAAATACATTATCAAATATATTTAATAATATATATTATCAAATATATTTAATAACATATTTAATAATATATATTATCAAATATATTTAATAATATATTTTAGAAAATATATTTAATAATATATATTATATCAAATATATTTAATAATATATTTTAGAAAATATATTATCAAATATATTTCGTGAATCAATTGCAAAAAGCTTGCGGAACACCGGTTAAGAGCCAGTGATATAGATTGTAGATCATGCATTTTGTACGTCGACATTTCTTTTTCCCTTACTACTTCGATAAGGAGATAGGCGAATTGACTAATATAAGATCGGACAACTCCGTCCGACCCAGATCAAGACTTTACTGTATCAAAGTTCAAGGAGGGTAGAAAATTCGATGATTTGTCAATAACTATGTTTGATCAAAGATACTCGACAGATCGTTACGACTATCTAATTACAACATTGCTTCACCGGTTCTGACAGTTACGAAAAACACACCAATACGTGACCAGTTGAAAATGAGTAGACGTAATTTAAAACAGTAACGACATTAGAAGAATTTAAAAATACTGTTATATTATATTCAACCTATTAACAAATTAAGAGAGAAAATAAATTTCTATCTCGCTTCGGTTTGTTGAACTTCAGATGGAACATTTTTATTTTGAATTCAACGTTGAGAGTAAAAGAGTTTGTAATTCTTCAGCGACAACAGACATCAACGTGTGTGTTGTTTTATATAATTTCAAGTATTTCACTTATTCTTTACCTAGTTCTTTCGTAAATTAGAATAGAATTACCATTAGAACAGTCGTTATAAAATTAAAACGGTACTTATTTTCTTAATTTACCGAAAACTTCGTGAGTCTTATTTGTTTAAATACAACCGTACATATGAACTCGTCACTAGACTACGAAGTTCTTTATGCATTTATAGGTTCTGAAAACTTTTAAACAAGCGTACAATATAAAATTTGCGAAACATCGACCGCGTTGATTTCCCGAAGCACGTCCAACTTCGAATCCACATTTCATTTTAGTTTTCGTAATACCGTGATATCGTTGCAGCGAGTCGGCCAAACAGTTCAACGACTAGTGAAATCGCTTCGCGGTTTTCTAAGCAAACACTCGACAAATTCCCGGGACCAGGAACGACCCTCTAATTAAACTAGGATCGGTCTCTCTGTTGTCGTTGATGGACTAAGCGAGATACACGCGAACGGTTGAACCTGTTGGTCCAAACTCCCCAGATCGTTAGAAAGCGATCGTGTCGGGAAGATAAGCCGAATAGAAATTTGAATATATGCAGTTGCAGTTCAATCTAGGGAATCGAGTGACTCGGCGTCTCAGAAAAATTCACGTGTTGTAACGCGAAACTGGTTTCCGTCACATTTAATGATTCGGCGACGATAGATTCCGCTTCGTACGTTTAAATCGTCTGATTGGCTACCACAACCTGATTATCCATGGTTCTGTGTCAGAGTGTTAAGGTAACATGTAGCAAGGTGGAAAGTACGCGTCACCTAGAAGCGTATCGAACGAAAGTATTAACTTGTTGCGTTTCCCTGATTACGAATTCACCTCGATTTATTGCGAAAAGACGCTCGATCCAGATACATATTATAGATTGCCGTGTTCGAAACGGCGTGCACTTTGATCGATCAAAGTAACAATTATAAATAATATCTCGGTTAACGACTCGGAACGGTAGCTAGTCTCCCGTAAACAAAACGATTTACGCGGCCCTGTGCACCTTTAAACGAGCATTCGTTTGAAATTCTGGTAACCGTATTAAACCCTTGCCTTATGATTTATTTTACCGTTTTAGTACTACAACTTTTTTTTTAAGTGAAACTTCTTTAGTGAGGGTAACAATTTTCTGATGTTACGGGAGTGAATGTTACGGTGAATGTAACGGAAGTCGAAAGTCGAGCGCGAAAATTTTGAAGTGAAACTTCATTATACTTCTTACCACGACAGGATTCCAACCCCGGTCTATCGGTTGGTAGTTCAACTTCTTAACTGCTTGGACAACCAACGATCTTGGAATGATAGCGAACATTTTGGTGTATATCGCAACGAATAAAATGCTCGGTAGTAGGATCAAACGAAAAGGTTAGAAATACATGGTTATGTTACGACTAGTTACGACTTTTGTAGATCGTAATTTCCTAAAAAAAAGGAGAATATTGATATAAATTGTATGCTTATATACAAAACCAAAATGGAATTTTATTTCGGTTTAAACGAAATTATTAACATACATTTTTATCAGAATATGTTCAGAATCATCATCGCGTGTCAGACACGATATTGTAAGGCAAGGGGTTGAATAAATCAAACGAAAGTATGTATATTCTACTTGAATATTAATATTGAAATATTCCATGTGCCATCGAATACTGTGGTGTCCAAGGTGGTTCGGTTAAGTAACCTTATAGAAAGAGTTGAGAGCGATGTAAAATAAATTTTAAAAAATATTGATATTAATAAATATCATATATGTTATTTGAAAATTTATACCGCTTCTACGGTGACGCATTCTTTATCCTAGATGGACACAGGCGCTAGTAACAACCTAGGGAAAGAGAGAACCGAGTGAAAGGAAATGCGCGCTAATGTTACAAATACTTGAAACAGTTTGGACGCTCATGTACGTCTGTGTGCGCGATCAAATCTACAAAAATGATATTACGTAATTATAATTAGAAATGCGCTTTATGTTTCGCCGAACGTGCGACGGAAAATTATCCGAACTTTCTTCGAAACTATCGATTATATATTCGAATAATATTCGATGACCACGATTCGTTCGACGTTGAAACGCTAACAAAAATGTCACAGGATAGTTCTACCTATCATCCATATCTACCTACCTACCTTGTTGTTGCAGTCATTGAAATGCGGAAACGAGATGGCAAGCGAAAGTAGAGATTTACCGCTCGCTGTCCACACTACTTGCGTAGAAGAAATATTAGTTTCTGGACATCTAATTTCACGCGAATATCATCAGTGAATTTAAATTCAGTGAAATTAAAAACAGTAAAAACATTAGAAGAATTTCCAAACACTGTTATATCACCGCGCAAATAGCTACTTTTGTAGGAATACTAAACGCTGGATTCGGATTTGAATCTTCCGGTTCTAGAACCAAGAATCAATATCCTAAAGATAAATTACGATCGATAACTAATTAATTATTTAACTGTTATATCAATTTCTTGAAAGAAAATGAATTTTGATTCCACTCCAGTTTGTTGCAATTCTAATGCAGGTGGATGCACCTGTCTGCGTTGGTTCAAATTGCACCAACGAACTTATCTTTCGCTAATAGTTTTCCAAAGAAAAATATTTCAACCTGATTCGAAATCATTGAGAAGTTTATCTGGTGGTGTTATCCAGTAGCATAAGAAGAAGAAGAATCAAAAGGAAGAAGAATGGTTAGAAGAATCAAGGAACCGCGTTCTTACTTTCCACAATAATTTCCGCAGAAGTAGTTTCTGGATGTCTAATTTGGCACGAGTATCATTGATCGTTATTAATAATATCGACTGATGGAGAATAGATGTACGCACTCGTCTAGACGTTTGCGTTGCATTGGATGAAATTGCACGAGCAGCGAGCGCGTTAAGATTCTTTAACGGACTTACCTGTCGCTAATAGTTTACCAAAGAAAAATATTTTAAGCTGATTCGAATTTTGAAAGTTCAGCTGGTGGTGTTATCCAGTAGCATTAGAGGAAGGAGCAGAACGAACGAATAGAACTAGTAGAACGAGCAGACTATTTTCAGGATCCGTTAAAATCTGCAGAACGAGAGGAAGAGTCACGAACCGCGCGCTCGAAAACACTGAGCTCCAACGTAGTTCGCGGAGCACTTCTACCCAGCGAAATGACGCTGTCTCCCCACCTGTTCTTAATTGGATGACTTTCTTGCTCTTCCTTTTTCTTCATCTTCTTCTTCTTTTACTTTATCTTCGACTGTTGCCCTTGCGTGTGGCATCTTTATCGGTCACTCTTGATCCTTTTTAAATTTATCCATCGCGAATATTTCCGCAATTATCACGAGCAATTAAGACGAGTATTGTAGTCCTCGCTCTAAATAATGTGGATGCAACTCGTGGATACGACTGTTCTTGTCAGCGGCAGTCTCTACTCTAGCGAAAAAACGTATAAAATCGCGTCGAACGTTGCGACGCATCGCTATGCTCTTGTGAAGTTTATTGTTCCATTTCAAAAGATTGATCAGTATGCGATGTTTCGCGCCGTTTCTTACTAAAATTCTTGAGTGGCTGTGGAATAAATGGGTCGCGGACGTAGGTATTTTCAATCTACTTCAATTTTAAGCTGAGTCAGGAATCCTGATTACTTAATTGCATACGCATACCATACCGAGTACACGATAGGTGGGGGTATGTCATTACTCTGTGAAGTAAGTACTCTGTGTGATAGGCTAGGAAAAATTTCTCTCTCTCTCTCTCTCTCTCTCTTGCTCGCTCTGTCTCCGAAATCGTAGTAGCCGTAAAACTCGTACGATTTTCTCACGTTCGCTGTCGCCGTCGCACAGTGGTCCGGACCGAGAAATTCAGTGACATTTTATAAAATGAACTTTCTCGTATTGATAGATAAATGTCGATGGACCTCGGAAATTTAAAATAAATATTATAGTTGTAATAAGCATTGAAAGTTGGACACTTGAAGAAGAGTATTTTCATTTCTCCTATATAATGTTTTGACAGATCCTATTTCATGTTTACTCTTGCTTTTTTTTAATTGAAGAGCAGATCTTTATGATAGAAACACTCTATGCAGTAAGAAAAATTTTCAGAGTTCTTTCTATTTAAGAAAGTATATCTTTACAGTTTAGCCGAGTTATTTCCAACAAATATTTTTAACACACCTTCCTTTAAATATAATCCCACACGAATCATTTATCTCCGCTTCCCAATTTGTAAGTTATGAACGATTATTGATATCAATGAGAATTAATTAAAAAATATTTAATTTCCTATAGTCAAAAATTACTATTTATCAAAAATAATGGTGTAACTTTAATGGTTTAAAAGTTATAACAAAATGTCACTGAATTTCTCGAACCACTGTGCGTCGCTCCTTTTACAATTTCTTTTCACCTGATTGGTGTCAATCATTTTCTAAAAGAAAGACAAAATGAAAAATTGATCGGCTCATCGACTAATTCCTGTATTCTGATTAACAGTTGAACAGCGATGATAGAGAAATAGAATTTGATTTCGGTTGAACGGGAACGAATAAAAAAGAATGACTCGTCGTAAGAGATCTGAAAATACAATCGATTAAGCAAAACGGATCGGAAATGTTCGACAGACCAGACCTGAAGAACAAAGTTACGTTCATTCCTATCGCTGACCCTAGCCCGAGTCTCTAACGTTGCTTTTACCAATGCCGCGGTACCCCATAAAATTTCGTTGCGCAAACAACGTTACGTAAAGTTGATGCACATTATAGTTCGCCGACCTCTTTCGTATTATAAATTGTTCAACTTTTTTTCGCGCGTTTTTCACTCCTCGTTCATTAGAGCATATCGATCGCTATAATTTTGCTTCGAGTATTACCGTTTGATTACGTGTGTTTCTTTCGTTTTATAAATAGTAGTTGCACACACATACACACATACTATGTACAAAAAGTTTTAATCCTTTCATGAGGTGTGTCGAAATAATCGTGCTCGTCGGTTGTTTTCGAAAAAATTTCGCGAAATTCTCGATAACAATAGGTGTTTGTTGCACAACCTTTGCACATGCATAGAAAAATTTCGTCGAAACACAAGTCAATCCAAAAACGAAGAAAATCAAGTGATATTACATTGAATTGCCGTAACATTTTCTTTACAGTCACACCGATTATCTTCATCCCCAAAAATGTAGAAGGGAAAAGCAATTGTATATTTTTTGTAAGGATACATTTATTTTAATGCTTAAATATTGACTAGAACCGAATCAAATATTATTTCATCTAAAAAGAAAGGCATAACATTCGTGTTTGTCAGACTTTCTTAAAATCTTCATCAAAACCATTCTCAATTTATTTCAACGTTATAATTGTTTCATCTAATAGTTTAACTAATTATAAGTACAGATAAATGACAGTAGGTATTTAAAGAAACAATAATGCTTACGGTACACAGAAATTACAATATAATTCATCACGTTTAATTTATGGAAGTAACGTGAACGACCTTTTACAAAGACATGCGGACAATTATTTTAATTCAAACTTATCGGAAGATCATGGTAGATCATATAATACGAATAAGTATATATGTATACCTGTAAATATACCTACAGTATTGCAGATCAATGAATTCGTTTGACGTCAGCTATAACCGAGTGGATTTCAAATTGTATATATGGCGCCATTTACACATGCAGCTCTAGAGGATCTTAATTTTTGATTAACAGAACCAAATCCGAATGTGTAGCGAACCAAAGGCTTTTGTTCGAAAGTTTCATCATTAAAAATTCCTTAGAAATTATGATCAATTTTAGAGAACATAAATGGATCCTCGGTGAAAGGGAATGAAAATGAATCGGTCAAATTTTACGATATAATAAGTAAACTATACCTGTAAACATAAATTACGCTACTTGAAACATGTATATATTGGTAGAAGAAATAATGTCTTTACCGATTCGATTTTGTAATTAGAATAATCCGTGTCAATTTACGTCCCCATAAAGATTCACAGCCTAATAACGAGACTTCGCTGGACTTCGCATTTAAACTCTAGTGCATTGTTAAAAAAAAGAAAATGGCGCAACGTACGTTTAACATTATTCATCGGAGATGAACCATATATGTATTTATATAACCTTCTGACAGTCCAATAAATTCTCGTGAGAAATCGGGAAAAATGTCATCACATACTACTGCGATAGTCGAAGAATTGGCAAAGGATTATGCGAGTTATGCAAAATTGGATTTATCTAATCAAGCGAGTATTACATCTTACATAACCTCTATGAACAACCTGTAAACGATGTCGGAACGTTCGAACAGATATTTTTATTATGTTACAAGTGTCGAAAATGTATTTTTCGTATTTTGAAATGTATTTTGCATACTCAGCTTTTGTTCAAATGACTTCCTACAATTAATACAATGTACACTTGTCGATGCTTCGTTATAAACAAAAACAACAGTATTCTAAGAGAACCAATAAATAGAATACAATAATAAAGAGAAACAATTGAGATTTGTAACACTAGATTTATATATTCAACTCGACCAAAACAATTCTAATATTTTCTTATATCACATGACACTCCTACATGTATAGTTCTATGCAAACAGCAGTGTGCAAATGGATTCTTGTACTATGAAATTTGCTATTCGAAGTAGAAATTTTTTGTACAGAATTTTGTATTAAGAATTGTATGTTATGTTAGCGTTCAACATCTTCACAGGAATTGAAAGAGAACATTTATGTTGCAGATGAAAAGCTTCCACGATACCATCGAGGATGTAATGATGCGCTTAGAAGAATTTCAGTCGATCATTGAAATGGTTAGATCATAGCAGTAAGGAAAAATGTTTGGTAAAATTTGTGGTACACACATTATGTCTTTTGTTAAAAGGTTCAGAACGAAAGAATACAATGCATCGATCAGCACATTCCAAAATTACAAGATATACAACCAGAAGTTGTGACACTATGTAAACGTATAGACGCTCTAGAGCATGTTATAGCAATGGCTAACGTGAACCTAACTACTTTAGAGGCTGCGGTTGACAATGCGGAAGCAGAATTAGGGATTTCAGATAGATTATTTGGAATGCTAAATCCTTTGTCGTTTTTTGTAAGTAGCAAACCACATGTCCTCAGTGTGACAAATATTTTAAAGTTGCATTATGTTTCAGAAAAAAAGTCAAGAACCCTCGTTACCGAACAAATTACCGGTGTACGAACAACCTACGATATATAGAACAAACGATTATTTCAACGGCGAGTAGACGACACGATCGAGTCACAAAAGTGCAATACGTTTATTAATTAGGCGGATAGGCAAAAATATATTGTTGAACGTTCCAAAGGGATACTAAAAAAATCTTTTAAAAAATGTGCAATATCGGGAGAAGGTTGTATATTTTGATTTTAAATGTAAGATAAAACTGTAGTAATCGCTTATCGCTTCGATTTGGAATGACTTTTATGATTAATCACAAAGCGGGACGTGTGACATGCATATTTTTCATTGTTTTCGTCGCATAGGTATATCGGCGCCGTCGGCTCCGTTTATGGATAAATATTAACATGCTGCGAGAGTACACGTTTTCAATTGCGCTTTTTTCTCGCCTATGGAACAGCCTCCAGCTATACAATGCCTCCATCTCGATACCTTTCCTATACCGCAAGTAACGCTACAGCTGGACCACTTTCCCCATTGGTCCCAAATTTTTGGTCCGGATCTCTCCGACGCACCTATTGAAACATCCGATTATTCTACACGTACCTAGAAGTTCTTTGTTTTCCACGCTGCTGTAACATTAAGCCATACATAAGTACATTCATGAACGAACTTTCAGGACTTTTGACGGAACGCCTTGAAACACGCGGATTTTTCTATTCGAAAGACTAGGCCGATTTATCGATCAGATTACACACTTTCTTTTTCCTAGTTTATTCGGTATCGTACCTACATAATTTTGTTCGTTCTCGTCGTTACCATGCTCATTAGCAGTTTCAAGCGACTGCTTCTTACGCGGCAACACTTCATTTTGAACGTCACCCGCTTTCGAAGTGAACGGTGTCATTTTATAAGGCAAATATGACATGGCAGTTGTCAAAACATTTGTGCCTTCTAAAAGTACCGTATATTCCGCAATAATGTAACAGACTATCATTAATTTCGTAAATCGTTTCCTCAACGTGTGTAGCATGATATTGCACATACACGGTTCACGTTTAGTGATAATTTCGCGTTGAACATGCAGCCCAATGAAATTATCTGCCGATCTATTTGAGATCTATATGTGAACGCATTTTCGAAAATGGAAAACAAAACTTTCAGCATATACAGTATGTAAATAGTTTACATTATATTTAATATAAGGTGTGACAATTGCACAATATGTATATGTACGGTAAGTATAGTACATATGCAATTACGAAATACTTGTACTATCCTAATTGTGTTGCAGAGTTTAGCACGTGATTGATATCAGGTTTTTATTCCAAACCAATTGAGAATGTTTTTATCGCATTTTTTTAATCGACACGGTTTTAGTTGTGCTTTTTTCAATCCTTTCGTACAGTTTATCCCCGAACAATGACGCCATCGGACCTGCCGACCGTTTCCGCAAGTTACACTACATATGCTCCAAGTACCCCACTCGTCCCACTGTTCATGATCTGCATAGTATCAAAACAAACTTATTTACGTCTAGATTCATTAGCGAATTAAAGATAAAATGTCAAGTAATGTATACACCTATGATTTGTGCAGCGAAAGAAAACGTTTCTATACATATATACATACGTACAGATATCTAAAATACATATGTCGATTATATCACACACGTACATGTTTCTTTAGTTTCGTCTTCGCCTTTTGCCAAAGACTCTACATTCCTTTCGTGGAATAAGTCGTCGTTAATGAGACCTTTGTGGGTAGTTTTTGCTAAATAATTGAGCAACCTCCGACCATGAACAGTTGATTCTTTTATGGAACAGAAACGATGTTGAGATCTCGAGATCGACAGTTTTCTTACATACTTTGGTAGATACAATTTGCTAATCTGTGTACAAAGTGCTTAGTTTACATAATCGTAAATTACAACTGGAATTGTATTTATACGTCTGTGTATTTTTGCACTTACTCGAACGACATTGGGATACGTATTAATCGATCCGTGATCGTAATAATCGTGCCGAATCTTTCTTCTATCATCTATTCGATACCGTTGATCAAAATTTAACATAGCACAACTGAGGTTCCTTTCCCGATTCTCGTATAAACTGAATTAATGAGAAACGATTATTAGCATTTACAAACAGGAATAAGATTTTCAAAAACAAGAAAGTGCTTTATAAATAGCATTTCAATATACCAAATGTCGGCACGGCTTAACAGATTTTCCGACGATCCGAAGGTGTCGAATTCTTTTAATCCAACCTCGCTGTTCGAATTCTCTTGGAATACGAATCCAAAGCTCTGGGTCATCGTGAATGCAAATAATAATCGCATAGCATGTTCCATCAAATTCGTGTTAATCAGTAACGCGTGAACGAAAGACCTGTCGGTTAAAATTTGTTAGATGCGACAACTAAATTTTTATTATTGCTGAGCTGAATATAGCTTTGCTATAGTAATTGACCGATTTCATTACGTACCGTGTACGTTTTGAAATTTTAATGCTCAACATTTTTTATGCAGACCATGTAGCATTCCTGAATTCCTATCGGTCTGTGTCCGTGTTAAAATATTTGACAAAATTGTCGAGAAAACGTTCAACATTTTTTATTAAAACTATTTTGTTCAAGAATTTCCATTCAATGTACACTTATCGTATATTTTATAAAACGATATCGTTTGAAGACCCTCTCGAAACAATGCGTTGTGCTTCTTTGGGCAATAATATTAATTCGATTTAAAATTGTACAGATTACTTTAAATTATTTACAGCCTAAAAAATGACTTATGAGCACGACCATTAGGGATCTGCCCTTGAAGTCTCAATCTCCTGACAGCTTCCCTCAAATGTTTTGGTTGTAACGGTCCCGTTTCCCTATGCGCTTCCATGACATCGAGAGCTACGATTCGAAATACAATCGGTGAGTAGAAGCAATTTTTTTACCAATCTAGAAGTTCTAGCAAACGGTCCAATTGTTACCTTCTTCCACGATTTCTCCAACAAACACTTTCGCAATGCCAGACATCGCTATGACTACGTTTTGCGATACAGAACAACCCGTAATTGTTTGCATAATCTACGACAGAAATGGTTATCGCAAAACCTGTTTAATAACGGGCAGAACGCTAAACGAAATGTAAAGTCAATATTAAAATGAATCGCATACTCTTTTTATGGCTGCTTTTGGAAAAGCGGCTCTTCTGTACATCTCGTATCGATCCAATTGATCTTCCGTGAAATTAGAAACCAGTACCCTGTTAAGAAAACCGTATGGATAGTCCTAGAATTATACAGGGTGCCTCGATGAACTCAATTGTCTCAAACATCTTGCTTATTATCGATGAGAGAAGAAAAAAGGTGATGTAAAATCGTAATCTTATTGTTAGTTCGACTATCGCGTGGTGGTAATTAAGAGAATGCTCTTTAAATATAATTGTACTTTCTTTCACCTTTTTTTGTGTTACCGAGAATAAGTAGACAGCGGATCTTTATGCAGAATAGAAATATTCCACCTGAATTGCAACGAACTGGAGTAACAAAAATTTATTTCCTTTCTTAATATGTTTATCGAGTTGAAAAGAATATAACAGTGGTCTTAATTTCTTCTGTGTATACTATTTTAAATTACACCTACTCATTTTTTGTCATAAATGCATAAAATCCGATGTCTAATAATAAGCAAGCTGTTCAAGATACTCGATTAGATGAACCAGCCTGTATCAGAAGTATTTCAGAAATGCAGTATACATTAGCACGTATAGACAAATACATACTGCATTTTTTCTCTCTCCTCTTCTTCCAATTCTTTTTTACTTTTCTCTTTGCTTTCCCTTCTTTCTTTAACATTTATGCGATTCGCGTGCGGTAATACTATATCGTTTCCAAATAGATCCTCTGTAGTTTGATCTTCATCTCTATTTTCAATTTCGTGTTTGACAATTTCGATTTGATCGTCCACCATCGTGCCTATTAAATTAGAACCTGTTTCTTCTATGTCTGACTGAGAACTCATTGCATCCAATTCTACCTGTAACATTAGATGTTGTATCGCACGCCATACTAGGAATCCTTTATACTTTATGATATACCTTAATGTTATCCACATCCATAGATTCTGTGTCTTTGGATATAGAGTTTCGGGATGGACTGTCCTTTTCATCTCTATAATCTATATCTATGTGTTCGCTTTCATTTCCAGAATCTTCTTTCCCAAATATGTTATCCATCGTGTAGTAAAATACAAATTTCCAAAGATATAGCTAAACATATAGAATTTTCTCATACTCATTCGTGTTTAAGGGGGTATTCTCCTTTCCAGGATTGCAAGGGTGCGATAATGCAAAGATGAGGTTTTTCAGTAGTCAAAAGCGCTAGATAGAAGATCAAGTTAGACTGCTGTCTCTTTCAAAATTCCGACTTTTACATTTACAAAGCATAATTTGCATTATTTGGCAGCATGTAGCTGTCGCAGCCTTATGAAAATAGCTACTAAAAGTAGGGCTTCCGAGAGAGACAACGGTCATCAAGAAATGAGAAGGCATATCCCGTACCCTTGTAATCCTGGAAAGGAAAATATCCTTTTCAGAAATGTTTGTTGCAGAAAATAATAAGAAAAATATAAGACGTAGCTTTTAAGTTTCTTTTAAAATTTACCTGATTAAACCATCAGCTTCGGAAGATAATAATCAGAAGAACGTCCACTCCGATGTCCAAGAAATTTGAATTCGAGTCAACTCATCGATTCATAAAATACTGTTGAATCATAAGACGTCGTTCGATTGTTAAATTACGTGTGTCGCGACGATAACTGAAATCAAATCCAGACAAAGCATTTGCAATTTTATAAGGAAAACCATCTGCATTCGTGTTTGTATAGCGCCTCGCGGAATCGAGCAAACGTTCCAAATATTTCCGAGTAGTATTTACATTGTCTAATAAGCAGAGCTTTCAATTCCTTCGAACTCTTGTAAACTGCAGCAACTATACAGACAAAGTCTGCACCTCTTCTCACTTTTCGTTAAAAAAATATGTAAACACCGAGGAAACGTTCATGTGATTATGGAAGTCACTGTGTACAAACTAACATAACGCGAAAGTAGGTATATGTTTACAACGTTTCTTTCAAGAGAAGTTTGAAAAATAACCGATGCATTTCGATATATTGTACGAAAAAACATAATTTGGAACTACATACACACATAAGCTACAGTACAGAATTCTCTTGTCTGTCAGAAACAGAGTTTCGGAATATTGTTTTCCTTTTGGCCACAAAGCGGCTCAGCCAGGGGGTATAAGCTGTAATGGGAATAGTGAGGCCAGTAAGTTGCGTGTCCCGACTCTTAGGCGGCGTTGGTGTTGCATGCGCAGATGATCCACGCGCATCATCAGTAGCCAAGTAACGTCAAGTCACGTCAAGTACAGTCAAGTAGCGTCTATAGTCCACGTGCATCCACGCGTCCACGTGCTTTTGGCTATATATTGTTTATTTAAATTGTTAAAAGTGAGTTAAAAAATAGCTATGGTGGTAAGACGGTGCATGGTTTATAATTGCCCCGGCAATTACACCGCTCTATATAAATTTCCTTCGGACAGGAAATTCGAGAACAGGCTATTTCTTTGGCTCTCTGCGTGTGGGAACACAGAATTATTACGTTTGCCAAAGAAATCACTTTTACAGCGGGGAATATGTAATATACATTTTGAGGCGAAATATTTTATATGTAGGGTTATTTGTTAATACACTCATGTACATACACATAATATATACACTTCTTTGTTGATACTCGTAATACAAATATTTTGTTATTTAAGCTTAATACAAATTGATGTAAATAATATGAACAGATTGCCGTAAAATAAACATTTAATTAAATTTTAAACTGTATAAATTTATTTATCTCTTTAATTTCCCTTTTCCCTTTAAAGATTAATTGTATGTGTGTGATGTACGACATATAGAGTTGTGTGAGTCACGCGAGTACCTGTGTATGAGTGAGTAGCGTTTATATCTATATATACTGTCATTAGTTCCTGTCCCGAAACAGAGGTAGCGCTCAAATACTGGCCACACTTTTAACACGGCAGCTTATACCCCCTGGGCTCAGCCAAACCCAAACACAGAGTAACACAGAGATCAAAGTCGTATTCAATTTTGAGAAGCAACTTTCAGTGCGCATGCGTTCGCAAGTAGGTTCATTGCGAGCTAAAAATTCCGCTGTTCAAACGCGGATGTGTAAAGAAATTTGTACAACTTCGAAACTACGTACACGAAACAAACATGAGTAGAATTCATTTGAAATACGTCGTAGAACATTCGATTGTACATGATAATTTGTTGAAAACAATCAAATGTTACCGCGCTTCCGAACGTTCGACATTTTTCGTGAACAGTCGACCGTTCCTCTTTGATCCAACGGTCCATGGAGAAGGACAGAAATATCAACTAGAGATCGTCAAGGTCACGGGAACATCAATGGTTCCGACAGAAGATTGATCTCTGCAGAAATGCTCCGTGGTTTCGTTGTCAAAGGAAATACATAATCCATGATAACGATAATCGATGGATCAGATCCAATTTTGAAAAAAGAGCTCGATGCGTTACATGCATCCCGGATTGAGAACCTCTGATCCAACGAGTTAAAGGACCATGATCGAATCACGCTGATGGCGACAGCGTGGCGCCAGCTGGTGGTCGAGTGAAATTTAGTCGACGGTGTCGCGACGCCGCGACGTATTTGTCAATATCTGCTGGTTTTCGCGATTTTCACGGTACTTTGGTTGGTGGAGAATCGACGCAGGAACGATCGCCAGGGATTCGAGGACGATATCGGTGCTGGTCGCTCGTTGACGACGAGTTCGACGGCGCGAGGAGTCCCGATCGAAAAGTGCGAAGAGTTGTCGGCGCGAAAAACAGGCATCGCGAGAGCTGACCGGGACATTCTCGGGACTCTCTCGGGACTCTGTTGGGACTGTTTCGGGACGATAGCTGGTAGTAGCTGGTAGCTGGTGGTTAGGTAGGTTGCCGACTCGGCCAAGCGAGTCTATCGCCTGACCTGTCTCATTCGAGAGCCAAGGGGGAGTAAATATGGTACAGTGAGTGAGTGCGACACAGTGGAATATCGAAAACGCTCGGTCAACTCCTTGACCGTCTAACCGCGAGTTCTGTCTACGTTTTGTACGATATCATTGAACACTACGAGCCTACGAATGCAGCTTCAAGACGGAGCCGCGTATTAAGATGTGAGTATGGTGTTGCGTGTGTATATATGCGTGCGTGCGTGCGCGCGCCTTGGAACGTGCTTGAAATTGTTCGGGCCGAGCATGTAGCCGAGCTGATGTTCACGGTTATCCGATAGCCTTTTCGTTTCCGGATATCAAAGAAAACTATGCGAACCAGGAAAGCGGGAGAGAAAGGAAAGAAGGGATTTCCAGCGATGGTTCTTCGAGCCTATCTCGTCTTCGTAGACGGTACGAAGGACCATTGTTGTACACACACGTACAATCCGTTTGCTCCGTGATCCTGGTAGGAACGCGGTGGACGCGCGCACATCTCTTTCCACGCACACTGTCGCATACTTCGCGTGTCGTAGATACCAGTAGATATACTTGCATATACGTACGTGCATGTACCAGTCTACGGTTTAACACGGTGTCGCATTGTAGTTGTACACGTACACCTAACTGCCACGAAATATCGTGACAGGATCACGCGTGAAACCGGTCTTGTTCCGATGAAACCGTTGAAACGGTCCGCCCTCCTACCGCATCTCTCTTTTCTGTTAAATCCACGAATTCCGCGACAGTTCTCCATCTTTCGGTACTGCGGATCTTTATGCGGAATATATGTACGTGTTCCGAGTTACGAGGTGATCGTAGGAAACGCGGGTTGAATGCACGCGTGCTTGTCTATTCCATAATTCCATATCTTAGCGTATCCACGGAAAAAAAAGATATAGCACGACGTACTCGCTCGGTATGTACTCATGTTTATCGTAATCAAATTCGCGGTCTAGTTATTAGTTCTCGAACAAAGGGCAAGCTTTGATACGTTACGCGCAGAGTTGGGCAAATTTTATTTGGAATAACGAATAAGACTTTATTCAAGGTGGTTCGGAACCCACCTTAAAAACAGTAGGTCCCACTGGAATTGGTTGCAATTAGGCGATAGGTGAAATTGGAAAGAGAAGCAGAGTAGTGGTGTATGGACTTGAAACCCTGAGGGGGCCAAGTATCTATTTCCTACTACAATAAGACTTTATTCGCTAATCCTTATTCGTTATTCCAAATAAAATTTGCCCAACTCTGGTTACGCGGTCGGTTATTCTGTGTGCAATCCACAGGATATCGACTTTGGCTGATCACTATCGGATGGTTCGGTCGTGCCTACTGCTTCGGTTTTCAAAGTTTATCGACAATTCGATTATCGTTCCGAATGCTTCGCAATTGAATTTCTGCTCGACGGTAGAAATATTTTCGGCACCGATCGATCATCGTTTTCGTGTAGGTGCCCTATTACGATACTACCTGTGTCTACAGCGGGTGTACAAATACTTCGTACACCGTTTAAAAATATTATAATTTTTTTAAATTCGACCCTGTAGCTTGAGCTATTTTTTTTTTGAGACGTTAGAAGGATTCACTATCTAAGGTATAAATAATTTTTTTACGTTGTTATGAGTCTCAATTGCAAATAACGACTTTTAAATTTTTTATCTGTGCCTGTAACGAAAATTTAGAAGGTGCCTTTGATAGGCTATGTAAGTTATACACATGTACAAAGTTTCAAATCGATCGAGGTTGGTATGAAATATAATTGATTGAAAATAGCAAAAATTGTAAAAATCTTCGGTTTAAATGAATCAATGAAACTCTCTCTCTCTCTCTCTCTCTCTCTCTCTCTCTCTCTTCTATCTCTCTCTATACATGTATACAACTTCCTCAGATTTACAAAGTACATGTTTCAAATTCTCATTACAGTAAATGATTAAATAAATATATTTAGTAGAGCAGATATTATAACGAGAACCGTTCAAAGTTCAAATAAATATCTTGTTATTTTTATAAGGCAACATGTACCGGCTGCATAACAATTAACTCTTGCATAAGTTTTTTTATTGATGTCGGCCCACATGCAACACGAACATGTTCCCTTACGAGGCAAAGTTTTCAAGATTTGCCGTTTTTCGAAATGGAATTATTCAGAAACGAATCAAAAAAACCGTTTGCAAAGGAAAAGTTAAAATTTGTTCGACAGTAGGATCTATGCGAGCTTGCGTGTGTTTGGTGGAACGAATGCGTAGAAAGGTGAAGAAAAAGTAAAGAAGAGGTAAAGAAAAGACGGTCGTTGGCCAGAGGAGAAACGACCGGACAAGTCTCCTTGCTTGAGACGACTCGAGACCTGTTTTAGTCCAGAGCTACGCTCTGTCAGATCCGCTCATCCACTCTAACAACCGGGTGTAGATCGTAGAATTGTCGCGTCGCAGATCGGAAAGTTCGAAATCGTAACAGCCTCATTCCGTATATTTCTTGTGTCCGGTTCATGTTCTTGCTCATCGTATCGCTTTCAACCCTTTTGCTCCGTGGGATCCTTAAAAAATATGAATGTTGCTGATATTTCTCTAAGAGTACTACAAAATTTCTCTGAAAGCCCATTCGTTGCTAATATATTAATTTATAGTTTTAACCCCTTGCCGTATTTCAACGAGTCAAATATGAATGTTACGCGTTGCATCTTACATAAAGTACAATTGGATCGTTTCTAATCAATATTTAAACATTCAAATAAGCGTAGCCATACAAAAAAAAATAGTTTTAACCCCTTGCCGCATTTTAAATAGTCAAATATGAATGTTACGCGTTGCTTCTTACGTGAAGTACAATTGGATCGTTGCTAATTAACATCTAAGCATTCAAATGAATGTAGTCATACAAAAAATATAAATTCTCCTTTTCCTTCTAATCGCTGTAACTGCAAAGAAAATAGTACAAGTGGTTAAAATGAGAATTTGTGCAAGTATCTCAAATAGAAAACGTTTTAAATGATTTATACATTTTGTTTGGCTCCGTAACGGTTAAATTATCCTCGGGCTGGTAGTAAATAAATCGGTATGATTACAGGTGCGTTGGATGTTCTCGCAACAAGATTGTCAGAGCCATTGTTCTTGGAAGAATCTTAGAACTCGAGATATCGAACACGCGTTTATTTTTTCGTAGAGTTTGCTCGCAAGGACCGGAGGCCGATATACCGTTAGCCATTCCGCGACGCAGCGCGACATCCTCTTTCCTATTTCGCGCAGAAGATTGCGTGTTCCCGCGCAAACAACGACGCTCGCCGTGTCTCTCGCGTACAATAGGTGATCGACCTGAATGCGTTGTTTTTCTCAAAGTTAGCCACCGTGTACCGTCGAGTACGACCGTGGCGCGAAATCGAATAGTCTTGTCGAGTCTCGTTGAAGTAGGAGCGACGATTTACATGAATGTGAACGCGAACTCGGATGCGAACATGTACGAGCCCGTTCCTTTCTCATTGTAGCTGCTGCTGCTTCGGGTCCTTGACTCTGCCACTGCTCGTAAGAGCGAGGCGAAACTTTACGTAAGCACTTTCTATCTGCGAGACTCTGATCAGTGATTGGTGAAAAGCACAGACCACCGGCAAACCGCAAACGTTTGCCAACATAGCTAGCCAAAGAATTTCTTTGATACGATTGCTTGTCCGTGTTCGTCGTTGACAATGAGCCGCTCGATTCAACGATCGATAGACCACAGCTCTCAAAGGAATACATAAACTGTATACTCAACCTGGCCACACCGATTTTCATGTGGGAAATATATATGCCCAAGGACGATCAGTCTTTCTTATTCGGCATCTTTCTTTGTCTCTATTAGAACCAAGATAAATATGTCTCTTATCTCGATCGTATTATTGTTAACAATAAATGTTTAATGCTCTCGGCGCTAGGGTTCGATCAATTATTACTAAGAAATCCAAAAAACAATATTGCAAATTAGCAAATATTCATCGACGTTTCGATTCTAGTTTGAATCATTTTCAAGATGTATTTGTATTGCGTCTGAAAATATATAAATGTTATACAATTTTCGATATACATCGTTAAACATTAAAACGTGGAACAGAAATTTTAGTGAATTATGCTCATAAAGCCAACTTACTTGTTATTAAACATTTATTGTTAACCAAGATAAAATCAGTTCTTTGTAAGTTCAAAGCGCATTTGCAATTTCCGATGCGAATAGAATCTGCACTGTTTCTTTTTACGCAGGTGCGAAGAGGCTACAGAAGTGGAGACGCATCATCAGCAAACAGCGGCAACAACGATGGGCGTCGCCGAGGACGAGACGCCATCCTCTTTGACTTCTCATCCCAACCCTAACGTTAACAATCCGACTCAAGAAGGTACGTGATCCTACCCTCCTCTCGAAAAACAATTGGTTCTTCGGAAATATCTAATAGGAAATATCTGAAACAAGGATTCCCAAAGAACCCTCGAATGACCATTCGATATTTTTATCGCGAATCGGACCAGGGAACGCTGAACGGATCCAACGAAAACTATACCCACCTAGATCGCGATCGACATTGTCCTCGAGCGTTTTTGTTCTTCGACTCGGAACGAGATTAAAAATTCGGATAGTTACGATTTATTTCTGTTATACATTTGATAAAGAATATAGTGGTCATCGTTACATCCTTTACACGTTTATCACGAAATAGGGTGTTTATACGAAATATGTCTAGAGGAAAGTAGCCTACTTTGGACTGTGGACTGAACATACATATTACGATATCATTCGATTCTTGGTACTAATCAATTATGAATTTATAAATTAGCTCCAACCTATCCAGACGTCCGGCGTTCCGTTCCAAATTTGGCTACTCTCTTACATTTACCAAGAGGAAGGAAGTAAATAGTTGCAAAGAAGATACTCGGTAAACACAGCGTGGCGCACAAATTCTTGTCCAACAATAAGGACTATTGTTTTCCTGCATCGCGCGGAAGAAACGGAGAGCGCGGTGCAAAGTTTCCGCCCGTATCATTCCTACAATAGACGGAAGTTACTTTCCGACTGCTTCCGGTTTCCGAGTTTTCACGAGGCCTCTTTCTCCTCCACGTTTATTTGTTTACCGAAGAAATTTTTCCGACGCCGTCGTTGCACAATGTCTGTTCGGACGTACCTGTTCGTTTCGAGTGGATCGTCGATGCTCGAAGGACAGCAAAGTGAATAGACCATGCCCTTGGCTTCTTTTTTCTCCAGCTCGTAAACATCAACGATCTTACAACTTAATTCGCAACAGATACAACTACGTTGAGAAAGAAATTTCATGGCACTCGCTATTGCACATTTTTCTTTCGCAACTGAAACTTTGGATTTCGAAAGAACCGTGCACGCTCGTGCAAGACACACGTGTTATCAATCGGGCTCGTTCACCTGCTGCTGGCGGTGCTGTCGTCCGTTGGTAACGTAGATACCTTCGCAAGGTGACTCGATGATGCATCCAGTTGGAAAGGTGGACGTGCTCGAGATTATAACTGTAATTTCGGGTACCCGAGCCTTGGGGTTTTGATAACTCGGATCGAAACCCGAAAATTAGTGACACGCGGGTATCCAAAATCGAATTTAGGTCGTGAACCCGAAAATCTGTGACGTTCGCATCTCCGAAGAATAAAAATGTTCAGGTTCCCGATCTGTTCCGACCATAACCCGACCCGATTTCGACTTAGGGTACTCGAAATTTTGGAGTGGGTATCACGAATTGTCGGGTAACGACCCGTACCCGGAGAAAATATCGGACCCAACCCGAATTTCCGGGTACCCGCTCACCCTTAGTAATCGTAGTTCCGGTAGAAATCGTAATCGTTATCACGATGGCAGCTGCGGTCGCCCGGAGCTCTTGGCTCGCCGACTCCGGCATTGTTGGGTGCTATTGTACATAGCTGTAGCTACTGTTGCAGCCACGCGTGCATGTCCCTAGCTTGTTAACGTTATTAGAGTGGAAATCCTGCTAGGATATATCTGCACGATCGCTCTACCGATTCCCTGCTTCCTCGAAATCTACTCTTCCGAGACACCGCGCCGGCAATCAGAGACGAGACGAGGCTAGACAAGATCGGAATCGGCGACAACGATCGTGCGCTCGCATCCGAAGTCAGAGACTCCTTCTGGCTATCGGCGACGCCAATGCCGATGGCGCCTAATGAGTCCTCACGGAGAAAGTGTAGCATCGATTTCCTACACCGATTATACAATCTCTAAATGTTTTTCGTAGATTGTACGAACGAGCAAGGTTTACACGGTGATCGATGAGACACGTAGATCTTATACAAGCGTTTTTCAACTCGCGCACTCGATCGAGGTTCGGCTTCCTCCGACTAGCTCGTGTAATGCGTGTTGTTGGTCGGCGAACTGTACGTTCGGCTACAACGGTTCCGCAATATTTTCACCTGGTATGCGACACGTAGCGTGGAGTACTGCGGTATTTCAGTTGGGCCGGGCTGTGCTTTGAACTGTTGCCAGCAACCTCTGTCCCTCTCCGTCGCTCCCAGAGTCTCTGTTCGTTGCTCGCTTCGTCCCTCGCTTTGTCTTTGTCTTTGTATTTCGATCTCCTGTGGGTATTCTGGGTCAAGTGTGTATTTTAATGGTCACCGACGTCGGCAGACTTCTTTTTCGAGTTGCACGAGGGCCCACGTTCGAGGGATCGAATCGAAATCGTGTGGGTGAGCGTCGCGCTCCGCCGATCCACAGTGAACCGAATGGCTATTTCATGTTGGAAAAAAGTCGTGTGAGAACATAAATGTAACATTCATATTTTTTGGGAATGTTTACTGACCCTAATCATTAGGGTCCAATGGAAATCACCGACAAGAATTTCCCCGACACGGTTTTCACCGAAACCAGATTTGACCGACAACGATTAAGGCTTGTGTTTGTATTCACAATTATCTTACAGATTGTAAACTATCAATATAAATCTTATGTTATGTATCATCAACTGGTAACTTTGTAAAACCAAATTGTAAAGCGAAATGGTCCCAACTAAGGGTCTAAAGAGCTTCAATACAAAAAGCCGACGATTTTGATAGACAACGAGTTTGATCGACAACGAATCTAAGATCGTTGTCGATCAAAGTCGTTTTTGGTTAAAGATGTTGGTCAAATTTGGAGTCGGTGAAATGTTGTCAGTAAAAACTGCATCGGGGAAATTCGTGTCGGTGATTTCCATGAAATTCAATTATTAGGGGTGAAGTCGAAATTTTCGGGTATCCGCCCATCCCTGTTACCTATTTTAGTATTCTTATGTGTAACAACTTTTTCATCTTCTTTGGTATAAACAATTTTGCGGCAAGTTTCTTTTACAAATGCCCACGGCGATTGAGAGGTGTAGATTTACCCCTCGGACGGATTAATTTCTATACATCATGTACAGAGGTGTGAGCATGATCCTTGTTTGTAACGCAGTCTATGTTGGAACAGAAGTTAATATTTGCGCAATGGAACAAGGGCACTTACTGTCCTTAACTCGTGCGCTTCTCATAATTCGCTGGAACTCTCAATCGGAATTCGTCGATGGCGCCTCGATTTTTGCATAGAGGTCGTCACGCCGCGTCCAGTCGTTTCACGATTAATTACCGTAGAATTGCGCCGAGATGGCGGCTTCTAGTCGACATAACTAGCCATCTAGATGTCTGGGTTGAACGCGTGCATGCGTTTGGTCTGACAAGGGTGTCTCTCGCTAGAAATTCGAATTTTTGATCCGCATCAATTCGCCGTTTCATTCGATTCGTGCTCCTAACCAAAACCTGGCCCTGGCCCGCGGAAGGGATCCATATTCTTTACGCCGAGAATAAAAATTCATATCCTAAAGATAAATTACAAATCGATAACTAATTAATTATTTGATCTAAACCAGAGATCGGCAAAAAATTTTTGGAAAGGGCCGAAGCGTAAAATTTTTAGGTCTTGTAGTGGGCCATAGAGCTACAAAAAACCAGGGGTTTCAAATATTTTTTTATAGAAAGTGATATTTTTACATAAGTTTTTTATTTCACGTAATTTGATCTATATTTAATTTTTCCATGTAAAGAACAATATTAATATCCCGGATCGGATTGAAAACAGGGGGCGGGCCGTAGTTTGCTGACCCCTGATCTAAACAATAAATAACAGGTAGAAAGGATGTCTTTTATTTCGATGGTATTTTTCATACTATTTACTACTTCCAACCTTTGTACGCTTGAAAATTGATTTTAATTCCTACGGATATGTGTGTTAAAGTAAGAAATCCCCACTGTGCGACGTTCATTTTTATTGTTACGGTCAAATCGTCAACAAATATTTTTTTGATCAGGCATTGAATGGTTTTACACACAACGGTTTTGTTCCAAAGCATAAACTGTACTGACACATATTAGCATCATAAATTCAGACGTATAACAACAACAATTTCTTAAGTAGCTCTCAGTTCGTGGAAACGAATGAATTCAGATCTGTTGGTAAACACGGACTGTCCATAAAAGCATAGTGTCGGTTATATTTGGTCGATGAAAACAGCGTAGGCGAAACGAGTGGTCGGCGATCCTAGGTTAAACCTCCATATTCCATACACAATAGTCTCTGTGGACTAAATATTTTCTTCCACATATTCTCAATGAATAGAAACCTTTTTTTTAAGAAATCCTTAGCAGTCAACCACAAATGTTTGAAATGTGTTAGAAATTGTATAAGGCGTAACGTCTTCGTATAGGTGGTTATTCTTTCGAAACAGAGATGTAGCGATTAAGAAAATATCGAGGAACAAGGAGAAGAGGCGCGAAGTCCTCGGTGAACTCGATCGGACACGCTTTCTGTTTTTACTTGGTCCGCAGAACGGCCGGTTACGCTCCTCCTCTCGAATAATAAATACAACGACTTTCCATTTTCAATGCGAACGATGTTTCGTCGTTTGCGTCGAAGACACGTTTGCGCGCGCTTACGATTTCTCCTAGGTCCGAGGTGGAGCTTCGAAACGGAAACAAAAGAGACGGCGACGCGAAGGTCGCGGTAATTGGAAACCGTCATCGAATGCGCCTTCTCCTCGTGTTTTGGAAAGGGTTGGAGGTTGCAATACGGAATGTTTCTCCTCTTTTCATTTTCTGTTACAATTACAGATAGTCACCAGCGTCCAAAAAATTGGAGAAATAAAAGTACTGAAGTTAGTTAGAGTAACGAGTCATTCGAGACGTGGTTGTGTACATCGACTCGTTCTGTACAGTGGGTGGGACACGCATACAGTTGAAACCGTTTCGATTACCCTGTAAGTCGTCAGCGGTGACTTTGGCAAAAAATATGTCTGATAAAAAACATTCGAGTGGTTTCGACGAAGATATAATTTTGTAATCTAATTGTAACATCTTTAAAAAGATCCCTGACATACCTGTGAAGAAGAATAGTTTAAAAATACTGTAATTATTATGTTGAAGGGAAATTTCGGTCGTAGTACAATATTATGAACGGGATGTCTCGTGTATATTTTTTTTATTAATATGAAGTATTTTCTTTGTAAATTTAACACAAATAATCAATTTTTAAGACGACGTGGAATATTTGGCACAATTAACGTTTTCATTGTTTATTTTATATGAAATCTTTGAAAGTATTGTTTGAAATGCATAAAATGCGACGAAATTTCTTCCATCTGCCATTTTTTCTTACAAACTATACATTCTATTGATCTATATGATCCTTCCCTACATTGATTACAATTATTATCTCTACATTCCATACAACATAAACAATAAAAACTCCATATCTCACCCATAACAATGTACAACGAAATCATAGTGACGAGATATCTCGTCCTCAGCATCGTTTCTTCAACATCGTCCATTGTAACGAAAGGGTTAACACTAAACCTACCGTTCCCTTATAAAAATGACAAGATTCATGTTATTCAGACTTTGTGCGGTTCCTATTATAATCCGTGCTCTACTAAAATCGTCTGTACAATGATTCCTTACGGAATCATTTTTATTATTTCAATAATTGTTAAATTTTCTGTGGACTGTGATCGAACGTTCCGTAGATCCGCTAAAAATTGCAAGTGTCCGCATACTTTGAGCGGCGGTGTGTACGCGCGTGCATGAACACGCGCACGCCAGAACCGAAAGAGAGTCAGAAAATGGGGAAGGAAGAGAGGGAGAGAGGGAGAGAGAAAGGTTGAACAACGGAGAGGAAGAGACAGAGAGCGTCGATTGCCATTGCTGTTGCCCCTGCCATCGACGCGCCGTTGCCATCGCCGTTACCACCGCCGTTTGCCCCTGCCGAGAACCAGAGAAACGGAGAAACGGAGAAGCGCGTTGGTTCGGGCTCGAGCAAGGCGATCGACGACAACAGTGCGAGAGCGTCGACGCGTACCGCGTATCGCGTAGACTCGAGAAACGCGCTTCACGCAGTCGAATCACTGCTGACTAGCTGGCTGGCTGGCTAGAGTTGCTCGAGTTCTCTCTCCCTCTCTCTCATGATTCCCAAAATGGGTTAAACGGTGCTCTTTCGACGTTTCGATCGTGACTCGCGCGTAATCTCCGGCGAGAGGTCAGTGTTTCCACGAGTGCGAGATATCAGGTCAAAGTGAATCGCGTGTGCGTCCGATCGATCATTCGTTCGCTCGTTAAATCATCGGGGAAGTGCCGTCGAATATTATAGTTCGCGCGTACTGTGACCAGAAGACACGCGTGTAACATTTATATATACATATATTCGCGTATATACATAGATATACATGTGGAGTTTACTGGGTACGTAAACGTAGAGAAAACCTCGATCGAACGAAGGGAAAAATTGGATACATCGGTGTGCTGGATAACTCAGCGAGGAGCATCGAGCGAAAGAGTGCCAAGGAACGGATAAATGCGGGAATTTGTATCGATTCGAAAAGGAGACGAGAACAGCTAACGTAGACAGTGGATGACGACAGCGCGGTCAGCCGCGGACAATGCCGCAACTACGTGACCGACCGAGGCTCGATCATCGATACGACCTGCCAAGATCAACGTCGATCTCGAAGGGCGGCTCGTCGCGTCGTCGCCGTTCCTCCTAGGAGCTTGTGCAACCAGCGAGCAGATCCGAGGGAACGATTAGTTTCGTCTAGGTTGGTTGATCGCGATGAAACGCGCTTTGGATATCGTGGAAGCTTCGAGGTGCGAACGCCGCTCCACCAGAAACCGTTAATCGCGAGCCTGGATCGGATCGAGCTAAGTAGGACGAAGCGCAATAATCATACTTGAACGAGTAGTGGTGCCTGCTATTCGCGAACGCGCTTCAGCAATTTACTCCTGTCCGGAAAGATTTCGAACAATTACGAAATCCACGTGGATTCGATTCGATCCGATCCGTCTCGGTGTACACGATCGTCGACGCACCAAACGAATCGCACGGAACCCCACGGTACATGGAAAATAAGTGTGTCGCGAGGAGAACGGCCAGACGATCGTTATCGGATCTACTTTTGAAAGGAAGCGGTATCATTTCCTTGTACTTCGTTACCGCGAACCACCGATAAGGGTGAACGCTGGAAGTTGACGTGGATCGGGAACGATCTTGCGAAACACGTGCGATCGCGCGATCCACGGTGCGGGCGCGATAACCGCTGCTGCGTATACCGGTCGTCTGGCCGCGCGTCCGCACTCACGCGACCACCGCACAATGCACCGAATGATCATTCTAGAGTTTAGATGGATAAAATGCACTGACTAGGTAGAAATATTTGTCGAGTTGATTTAATTTATTAATTATTAATTTCTGTGAAATGATCAAGCTTTTTCAGTGTTTAATAGACTTCTAGAAAAAATGTAACGTAACAATTTTAAGATTAGCTTAGTTCTTCATTGGAAAAACGTCGAAAATTCGGCCGAGGGCACTTTTGAGCAGCTTATCTAGCTATACACTTTGAGCGTTTTTGTAATATGGCACTATAATTTATGATGGGACCAAAAGTAATTAATGACATGACATAAAATGGCCATTCGGTACACTGTTGCATTTCGAATATAGAGCAGCGATTTCCAACCTGGTAGGTATGAAAGTTTCTAATAAAAAATTAATGTTCATACCATACAATCTACAAATGAATAAAACATGAAATATACAAGGTAGGGAGGCGCGGCAAAAAATTTTTTGGAAGGAGTCTTAACAGCATAAAGGTTGGAAACCGCTGGTATAGAAGGATAGAACGAATACGGAAAGCGATTCGTCGTGGTGTGCGCAACAAGTTCAGGGAAGCACGTGACTCCTCGAGCAGCTACCGAAGCAAACATCCGAGCAATAGAATAGATAACGTGCGTAGTCACGGACCTTATCCGAATCGCGTATCCGTGTAGTTCTCTCTATCTTCCTCACAGTCTCCGTCCACCTCTTTCTCAAACTATCGTAGAAAAATTCGGGGATCGTTGATCAGATATTCGCGAGACGAAAGGGGTGGCTTTCTTCTCCCCAGGGGTGTCGTTTCCATTTCGGAAGCGTTTATTTCTCTAAAAACGACATCGGACGATATCTTACAAGTGCGAAGATATTGTTTACGCTTACGTAAACAACTATCTGAAAACAACGGCAATGGAAATCTGTCTCTATATAGACACGCGTCAACTTAATACGTATTTCGACTGAAGGTGGAAACCGTTGAACGACTTTCCCAGTTCTTGGGTTCGTTTTCGACTCGTCCGACGAGAGAACAAATGCCTGTCGCGTCGGAAGACTGGATGCCGCATCCGGCCAACATAACCAGTTCCATCACCACCGTCAAAGGTGCTACCATTCAAAGCACAACTACAGCTTGGATGTCGCCGTACAGCAGAACGTCGTCTTCGGAACGATCTTCTTCGAATAACAACAACAACAACAATAATAACAATAACAACAACAACCATCATCATCATCACCATCACCACCACCATCATCATCACAATCACCACCACCATCATCGTCGCAACAGTAGCAGCAACGGAAACATCGCTACCAACAACGGTAACAACAATGGTGTTGTCATACTCGAAGGATGCCGACCACCCGCTGCTACTACGGCTAGAAGATTTCTTCGGTGGTTTAGCAGACTCGGACAACCACCGATGGGAAAATCAGGTAAATCCTGATCAACGATAATACGATACGATTCCAATCGAATTTGTACGATGCTCGGTATCGCGATCGAAAGTTGTATTGTTTTGTGATCCACTGCCTTAACTGAGTCCCTCCGATGGGACATTAATCGGATATCCCTTTCGAGAAGACGCGAAAAGATTGCTGGTAATTATGGTACTTGCAAGATCGACAGTTTCGTTCTAAATACTTTTTAACATTGAACCTACTGCCACCGGTCAAATACCCGGTTTCATAAATTTTATTTCATGATTATTGAAATTGCAAAGATGCTTTCGCGGTAAATGATAAATAGATATATTTAATAGGGCAGATATTATCATATATGTTATTTTTATACGGCAACATATACCGGCTACTTTTAAAGCAAGGTGTAGGTTTAGTGTTAACTTACCTGTTTAAATATTACATTTATTGTTGTGTTTGTATACTGCGTGTACGGGACGAGATCAAATCGAGTAATTAATTTCGTAAATAATAAATAAATGCGTTTGATTTGTTGGCGGGTAATCCGAGAAGGTCTTCGAATGCAAAAACTTGAAATTTTCTCTCTACGTGGAGAGCAGTGGCTCGATAAATTACGGGACTGTCTGCGAGAGCACGGCAACGCGACAGTATGTCGGAAAGTAATAATGTCTCGGCATTAGAATTAACCGCAGAGTACTGTTAGTTGCAGTTAGTCGCAGGTGCTACACGCATACAACCGTGGCAGTGACCACTTAATAAAAAGACGGCGCTTACGAAGCGACGACGGGAGCATACGCTCGCTCTCGTAATAGATATAATGGTACAGCGCGCGCAATCAATACCAAAGCTCCGGCCGATAACGGTGTCTCTTCGCGTCGCCGAATTCTTCTTCTCGTTTTCCGTGTCCGAAATAGTTACGAGCTTGTGCGACTGCGTGCCGGCCCAGCTTTGTCTAGCGTCGTTTAGCAACGTCCACCATAAGCTCCCGAGTATGCTACAAGTGCAGTAAAATCTTGATCCAAGAAGAACCCTCGGTCAGAGCTGTTTATTAGATTTTGAAATATGAAATAAACCACTACAGTTCGATCTATCTCGTGTTTACTAGGATTTCAATCAGAAAAATTACATAAATAGTTGGTGAAACTCCCATAAAAAAAAGTAATGAGTTCAAACCGATTTATCCAACCCCGTTTGCAGTGGGGAGGGGGGTAGACAATTTTCTTAGATAAAGAATTTATTGTATCAGTGTATTCCAACATTCTAGCGTTATCACATTTCGGTACATAAACTTATTACGCTCGATCTACAGTGCGAACATAAACGTTTGGAATCTGCCGAAATAATTCCGTGAAATACGGTCAACGCCTAACACGGAAGTGAGCACGTTAAACCCGACGTGCACGTATGTTTCTTTCCTCGAAGAGAGGTTGCGCGCGTTGAGTTAAACGTCGCGTCGCGTCGTGTCGTTCGCACTAACGAGCGTTCCGCGTCGTGTCAACAAAAGAAGATTATTCTTGAGATTGTAAGTCGGTGGCGAGCGCAGCGGGGCGACACGATAACTGGGCCGGAAAGAGGACGAACCGTAAACTTGATAAATAAACATTAGAGTCGGTGCGCAAACCAGGTCGCGATCGCTGCTGGTAACGGCGTGCCTCGGAATTCGTAATAACCGCTTACTCCTTCTCGCTTCATTCTCTGCTGTGTACCTTCTTTCTACAATTATATTACGCGAGTACACGAATATAGGAGTACGAGTATCGTATAGTATATCTCACGCCAAAATTTAGAATTTCCCTCTGGAAAGGTGTCGTATTCTTTTCGTTCGTACGAGACAGTACTCGTACCTATGTACATAGTACATACTCGTTCCGAATCAGAATAAACACGGACGACCATCATTTTGCTTTGTGGTCGCTCGGCGTTATCCTCCACGAAATACCCGTTACGTATTCCGTATTTTATATTGTATAAGCTCTCTTTACTTTTTACTCTCTGTACTCTTTATTCTCTTTATCCTCTTTACTCTTTACTTTTTACTCTTTATTCTCTTTGCTCTTTTCTCTCTTTACTCTTTATTACACTTTACAGTCTCGTTAATATCTGTAGTCTTTACTACTCTCTTTACTCTCTGTACTCTTTACTATATTTATTCTCGGTACTCTTTACTGTATTTACACTTTAATTTCATTTCCTCTGTACTCTTTACTGCATTTACTCTTTAATCTCGTTACTCTCTGAACTCTTTATTACTCTCGTTACTCTCTGTACTCTTTGTTACTCTCTTTACTCCATGTACTCTATATTACTCTCTTTACTCTTTATTACACTTTACAGTCTCGTTAATATCTGTACTCTTTATTACTCTCGTTACTCTCTGTACTCTGTATTCTGTACTGTGTATTCTCCACCCACGGGAATGAGTTCGAATCGAGAGCACGTGTTACGGCCACCGACGATCTTCCAGCACAACGACGTCCTAGCATCGCTCGACTCGCGAATTAGTCTAATGAGAGAAAAAAACAGCTTACGCAAGCTTGCCATTTATAACCTGAGCGTCTCGATCGTTCCGTTCTGCTTGCTGCCGACGCACGCACGGATATTCAATCCCTGTGTATTGTATCGAGTCGTCCCATAAGGCGCGGTGTTTTTCGAGGCTAACTTCAATTGTGAGTGTCAACTAATAACGCCTACGTTTGCTTTTAATCGAAAGACTTTTTCGTTTCCAACGCGTTGTTGGAGTTTCGTGTGAAACAATTTCTGCCACGGTGTAGCTATTTTTCAATTCAAACGGTACGCGATTTCGACAACGAGATTCGTTAACACTCGTTCCTTCACTCTCGAAAGTAGAAAATATCGTTTTAAATCGATAGACATATTAAACTGACGAAACGGTGCATCTTCAAATGTTGTATGTCGTAATTGTTATTGTTATTGATTGATTTTCGCAATTTTCGGCACCTTTCTATCCCGCCTAGTTTATTCGCTGCACAAATTAGGTATGGACTTTTCGTAGCGTTACTCATTATTCGAGAATCTGTTTTGCTCCAAATATTAGCGGAACGCGCGGCCGAACGGTGTACCGTCCCATCGTTCGAAGTTCCCGCCAAGTCGGACGGAATTGTAAAATGTATTTTCATCGTCCATCGAGGTCGATGCAGTCGCAGAAGAAAATGAACAATCGAATGGAAAGCAAAGAACCAAGCGACAAGGTGGAGATTGCGCGTGAGAATCATTTAATTAAACGCAGTCCGCAACGTTGAGTAATTGTTGGCTCGTAGTTTATACGGTTACACGAGCAGTCGATACGGTGCTGGCCTGTCTTGCTTGTCTGGTACGACACATGGGAAAATACCGACTGACGAGTCCAAGTTTCGTTCGTCATTCGTTTTCTCACAATTCGCGAAACAATATTCCGTTTTAACGACTTGTTCGTTTTCTTTCCGTCGAACTGTTTTGTCCTCGAGTATTTTGTTCGAACTCTTTTAGCGTGGAAACATGCCACGGCCGCTGTACCACTTTTAATAATCACTTTTATCGGTAAGTTTTAAAAGAGTTATCGAGGAAAGCGTTGTAGTCGTAACAAATTGATTTCGCGTATCCTCCTCGCATTTGCAATTACAATATCAGGGTCGTCTGGAACAATCTTTTTGTTAGAACACTATGCTTTGTGCATCGCACGGCGAAAACAGAGAAGGTGGGGAGGTAGAGAGAGAGAGAGAGAAGAGGGAAGAGAAAGAGAGAGAGAGAGAAAACTAGAGCGACGTTGCGTTGCTGCTACCGCTATCGCGTATGCCGCGAGGTCATTGCCTCGTAATCGTCGCAGGAGGTTTTAAACAGGTGCTCGAGCAGGTAGACTCGTCGAGCGCGTGTCACTTACTCGAAATCATTCTTCCTAACGAGTAGAGCGTTATTACACAGACGTATTATACATATATGTGGAAGAAGACCGTGAATGAGAGCCGAGTGCGCGAAATCGATAACAGAAACAAAGAGAGATAACGGTGAGACGCGAGTTATTTCTTGTTTCTGTTGGACGTTGGTATCTCGACAGAAATATGTACTCGATAGGATCTTTAACAACGACGGTAGAAACGAAACGCCTGCGCGAGCGGCGTTGCCGTTTACTTTCCAACGGACGATTTTCAAGGTTTTAAACAAGCTGGATGTGGAAAGTTTGTTCGAAGCAGAATGGTACCGCGACCGATCGTGTTCCAGTTGTCCGACGACGTTTGGACTCTTTGAAAATCCGAAGGAACAAGGGAACGAAGCGGAGAGCGGCGTTATTTCGACGCGAGAGGCGTTGCTCGAAAAGCGAAAGTGCTCTTATCTTTCGAGGCACGCTCGCGCGTAACGGTCTGTCGAAATTCGGGGCGAGAGCACCGATCGTAGAATTTGAAATTCTCCGGTTAGGTGTAATCGGAGCTCGTATTCCCGAGAGCCTTTACAACAATACTCGTCGGCTGTCGAGTGTAGACTGTCTGCTGTCGGCCGTAAAGGTTATCGTCCGCGGCGAATCGAAATTGGTCGCGACAACGGTTCCGATCGATTGCGAAACATTTCCTTTCCTCGTCATAGATTGAAAATCGGAAATTGGTCGTCGCACAATCAGGGCCGAACTAAGCGGCCCCGCATGGTTCTAGGGAACCTGCGTTTGGAGAAGAAAATGTTTAGTTTGTCAAATTGTGTGACAGCGTTGGCTAACAGATATTTTTGCTAAAAGAAAAAGGTCATTCATTGTAGGGCCTCCTGACATCGATATGTTAAGTGCACTTTGTGGAATTTTTGATTACTTTCTTTCTTGGTTATGACTGAATGTGAGTTTTCTTGAAACTTTTTTTTGGGGAGGGACCGAAATTTTTTACCGCCTAGGGCCCTCACTCGTCTAGATTCGCCCCTGCGCTCAGTGGAGTATTTGGCTTGAAAACCTGGACAAAACTATTGCAATGTTCTTTATATAAATGAAAGTTCTTTTCGATCGAAATTGTAATAAAGATTAAATTTGTGATTTCGGCACAAGGTTCGATCATTAAAATCAGCAGCAAGTTTGCAAATTAATTTAACTCAACGTTTCGATTCCTATGTGGATCTTTTTCAAGAGCTACGTTCTTTATACATATAATCTCGAGATTATAATACCATACATATATCGTTGAATTCGTCTTAAGATCAACTACAACATTATGAAATAAAAAATGCATTTTAACATTCACAAAATCAAAGTAACAAGTAGAATTGTTTTGAATTGTAATGCACTTCACGTAATTATTCGTCGGTTTTTAAAACATCACTACTCGCAAAAACACAAGTAATAAGGAGCATGATATTTAACAGGAAGTGAAGTACATACTTACCTACAATATCTTGTAGGACTTTTTCTGAAGTATAAAAATGTCGGTTTGTTGACTGAATGCGTTTCGTAGAACTTATGGACTATGGTTGGGGGCTCGGTAATTGGCACAGAGGTGCGACAGAAATACAGGAGCTGGTCTCGTGTCCGAAATTGTTCTAATGCTACCCTCGATTAAGGGCGTAGTCTCGTTTCCAGGATTGTTAGGGTGCGGGATGCGCCTTCTCATTTCTCGATGATGCAAAGATGCGGTTTCTCAGTAGTCAAAAGACCTATTTTTACGATGACGAGATGTAATTTGCGTTATTCGGAAGCATACAGCTGCGCATGTAGATATTTTCAAAATTATACCAAGTATGATATAATTTCAATTATATTTACTTGCGTAATGAACTATGAAAGAGTTAAAATATTAATTAAATAAAAAATATTTATCCAATATTTTTGTGCTACTAGGGTAGTTCATCTTGCGCGTTGCCATTCGCGTAAATTTTGATTACACGCATAATGCCGCAAGATTTGCGTGAGTTCAAAACAATATTTTACTTTAGGTTGCAACTGAATCACGTGGAACTCGGAGTCGCTGTTGCTCCAGGTGTTTCGCAACGAGTCTGAAATTCTATTGCCGGCTAACTGTGATCGACTGTAGCGCTTATCGTTGTTCCTTTCGCTTTTCCCGCAGTTTCGCGTTCTCGCTTTTCCATCCTCGTGGTTGGTATCGATCTCGCGATCCCGCTAATGAAATTGTTCTCAGGCTACGCCTGTTGTGCTTCGTCCTTCGAAATTACACTGCCCTAGAGTTTATTAGCAACGGTCCCAATGACTGTGCTACATTGATAAACGTAGCTCGACCACTTTGCACCGCAGCTCATTGCCACCGCTGTTATTATTATTATTATTTATTATGAACGGAATGTGATCGTTTTACAAAACTGTTAACAATAACAAAGAAGAAAAAATGTAAGACAATTCGTTTAACAACAACAAAGAAGGGACATGTACAATCGACATGGGACATCATACAATCCTGCTAGGTTGTATTTGAAAATTCAATAAAGAATTGGTGAAAAAATCAACACGATTATAAATAGTGAAGAATTTGCAATAATGCGATTTAATGGATTAATTAATCCATAACTAGATTTCGCTTTAAGTGTTTGAAAACCCGCTCTTTTTCTCAGTTCACGTTCCGGTACATACAAATTGATTTGTTCAAGTAGAGAGGAACAATCCACATGATTATTAATCAAATTAAAAATAAAGCTCTGGTCGGATATTATTTTTCGAGCAGATAATGGTTCCAGGTTCATTTGAAAGGTTCATCAAGAATCCGTTTCAAGGTTTCGGGTTCTGTTTTAATCCTGATCGATCGCGGTTTCATTTAGAGTCTAGATCCCCGTTTTTATGAGAAAGTAGGCAGTAAGCCTCTTTCGCGTCGATCGAACGGACGTTGCCACCCTTGAACGAATCTTTTTTCTCGGTTTCTCCGCGATAGACACTGTACTAATCGCCGTGCATCTAGATCAGTTTCGTTGATCGATACCCCTTTGCATTCGGTAAAGGATACAAGAGATAGCCGATGCTGTAAAAAAGAAAAATCCGACTTGGTCGGTTTCGCGACTCTTTCAGAGAAACCGACGCTTATGTGCTCGATTCGGTGAAACGAAATCGAGGAATCGATGAGTCGGCGAGCTTATCTCGGCTAGTGGAACGATCGAGGGTATGATGACGCTCGTTCGATCGCTTTCGCGACCGGGATCGATCGTTTCGGCACACTGCTCGCGTTTCATCTATCGTCGACTCGACCACACGGAAGTCGTTTTCACAGATTTTATTCGTCGGCCGTTCGGACGGGGCCCGATTGGCCGTGCGTAGAATGTTATGCCGGCCATACTTTGATCCGAGGTACAGGTACAGTTATTCGTAGAGCGCGTGCAACTTTGGACCGATGGCGTCACTCGGGGTCCGGCCGTTGCGTCAGTCGTCCATCGTCGCGTCGTGGGTCGAGTTTACCGCCACTCCGCAGCAGTTGTTGCTCGTCTTCCTTCAAGACTCTACGACGCCGATCAAGATTTTCGTTTCCTCGTCGTGTTTCCTCTACGTTGGGTTATTTCGATCCACACTCGACGTTTCCGCGGAATAATTTCCTCGGGCAGAGTTGCGCGTTTTAGCTAAAAATGTCCTTTTAAACGACTTCGTTTCATCGCTGAAGTGAACAGTTCGAAATGTACATCTCTAGTGTCTCTAGTACAGGCCGGAACATGTGATGTGGCACAACACCGCATACAGACAGAACATCAGTCCGATCCAGATGGAGGAAGGGAGCACGAATTGAGGGGAAGAAGTTATCCTTTCCCTTCCAGTACTCTTTCTCGGACACAAATACGGCAGAGACGAAACGCGTCACGTGACTGGGCCCCGGGCAATAACGCCGTAGAAGGGGAAGGTAGAGTGGGGACACAAGTCTTAATCTGGCGACTCTGATCCGATCAGCTGACACGAAGAAGCTATTTGGTTTCCGGTGATTATGGAAACTGAGACAAGTTAGTGCCGTGTTTGATATAGTGGACATAAAATGTCAAATATCTCGTGAAGCATTGACAATCTCGATTACCTTGGAACGATTGGATCAACAAAAACTTTGGTCGCATCAAAGAATGAAGTGAAATTAGTGCGTTCACATAAGAAATAAGGTCACAGGAAGTTTTTTTATATTTATTTAACGTCGCTCTCAACTCTTTGCTAAGGTTACTTCGCGACGGGACCTACAGTTTATTAAAATGCGTTCCGAACCACCTTGGGCACATGGAATATTTCCAGAGGTGCCGGCGGCGGGATCACAGGAAGTTAGGAAGCATTATGCCATATGATTTTTTCTCTATCATTTAAATCATCTTGTCCCAGTTCCCAGCCTCACCCTGTATAACGCAGACGATTTCAAATCGGACTGAGACAGCGTTGCTAAATCGACCATGGCCCGGCCTGTAGTATAGACAGCAGTAATAAGAGAACAACGAAATTTTAACGTGGATCTTGCTGATCTGACTTTCGTATCGACGGTATGGCAATTTCAGGAGGGTGCCATGGAAATCACCGACATAAATTTCCTCGCACGGTTTTCACCGACAACTACTTTGGCCGACAATGTTTCGGTTAACTATTCGTTGACGATCAAAGTCGTTTTTGGTTAAAAGTGTCGGTTAGAGCTCGGACTTTTACCCGGGTAGCCGAGTATCCGGGTACCCGAGTATCTCATAAGACATAAGTCATAAATGATTTCGTGCAATTTAAAACAGCAATGAAATTAAAAGAACGTTGATATATTAATTTAAATTTCTCAAAATCGTTCAAGGGAATAAGTAATCGTAATATTATCGTCTGCTTTTTCCTATTGATGCAAACAATTTTTATTTTGCATAAAGATCCGCAGTGTATTCATGAGATACCGGGGAAATCGGATAATTTTTGTTTACCCGGGTATCTCACGGCTAACCCGGGTACCCAGGTATCTCATAAGTCACAGCTCTAGTGTCGGTGAAATCTGGAGTCGTTGAAATGTTGTCAGTGACAATCGAGTCGGGGAAATTTGTGTCGGTGATTTCTTGGGACCGGACCCGTTTCAAGAACCCTGCCACGTGCTTGCAAAGAAACTCTAGTGAAACGATCAAAATCGAGAAGAGCCGACCGTGACGAATTACATACCGGTGCGTCACCACACGCGTTCCTCGATCGGTGCACGACGCAGACGAGAAACGCGTGTGATCCTCGCGCGCGTTGAGACGTGATCAGGCGCGTTCGGGGATCGGTCACGTTCACGCGTGGGCACGTCAGGTTTCTCCCCCTATTTTCATAATGCGTGTCATCTAGTCGGACTCGCTCGTGTCCGATCGAGTTCGTCCGTGCAACGAACGGTTAGTCGATCGTTCAGTCACTCGGTTAGACGGTCACCGAGCCGCGATCGTGGACGAGCGCAACTATTTATCGCCGTTGGATATTACGTTTGATTTCGATCCCGGATTTTGTTGTTCGGAACGGTTCCCAGTGAAAATTCTGCGTAAATCGATCGAGTAGCATCGCGATCGCGAATAACAAACGAAAATAATTTTATTCGAACGTCGATCCATGTGTGCGCGTGTCGATCGATCGAAGCGATCTACACGGGATGAAGTTTCGGCGAAGAACATACGTGGCCGTTTGTCCGTTTTCCGATTCCTATTTTCGTGTTATCGGCAAGGATGACAGTCGAGGACTGTTTCGACATAAATTAACAAATCATTAGAACGGAACGACAAGTCACGATAATGTATCGCGCGCATTCGATAACACACGAAATAAGTGTCGTTTATCGATATTCTTTCCTGAAGAGGAAGTTTTCGTCGGTCGGGCTGTTATCGAGGTTCCTCTTCCGAAGAAACCGCGACTGAACCGCGACGCGGCCAGAAATCGTTCGAGCCTTTTGAAAGCTTACCCAGTGGTCGACGACGCGCCTCCTTTGCTCGTTACCGCGAATCGGTGAGTGCGATCTGTTTGGAAATGTACGAAAACTCCGCTCAAAATAAACAACGCGCCCAACTGATCCTACCCGGTTCCAATCGATCCGATTCAGTTTTTCGAATTACACAGTCCATTGAGGAATCGCTTCTACGGTGGTTTTTAACACGATTCTAGTCGAGCAAAATTATTTTTACTGTCGTTTCTATCGAAAGTATTTACAGTGGGTGTACAAAGTGTTCGTACACTGTTTAAATTTGCCAAAACTGGACCCATCAGATTGAGTTTTTCGACACGTTGGAAGGATTAGGTTACTAGGTAATGTAACTAATGTTACTGGCTAGTGTAAATAATTTTTTTTAATTGTTATGTCGCAATTGTAAAGGAAATGTCTGTGACGAACATTCAAAACATGTATTTTGTAAACCCAAGTAAGTTATATACATGTACAAAGTTTTATTGAAATTAGTCGACGCATAAGAAAGTTACGGTTATTGTACACGATGTAAAAATCTTTGAGTTTAAGGTTTGCGACTTATTTACATCGCATGTTCTTACAATTTTTGCTATTTTAACAACATTGACCGTTTAGGTGAAACTTTATACATTTATACATATAACTTCCATAGATTTATAAAATACATGCATTTATAAGTTTACTTTTTCCTTCGCAATTGCGACCAATAAAAAAGAAAAATATTTTTTTTAAATTAAAACAACATTTTCACAAAAATACTCATAAATAAACATAGTATGAAAACAAATTCTCAGTTTACTATATACCAGATTTATTAACTGTATCAGATATGGTACAGTATGCAGCGAAGGGTTAAAAAATCATGTATACATTTGTTAGTAAACTAATTACTCACACCCACTGTATTTGCAAAACTCAAGATTTTCCACGACGTTTGATCGATTTGTAATTATTCGAGTAACGTTAGCCCTTACGCGTAAGCGAGTAACGAAAGAGCACACGTGAAATTAACATTGAACCGAGAAGAATTGGACGTAACAAGGTCGATCGAATAAAACGCAACAAGACTAAATCTCGACTTATATCTCACTTAAATCTTGACTTCTCGGTTTCTATAAAAAATTAATTCCGGTCTAACAAAAATCTATTTTCGCCCGAGTAATAAATATTGAGTTCTCGTAATAAGCTTCGGTTAAAATTGCACTTTAGAGCAACGCTTGACGGTACGGTACAGCGGTTTGCACGCCTCCGGTGACGTAATTTGTCGCGAGTGCGAAGGCCGCGTCGATGTAGCAGGATTTAATATAGAGTCAAGGATAATAATTAGTTGTTTGTACGCGTGATTTTTATAGGGGAAATCGCTGCGGCGTTACCGTTCTTTCGAGCCGCGAACGATCGCTCTTTATCGTTGCGGGGACCGCACCGTGGTAGAATTTCTCGGGTCCAATGGAAATCACCGATTCTAAAACCGTTATCTGACAAATTCTTTGTCGGTCAAATCTTCAATCTGGAGTAGTTCTTAGGAGTAATTATTAGTTCAATAATTACGTATTATTATAATAGTTACTTAAACAAATAAATTTTTATAATTTGTTCCTATATTCATTTGAATTATTAGTTCAATAATTATGTATTGTTAAAATAATTGTTCAAATAAATAAAGTTTTGAATGAATGAATATATGTAGAAACAAATTATAAAAATTCATTTGTTTCAACAAGTATTATAATAATAAATAATTATTGAACTAATAATTCAAATGAATATAGAAACAAATTGTAAAAATTTATTACAGTTTACATTTCCTGGAACCGAGTACTCGGGTATCTCATATACTCGGGTAAAGGTTCTAGCCCTAATCTGGAGTCGGTAAAAACCGTGCCGGGGAAATTTGTGTCGGTGATTACCATGGAACCCGAATTTATCTGGATCGTTTGCAAAGTTTTAATCTTTGCTACTCGTGCAAAGGTAGTACCGATCGGTGTTTGTCGATGCGACGCGTAACGGAACGGACCTTGACGCTGGTTGGCTCGAGGACACGAAGAAACAAGTAGCTCTACACCGTATAGCGGGATAGTCTCTGTTAACTAGCGGTGGTTGTAGGCGTGACTCGTGCGAGCGATCGCGTCATTTGTTTTATTCGTCGCGTATAAAATCGATATCGTTCGAGACAATGGATCCCGTGTTCCCTCTACGAGAGGCGTGGCTAGATCGTTTTTTCTACTCAACTAAACTACGAAGAAGTTTACTTTGCGAATATAATTGAAAGAAGAGAATGAATCTTTTATTTGAAGAATTTCACGGGTTCACGCAGTTTTATAATTTCGTTGTTTTCTTTTCATATCAAGAGAATAAAGCGTTGCATCGTTTTGACCTTTGTCGTAGATAGATGACGCGGAATCATGAAATCATGCTACCTAGAAAAAGTTGGTTAAAATAAAAGAATTCTGGTGGCGTGTGGTCGCGTGTCGGTTCCCCGCGTATACGAGTTGGATCGGGACGAGTGGTTTCGATCGATGGTGAACATAGCACACGACAAGGCAACGACGAGTCGGCCGACTCGAGAAAGAACCCACGGAGGGTCGCCGCAGCCGTTATCGATGTACGATTCGGAACTGTTCAAGACCGTGTGGACCAGGATAGGGCAGATGTGCAGCTACGTTACCTGCGCCAACTCTTATCTTTCAGGTCAGTTCGAGAAACGAGCGGTTCCGGTGTCGAGACTGCGTATCGGGCTCGATCGACGATCACTGCTTCCGATCGTAGACAATTGTTACCCGGAATTGCAATCGCAACCTCTATCGCAATGGCAATCGCCATCGCAATCGGTCGTCGCCCCGCGAGTCGACGAGCCGACTGTTGTCGTAACCCGCATCGATAAAAACGGAACTCGCGGTACCGTTCACTTCTTTCCTTCGTTTCGGCCAGGAATACTAATCTGACGCCCTAACCCTAACCTAAATCCAGTTAATCAAGGAAGGTTACTATAACCCATTGTAACCAGTGCCGCGTTACAACTAGTTGGGGCCTTGGGCAAAGTAGAATTTCGGGGCCCCTAGCCCAAACTAAATAACTTTCACGTTGGAAAAATAAAACAATTGTAAGTTGGAAGCTGGAATTGTTAGAAATATTGTTAAAATTACCTCGGCATTTGGTCGGTGCAGTACACGCAGTTATAAAAGAAATGATGTCGGTATGCGATCATTGTCCGCGCAGAACACAAACTGTTTGACAAAAGTCGCGACTTTACTGTATTATCAATGTTTCCAAATTGGTGTTTAATTTTGACATATTTTACGAGGAAAAGGTAGAATTTGGATCTTGATTTGTGTTCGGAGTCCCGATACTAACCTCGTGGAAACGATTCTCAAATGTTAGAAACAGCGAGTTACATACTATTAAATAGAGATGCAAGGAATCTATCTGAACACAATCGGAGCTACTAACAATCTCCTCAACGCAACGTGTGGAACTAGAATGGGAAACATTCGCGTGGGTGGCCCACAACAATAGAAACTCAAAAATTAATCTCTTATTACTAGACTGAGGATCTTCATGCAAAATAAAATTTTTATACATCAATTGCCATCTACAGGAGCCAAGTAAAAATTTATTTTGCTCGTTAACAATGTTGATGTGGTATAGTATAACGACACTTTTAATCTTTTTATTATTCTTTCGAATTACACCTACTCATTTTTGTAACGAATGTATAAAATCGGATGAGGGTTAAACAAAATTCCTAAAGTTAAAATTTTATATTTGGGGTTCTTCCACATTCTTCATCACATGCTCCAAATTTCATATCGATCGGTCACCGGTGCCTTTCGGATGTACAGCCAAATATATTTATAATTTTAACATTTCTAAAAGAACAAATCAGGCGCAACTCATTTCGACTCATCCGGTAGTTTTAGTGTTAATGAAACTTCCATAACACAATAATGAAGTTTTTTTAATTGGATAAATATAAAATAATATCGATCGTAAATTGCTTTAAGCATAAATTAATGATATCGGCGCATAGGTTCGATCAATTATTACTCAAACACTATTTGCAAATTAGCACAATATTATTTCTCAATGTTTCGATCTGCATTTAGATCTTTAGATTTTTTTAATTGGATTAGTAATTTACACTTCGGACTGCCCGACGAGCGAGGGCAGTTGAAGCTTCTTGTTCCTCGCGTGATACGCCTTCCAGTAGAGGGGTTAGGAGAACTGACTACGATCGTGCAGCTCCGTACGGCTTAGATCAAGACTTTAGTACCGTGCACACTCTGATCGCACGAAAATATCGGTACACCCTGTAGAACGCGTCGCGATCCAACAACGAGCGAGCCGACAGCGCTTGTTCGCGACAGAATACGTAGCTGGAAACGAAACTTCGCCTGCTCGCTAGACGGATGTACTTTCACTTTCCATCACCCATTCGAAGCCATCCATCGCGTGCTAATCTTTTGGAACGCGTGCGTTTGTCGCGCACGCGCGTCTACTGCGCGCCGTGTTTTTCTACAATATTATGTAGTCAGGCCCCGCCGCGTTTCCGTTCTCATCGCTATTCCGCCAGCATGGGAATCGTGGTTTCATTGGAAATTATTCAACGTTTCGAGACAGAGGACTTTTAGGCGGGAAAAAAATGAAAGAATTTCCTAATTAGGGCGCGCGTTCTTGTCCATGTCGTTTTCGGCACAGCCGTTCCCTACAAAACATTTTCCTTCGACCTGGCAGCGTGCCCTAGCTCTCAAGGAAAGGAAGCGGTGCAGTTGGAGTTGAAGGACGAGGGGAAGGAGGAGGAGGATGTGGAGAAAGAGACCCGACCCCGGAGAAACGAAATTCGGAACGAGGTCAGGTCGTCGACGAAATCCTCGCGATTCCATCGAACCTCCATGGAGAAAAATGTAACGAGAGAGCTAGATAACGTAATCGTTCTCAAGGTCGCACGTGCTAAAACAAGGGAGGCTCGGTCTATTCGCGTTGGAGACCGATTAATCCTCTCTCGAAATACGCGCACGATCGCCCACTCGCGAAGGCTTACGATTCCGCGAACAGAAAAGTAAATATTTAAAAGATATTTCACAGGAATTCGTGGCTGAAAAATCTCAAGTGAATCGATTTCATTGAGAATTTGGCCGCTGTCGATTTTTCAGGAATCGCTCGGTCGCCTTATTACCGCAAATTACATACTCGTTAACTTGGTTACGGTTGAAACGTCATCTAATGCGGCCATACTTGGAAATATAACGTAATTGCAGCGTGCAACGATGGTGCGCCAAACGCGAATCGTTCTGCGTCGAGAAAATTTGTATGCGTAGCTTTGACGATTCTCCAAAATTGTTAACCTTGAGAATTACCAAATTCTCAAAATATCAATGGGTTTGTTTTGATTTTTTGATCGAACCTGTGTGCCGATAACATAAACTAATTTCTATCAAAGGGCCCTAGTAGCACATAAATATTGGAAAAATATTTTTTAAGCCACATTTTTTCATATGAGAAAAATATTGGATCTGAATATTGTATACATGTACAAGAAATATAAATTGAATGTTTAAAGAATATAAGCTAAATATCCAGAGAATACAAACTAGATATTTAAAAAATATAAAGTAAATGTGAATGCAATATTTGAAAAATATAAATTCAATATTTAAATAATATTCAATAAAATTTTCAAATTTAAGAAAGAGTTATAACAAAAATTAGAAACTATGAATATCTATTACTTTCTGTGTACTGCTTGAAGGAATATTCCATTTTATCTTCGAAAGGACCTTATTACAATTAAGAAATTTTTATATTATATTATATAATTTTATATAATTTCTGATATTATTTCTGATATTATATAATTTATTATATTATTATAATTTCCCGAAAACCAAATACGGTGGGTTTAGATGTACGAAACGATTTTCGGATTCGAGTTCAGCGCATCGAGATCTACAACGTACGGTCGCCGCTTATCCGAATTGAAAGGAAAAGCGAATACATTTTGTATATCGGGCAGTGTTGTTGAATGGTTTTATCGTACGTGCGAGCTGTCAGAAGTAATCTTCGATTTCATTACTAGATCGATGCTGTAATCTACCGGTCGTTGTGCGATTCCCGTTCATTCGCATGTCGCAATATTTGTGCATATATTGCAGCAGCGAATCGGTGTTTGCGCGGCTCGCGAGCCTACGATACCGGAAATCCGAAACAAAGAGATGCGAACGGGCAACAATGATTCTCCTTCTCCCTTCGTCCTCCTCCCCTCTCGATTTTCCTCGCCTATTACAGCAGAGTACAGACACGTTTGCGGCGTGCGCGAGCGTGAACGCGAGCTCACCTGCACTCTGTTTGCCTCTTTGTTTCCTTGGTGACTCCGGATCTGCCAGCCTCTCGAATCTAGGCTGTTACCGTGGCAACACAGGTACGAAATACAGGAGGACTATCGTCGCGGAGATACGGAATACGATGGATCTGATCGACGCGCGTCGACTCCGGACTTTCAGCGTCCGTTCCGAAATCTAAAACCGCTTCCTGTGCTCGGAAGTAACGGGAACGCTCGAAAATATTTGTTACGCAGAGTTTTTGTATCGTGCATACGTGCATACTCTCTTTAAAGTTGTTAGTGCTCAACCTACCGGAAGTCGTTTAACCCTTTAGAGCCGGACTTATTTGAACTGGAAAATTAAACATTTCTTCCGACCTAGAACAATTCCATTGTGTATGATTGTTTTCATTTTATGGATATGAAATTGTGTATTCATTGAAAATGAAATGTGTAGTAATTGATTAGGTACCAACATGTTTAATGTCGGATTAATGTGTTAGATTAATGTTGGATAATGCAAAGGGTTAACCCTTTGCACTTAAATGGTGACTGTGAGGCACCAGTGGAAGTTGTCATAACATTATTCAAAACAGTTTCAATATTATTAGATTCGTCTGTATTCTGTAAAAAGCTCAACTGTTGTATGAGAGGAAATGTTCAATTCGATGTGCACAGTGTAAAGAACAACAATTAGCTATTTTTGTGAATACTAAACGCTGGATTCGGATTTGAATCTTTAGGTTCAAGAACCACATTAGCTATTAAAATATTTTAATACGAGGAAGTAAAGAAGTTATATAGAAAATGATCTGGTTTGAAAGAAATGTTCTTCGACGTTGGAATTAAAATTGTTTGGAGTCCAAAGGGTTAATACCCCTTAACAAATTGGAGAATATCGATGTTCAATCTATATATAAGTCTCGACGAGAAACATTTATCTTCACTTATGTAAACACTTACGTAAAAGGGCTTCAGTCCGTGTATAATAAATAATAATAATTACGATCGAAAGGAAAATTTTCTGCGGTTAAATTGAACATGGCTTACGCGCGAGGATCACCGAAATGTTTAACAACAATTGCGATATCGTTCTAGAAATAAATAAGGAGTAATGGAAGAAAGAACTACAAGGAATAAAGAATCGAAATTTTGTATTTTCTTGGCGAAGACGACGATCGCTTCCCACGTAATGGCGTGTTTATACCGAGCGACCGGATGCTAGTTCACGTCCCACTTTGAACAAATTCGTTACACGATCTTTTTGCCTGGAGCGTGATTCGTGCGTTCGATCACTGCCTCGTAAATCGTCGGTAACACGACGATTCGAGTATTGGAAGTTTCTTAGCCGAGGAATCGAGTGAAATGGAAGGGTACGTGGATTACACGGCGGCGTAACGAATCATGGGAGGACCGAACAAGAACCATCGAGCCAGGAATCAAGTATGAACGACGAAAGAGACGGACCGAGTCGTGTCGCGAACGAGCCAGCGGGCGAGCAGCTGACGCGGCGAAATCAATATTCCCACGTGTCGAGGTAGACGGTACGGATAGAGGGCAACGTGAGCGCGCCTCGAGCTTCGAGCCTCAAATCGCGCGCCATCGCATTACTGGCCGCAAACGATCAGCCAAGTATTTCACGAGCGTTCGAGACGCGAACATCTCGCGTCAAAGAGAAAGCTCCGTTTGTTTGCTCGCGTTCACTCGTGTTTGCTCTCGCGCGATCTTCCTTTCCCGAGGCTCTTCTCTTCTTTCTCCTTCGTCTTTCATTCTCGCCTTCGTGTTCCTCCGTTTCGAGGATCGATTGTTCTGAACATCGACGTTCGAAGGCGCTAAAGTTCGAACTTTTTTACCCGGGTACCCGAGTACCCATGAGATAGCCGAGTATCCGGGTACCCGGGTATCTCATAAGACATAAGTCATAAATGATTTTGTGCAATTTAAAACAATAATGAAATTAAAAGAACGTTGATATACTAATTATATTTATTAAAATCGTTCAAGAGAATAAGTAATCGTAATATATCGTCTGCTTTTTCCTATTGATACAAACGATTTTTATTTTGCATAAAGATCCGCAGTGCATTCATGAGATACCCGGGTAATCGGGTAATTTTTGTTTACGCGAATACCCGGGTATCCGGGTAATGGTGTTTACCCGAGTACCCCGGGTATCTGAGTAATTTTTGTTTACCCGGGTATCTCATAAGTCACAGCTCTAAATCACACGAACTCGTTTTTCGTAGGATCACCGGCCACTCGATCGGCTGATAATCAACTATCTGGCGACGCGATCGATCACAAAAGTATCGACACTTCAAGTATACACCTGGTATTTAGTTTCTTCCTCTAAGATATCGAGTCGGACTCCCGATCAAGATTTCAAAAAAAATGTATCAATTAGGCGGCTCATCTCGAACAAAAAAATTCAATTATCGGGATATTTGATAGGCAATGCGATCACTCTCATTGTTCATCGGTGATTCATCGCTTGGATCATCTCGCCTCTGCGTTTAGCGCGCGCCTAAGAAAATGATCGCTCGAAGGTGCGCGCGTATCGCGTTACACGAATTACAAGAATACGATTTACGTTGTTCGGAGAGTGGACGTTTCTCAAGGGGAAACACGTCACGAACGAATTTATTCATTCAAGGTTCGCGGAAAGATAAAAACATTCCTTGAAACTGGGCTATTAGACTACTTTCAATTACAACGTATAAATTGCATAGATACAATTTAGACTCTTCCACAATTTTTTCAAAGAGGAATATGTATAATCATTCGATCAGGACACTACAATTTGATTCAACTACAACGAATAAAAGGTACAATTTCGAGTCTTCTACAATTTATTCAAAAATGAATTCTATTCAATCACTTATTCGAGTTGTTGCAATAAGGGGTAGCGAACCGAGCGAAGGTGCACTCTAAACGGAACCAAGGGGACGCTGAAGATCAAGCCACCGGAGCGTCTACCAAAAATTTAGATTGGACACTTATATTTCTTTTTTTTATTAAGCTTATTTCGCGACGACAGTTTATTAACCTTCTAACGCCCCTCGAAAGTAGTTGCATAAAAGCGACTAGAATAACAATTCACCTATTTTTTTATATTAGGGTTTAACGTCGCATCAACATCTAGGTCATTAGCGACAAACTGCTATTGCGTTTCTTAGATTTTGTTGAGGTGGTTGATATCTTTAAGGTATTCAATAGTGTTTTTATATGCTTTTCGGATGTGAGGGCAGTGTTCTGGTTGATTCCAAATTTGAGTCGCTGGGTGGAGAATTTTTGGCATTCATACAAGATGTGGTTCACCCTTTTTTATTTTACACTTTGAATCAACACATTATATATCATCTACAGCGTCACATTCTAAACAAATACATCTCACGACGTGTACATGAAAAGGATAAATAATTTTACAGTATGTAAAAATATTGAATGGGTGAATTTTCACCTTGAGGAACGTATGAGGGTTAGGGTGGGTTCCGAACCAGCTTGGACACCACAGTATTAGATGGCACATAGAATATTGGACACTTATATTGATGCACCGTGCATTAATCCGCGTTTTCCCACTGGCTCGCAATTCGACGGACGTCGACGGGTTTCGAAGGTGGTACATTCCCGCTGGTTCTCACGACCAGAGAAGAGGATCCAGAAGACCTTCAAGTTCCGAGCGTCCCGAGCGGCGCGTGACCGAGAAGCCGAGAACAACTCGGCATAGAAGCCTAGAGGGCACTCCTTTCGCAGTTGCGATATCCGTGGCATTGGCGACGTCGAGCAAACAGAATAAACGAGCGAGGGTGGATGCGGATGCGGATGAGGTGCGCGCGGTACCGTTCGCGAGGCAGTCGGTGTGCCGCGAGCCACGACGGCTTGTTTTCTCGTTTGCGTGATCGCGGAGAGGGATGCGCACTGCCGCGTGTTACATGCGAACCTAACCGAGAAACATTACATTTATTCCTATTCATTTATTACTTTTCACCTGTTTTCTAGGAAGTCGGTTAATATTCGACGATCGAAACTACTACCCGCAATATTTTCTAACCCCTTCTTTCATTGTCGTATTTCACGGAGTCAGACTCGCAACGAAGATTTTAACATAGTCTAACATATACGAATGTTATGCCTTTCTTTTTAGATGAAGTAGAATTTGATTCGTTTGCAATCAATATTTAAGCATTGATTAATAAATAGATCACTTTTGGAAGTATTTAAATTACTTTCGTTTCAATAGAAAATTTAGTTATTATTTGCAATTAAGATCACACGTTTATTCATATTATTTAAAATTTGCCCAACACTGTTAATTAGTATGACCAAGCTCATGTGATAGTAAGAATTACATTAAGAATGCAAGTTTTCTATTCGACTTCTGTTTGTTGCAATGCAGATAAAAAAAAATGTAGATTTTCGCGATCTCTCGTTTCTAATCGATATTTAAGATGTCCTAATCACTGTAACTGTAAAGAAAATGTTACGGCAAAGAGTTGACTGTTCCATTCTGTCCCCTCTTCTTTTCGTTTCGATTGAGCCGAATGAAATTTCATGGAAATTCGTTGTACCATTGATTCACTTAAAATAAACCGATGAACGATACTTCATAAAATAAACGAGTCCGAGCATTTCGCGTAAAAATGGACGCGTCACTGAATGCTTGTTTCTTTTTATTTCCGTTCGCGATCGGCCAGAATCGCGGTTGAAACGAATGCGCGACGAGTTGCGAGGGTTGATTCGCAGCGGGTCAGACAGCGGGGGTGGAGCGGAGGATCGAGAGAGCGCGCAGGCGGACGGCCGCGATCAGGTGACAAGTTAGAGTCGCGCTGTTTCGGTCCCTCCCCTTTCCGCGGTCTCTCTTATTCCTCGGCAAGACTCCCCTCGAGTTCGAAGCGATCTCGCGGCGCTGCTCCACGCCGCTGCACGCCGTTGCACGCCGCTCCACACCGCCTCACGCCGCTCCACGCCGCTCCATACCGCTCCATACTGCTCTCCGCGCATCGACGATCAGCACACGGTGAGAACAGACCGGAGAAAGAGAGAACAGCGGGAGTGAGTCGCCGGTTCGCGCTCGTGCGACGCGTTTCGAACCGAGAATCGAAAATCAAAAATCGAGGAGAGCAGCTGCCCCTCTTTCTCTCTCTCTCTCTTGTTTGCGATCGTCGCGGTGACCAGGTTCCTCTGTGCGCGGATACTTTGTCGACGTCGATCTACCATCAACGGCAACGAGCTCGACGACGATCGTTCAAGTTGAAACGGAATCAAAGTGTGGACACAGTCGCGTCGTTCTCGCTATCCTCGCTGCTGCAACGCGGCCTAGGCTCACGCTTCTCTCTCTCTCTCATACTCTCGGCCTGCTAAAATTGGACACGCCGCACCGACCACGCGATATTCTCAGCTGACCGAATCGAAATACCCGTCGAACGATGCGCAGTCGTGTGAAAACCTCCCGTCGACTATAACGAGCAGCAAGGTACATTTTTTCGTAACGAGTGCGCGATCGATTCGCGATCGATTCGCGATCCAGCTGAACTAAAGAAGCGGCGCTCGTTCGGAGTTCCTCTCGGTTCGACGTCGTCGGAATCGGTTTCGCTCGAATCCGTGACAGCTATTTCCAACCTCGAACGCTCCTTTACGTAACGATGCAACCGCTGCCACAAAATCGACGCTCTGCGACCGACATCCGCTTTCCGAGCTTTTATCCCGTGCTGGCGATCCTCTTCGACCGATATCTTCGCCGCGCGAACCGTCCACTTTCGAAACTGTTGCCGTTGATCTCGCTTCGATCGCGGATCCTGCACCTCCGCGCGGCTCGATCCCTCCGTCCGACGAACGCGAACTTGAATCATGTTTCAATGATTATATTTGAGAAGTATATTCGTTTTATACAAACTGATAGCGAACCTCGGTGAGTACTTACAACTTTCGGAAAGATACTTTACAAGCACTTCGATGTTGAATGGATTGTTGTGGGATTTCTGGTACGATATTCAAAAAAGTTTCAAATCTGTTCGATCAAGATTAAACGATACTTACAAGTATTACTTCCATTTATCAAAGTACTTTTAAAAGGTTCGGAACTATCTGGCAGAGGTTCGAGTATACTTGGGACGAAACACATAATGTTCACATTAACCTTTCTTTTCCTCGTATTAAAAACATTTTATTCAAATCCAAATCCAGCGTTTAGTATTCCTACAAAATAGCTATTTGTTGTGTAGAAAAATGATCGAACCGTGGCGCCGAGAATAAAATTCATAATATCCGAAAGATAAATTACGATCGATAAACTAATTAATTATATATACTTGGGAGTACCATATATTTTTATTTTTCGAAGTTAGAGAGTTCGAATTCAATCATAGTTCGAACCTGTTTACGAGGTAGTTGATCACATTCCTACTAACTATGCTCTTAGTCGAATCGATACAGAGATTTCGTAGATCTCCTCCTCGAGTTAGAACAGATCGAATCGACGGTGAAAGAAACGATGAACGAACAACGCAGCATGGAAATTGGACGAATTGTTGGCGGCGAAGGTCGGCGTCGCGAGAAGCGCGATAGCGGCGTTTGCCGGGACTCGGAAGACTCGGAAGAACCGTAATAAAGCAACCGTTAGTAGGTGAAAGAGCACGAGGCCGGGGCACAACGGCCCGAGTCGAGTCCAAGCGGGCAAGCTAGCGCCACCGAACTCGAACTCGAACTCGGAGAATCCGCCTGACGGCTGACACAGATACGGATGCACGCTCCAAAACCTTAGCCATCGACTGTTCGTGCCGCGAGGCGTATATTTTTGAATCGTTCGAAATATCGTTCGCCTTGTTTTTCGCTTCGAAATCATTCCGAAGACAAGCTAACAGGGAATTCACCTAAATCCGGGCGCATACATTTTATCACACGATGGGACCACGATCGAAAGATTTTTTTTTATTGACGGCTTGAGCGGAACTCCCTATAAGAAGCTATAGAACTATATATTAGGGTCAACATATGGTTTAATATGTGTTCGTAATTATGAAAGTGGTCTAAGTCGAAATTAAAAGAAAATAAGTGTAGCAGTTATTTCAGATCACATTACTTTAAACTAAATTCATTCTAATCGTTACTTGTTATTTATTACTTGTTATTTCGTTACTTGTTATTTCAACACTATATGGAATTCATTTAGTGTTAATCTCCTTTCCGTTTAACCCCTCACCGCATGATTCTTTTTTAATGGGAGCGAAAAAATTGCAAGAAGGTCACTTTTTGTATCTTATTTAAGGGCAACATATTTTAAAAAATTGAAACAACATTTTCAGAAATATAAACATAGTAAGAAAACACATTCTTAATTTACTATATACCAGATTTATTAACTGTATCACATATGATACACTATGCAGCGAAGGATTAATTATCTTGAAACAAGAACCATATGACTTAGACCGGTTTCATAATTACGAGCACATATACATTAGAAATGTTTGACCAATGAGAAGAACAATTCTCATGTACAACAGAACAATTAAAATGTACTTTATAGAATATGTGTTTGGACAAAGAAATTTATCAAATTAATTTCCACATAAGCAAAGTGATAATTTCAGTAATTATAAAATTAAAAATGTAAGACCGGTCGTTTGACCGTTAATGTTAAAGCTGCTCAAAAATAAAATGCTCATGCAGTTTTTGCTTACGAAGCAGCGATAAAGAGTTTGAATCTCGACTGGCCAAGAACGGGACCACGAAGCTACGCGCGCATACTCGCGCGTTCGAATAATTAGATATATCTCTGGTGGGCGAGCAAAAGAGTATGAGTCAGAGCGATCGGTTACGGAGGAAAGCACGTTCAAAGGACAATAGATCGGGCGTCACCTTTTGTACAATACTTACGCGAAAGTTAGTAACATCCATTTCAATGTACAAACTAAACACCGTATTCGATTTACGAAGCTTCTTCTTCCGGAAACGATGATATATAATTTTCTCCAAAATTTGGGTGGTACTATTCTTCTGTCACCCACCGGAGAGACGATATTTGAAAAACTATCCGACACTGTTATTCGTTTCTCTGAAATCGTCGTCGAAGATTTACGAATTTATGTATGTCCATATACTATACACTTTTTCCCGGTGATTTGGTTTCTTTGATAGACACGTATTTCGTTGGAGTCCGAGTTTTTTTTTTGATCGGCTATCCCTAGCAAGATCCTTTGATCGCGATCACCGGACTATGAAAGGAGGAGGAAATAGGAGAGCGTGTTCGCCAGCGAAAAATGCCGTTCAGTTTGAACGCGCGTTTCGAAACTCGTCCTACTTTTCGAAGTAATATTCCTGTTCATTCCCTCGTGCCTTGTTTACCTATTTTCAGAAATACCGAACGATCGTTGGTCCAGGACGACATTCTTTTCTCCGAGAGACGAGGAATCGATGCGACGCAACGACGCTTTCGAGAGTCGTCTCTCGATCGATCCTCTGATTGGTTGAGAATTGTAGCACGTGCGATATTTTCGAAGTTGCACACAGATTCGAAAAATGCTAAGAACATATACGTATATGCATTGATATTGATATTTACGCAACGTCGTTGCTCGCAAATCACATTTATATCCATAACTGTGCTGATAATTATGAAAGAGGTATAAGTAAAAAATTAAAAAAAAATTAGTTAATCAATTATTTCACATCACATTATTTTAAACTAGATTAATTCAATGTAGATTTTACGACATTGTCAAAATCTTTAATTTAAATGAAATTCAAATAAAATACGCCTCTATCAAAAAACATTAAACCACCAATGTGTCATGCGAAAAAATACTTGCAACTCGAATCGTAAATTGGATCAAGCCAGTAGTACATTTTGGGCTACTCTTCCCCATCTACTCGGGTTGTAGCAATATTGAACTATTTGAATTATTTGAAGATTTCAATCGATTTGAACGTTTTTGTAACATACGTCTCTATCAAAAAACATCGAACCATCATGTGTCATGCGAAATATTTGCAACTCGAATCGTAAATTGGATCAAGCCAATGGTACACATTGGGCTACTCTTCCCCATCTACTCTAGTTGCAGAAATATCGGACCGCGCGTAGAAAAAGAACGCGGGCGGCGGTGTCGGCGGTTGAATATCGATCGGCGAACGACTCGTAGAATCGCAATTGCGCTCTTTGAAGTAAAAAGGAGCGCCGTTACACCTACAGCTATCTGCCTATCTACCTTTCGTCCGGTGGATATTTCGAGCTCGCAAGTGAGCGGGTTGTCCGCGTCGAGAAAGTGGATCGCGTTTGATTTTGCGTAGATTTGTGCAGGTAGTCTTTGCGACAAAACTATCGCGTAGGTTGTTTGTTGTCGCGTCCCTCACGCGTGAAACGGAACCGAAGCCAGTGTCGAAAAACTCGAAACCACCTCTCACGAAATCGTATGGCCGTCCGGCTTTGTAGGTGAATGTACCGTTTGTTCGATTCCAACGCGACGTGGTTCGCGCTCGCGCGGATACTCGCGTGGATGCCTAGCCGCACGTATGTATTATAGTGTACAGTGAAACAGCGTGTACGAGGACACGCGCGTCCTACGCCACCGGAGAAAATCAATAACGCGAACGAGAAAACCGCGTGTTCGAATTTTTTAACGTGGCCGGTTGTACGCGCGCACGCATTATCTTGATTATTAATTACCGGGAAATGATCCTTCGCGACACCGTTCCCGATTCGAGGGGATACATAATACCGGCCGTTGTTCTCTGGGAAAAGTATGTAGGACAAGTTAAAAGCGGTCTCATCGCGCGAGATGGATTTTCTCGTGGAAGAGATCGATCGCGACCTCGTCGATCGGCACAAACGGGTGTTCGTCGATTCTACTAGACTCGGAGAAGTTTACAGTTTTAATGGTTGCAGAATCATTGTTATCCACTTGGTGAAATAAGTAAGAAAACAGGTAGGATTTAACCACTTGCAGTCGGGGGGTGACTCAGAGTCGCCACTATAAATTGCTGTACCATTATTCAGGCTATTGTTTACATTATTAAATATGTTGGCATATAATCAAGTACTAAACATTCTGTATTCTGTAAAAATCATATAGAATGAAATTATTCTAGCTAGGAAGAAATCTTTAAAATAGATATACCATTATATAGAATATTGTTTACGTTATTAAATATGTTGGTGTCTAATCAATATCACTAAACATTCAAATATTGTGTGAAGTATTATATCAACTTCATGTCTACAAAATGAAAGAAATCACATACAATGGAATTATTCTAGCTAGGAAGAAATCCTTTAAAATTGATGTACCATTATTTAGAGTATAGTCTACATTATTAAATATGTTGGTATCTAATCAAGTACTAAACATTCAAGTATTGTTTGAGGTATTATATCAACTTCATATCTACAATGTAGAATTATTCCAAGTCGGAAGAAATCTTTAATTTTCAAGTAAAAATAGCTCCGACTGTAAAAGGTTAACTTCAATTTCCAACGATCGATGGGGATCATGTTTGTTAGCCTGAATGATTCGAATCGCTACGAAATATTGATAGCAACAGCGACGTCAAGGAGAGAGACGTTTCCTAAATTCTAAAGTTGTGGTCTCCGATCGTTCTCGCGTATCGATCCGAATTCGAATCGACAAGCGATCGATCGACCAAAGCTGCTATTTCTGCGGAGAGAAATGATTCCTTCGGAATTTCCAAGCTTTTGCGGACGCTTATCGATTGGCGTTGCACGCGAACCCACCCCTGCCCCCCCGATCCCTCGGTTTTGGTATCCTAAAGATAAATTTAGGTGGTAGTTTTTGGGTCTGTATTCGGCGACTCTGATATCGTTTGCGAAGATTCGGAAGGTTTCCAGTGATCCACGGTTTCCCTGAAACCATTTGACGCCTCGCACTACGATTTTATTTATATCCACAACGATAGATATATAGAATATTATTTATATATTTTGACCTCGCGGCCAAGAAATTGAACTTAGTTTACAGTTTTTGTATGTAACCCATCCATCTAATGTCTTACATCTTTAATATTGCCTCTGCCTTTCTCCTTTTATTATTTCTTTTCTTTTTTTCTTAATACTCCCTGAGCCAGTCTACTATTTCTCCTACTTTTTGTTTCTTGTACTATCTTTTCTATATTTATATTTATTTTCCCTACACCTTCGCAGTCTTCTGGCAGATGCTTTAGCTTCCCCAGGTGTCTCTCGCATATCATGCACATTCTCTCTTCCTCTTTTCTCCAATATTTGTTCCCTTCTGCCATATTTCCATGTCCTATTCAAGTGTGTACAAAGTATTCCTACACTAAAAACGAATAACTTTTTCAAAAACGGACGCTTCCAACAGTTCAGCTCTGGGGGTGCTGTTTTTGTAGATCTAACGGTTTCCATTTTCTTAGATCAAGGCTTTACTGTGCTCATAATTTCGAAACAACTGCGACGCGTACCTACCTATCAAAATATATAGTAAAGCAGGCGCATACTCACCTATATTATTTCTAGCGTTTCGTTGCGTAAAAAAGAACGGATTTCTAGCAATTACTTAGGCGACCGTTCTCGCAATTACAGACACGACGAAATCGTCTGGTTCCGTTCAGCTCCGTTACAGTTCGATTCGTTTCAACTCGTTTCGAGTCGAGGCACATCGAACGCCAGCCGGCCGCAGAGCTCGCCTTCCATTATTTACACGATCGTTGAACGTAAATAATTTCTAAAAGCACTCGCGGCGATAAGCGCATTACCATCGACGCCTACGCCTGCATAGATGACTCATGCTCTCCTCGATGATCGCCGTGCTCGTCCGCTTGTTCGCTAACCCATACTTTCCATCGAATCTCTGCCGTGAAAACTCACAAATCATATCATTGCTTTGATTAGACCGCATATGGCATCAATCAAAAACTGATTAAAGGCAAAAAAGAAAGTTCCACCTGGCTTCAGTTTCTTACACTCTCGTTCGAGGAGGAGAACCGATACGCGAGACGTTCATTTTACTTTTTTTTATAAATTGTTATAGATACAAAGAATTATAAAATTACTGTTTTCTTGGAATCATTGCAATAAATATTTCATTTCATACGAGTTTACTTTGTTAATAGATAATCTTATGTGTTCATTGCACTAAGAAAAACTCATTTTTGTCGCTTTCTTAGTTCTAGTCTTATAATTTAATGAAAAAATGGTGACACAGATAACGAAACAAATATTTCAAATACTATTTCATATTTTAGATTTTATTTTGCTTAAAGAAAATAGTACTTAAAATAAGATATACAATTTCGAACATAAAATATTTTATTTTGACAATCTGAACCATAAAATAAAATGTATCTTTTAACAATCTGAAACACGAAATACTCTGAGCAACCTCATAGACACGCAGTGTATCTTATCGTTAGAAAACTATTTACACTTATAAATCTATTGAAATCGAACCATTATTTTCAGTATAACATTTAACATTAAAATTGAACACAAAGACAAGATACCAATATTCTCAATAATCTTAAAATAAAATTGTACTATTTTCACAAATTACTGCATCAAATAAAACACTCTATTTTTAAAGTTATACATAAGTACACTTTAAAAAATCAATAGGGGGTTACAAACTATTTACTATTTAAAATACTATTTTACCCAACTCTGGTAAAAGTCATTAATCTATAATATATTGAAAACTGCTTTGACATTCATTCATAGGTCACTAAAGACCAAGTTGCTTCGCGTGGAATGACCAAGCTATGATATGTACTTGTAAATTATCCCCACTCCGATATCGTTCGGGGATCCGTTAGTCGAGCAAGGAAAGATCAATCGGTTCACAGATCTCGCACGGTCCCACAGTGATCGCAACAACAACTCGAATTCTTCCGACGATCAGGACGTCGTCGTCGCGTCGGGATTTCTAACAGAGGTCGAAGTGGTGTGGCGTGGCGCGGCGCGGCCGTGTATGTAATCGGCGTTTTCACTTTCACACGATTTCCATCGGATGTTGAACTGCCTTGTGTTCCGTATCGGAACTCGGAAGTTCGAGCGCTCAGAATTGTTTCGTACGAGTGGTCTGTGTTCGCGCTTTTATACGGTATCTTCAAAATTAACCCTTAGTTAACCTTTAAATTGCTGTACCATTATTTAGAATATTGTTTACGTTATTAAATATGTTGGTGTCTAGTCAAGTAGTAAACATTCTGTATTGTGTGTGACGTATTATATCAATTTCATATCTACAAGATGACAAAAATCATATAGAATGAAATTATTCTAGCTAGGAAGAAATCTTTAAAATTGATGTACTATTATGTAGAATATTGTTTACATTATCAAATATGTTGGTGTCTAATCAATATTACTAAACATTCTGTATTGTGCGAGGTATTATATCAATTTCATATCTACAAGATGACAAAGATCATATAGAATGAAATTATTCTAGCTAGGAAGAAATCTTTAAAATTGATGTACTATTATGTAGAATATTGTTTACATTATTAAATATGTTGGTGTCTATATAATCAATATTACTAAACATTCTGTATTGTGCGAGGAATTATATCAATTTCATATCTACAAGATGACAAAAATCATATAGAATGGAATTAGTTTACGTCGAAAGAAATCATGAAAATTCCTATAGCATTATTCACGGAACAAATTTATATTTTCAAGTTGTTTTTGCACTTGGAATTATTCGCCCCTGTACACGCGCTAACAACGAGAATCGTTTAACAGCCGCGATCTCGAACAACAAAGTTAGGTTACTTGAAGTCGCTCGAAGGAATTTGTTGGATTCGCGTGAAATCGAAAACGAACATCAGAATGGTGTCATTGGGGACAGGAATGGTTTGCCTCGCCGTTGAAACTTTCGAGATTAGGTTTACGTAATGATCGCCGCACGGAAGCCACACGTTCGGTCGACCTCAGAGCGAGACGCCTGAATTTCGGTTACCGCATGCGTCCTCGCATAGGTTCCTTTTGCGAAACAGTGTTGTTTCAGTACTATTTTTCACGACAAGCCCAACTTTTCCTTTCTTCCATCGAGCGGACGAACCGAAGATAACGATAACGATAAGGATAACGACAGTGATAACGATAAAACGGATCGGTCTGATCGGTGAAATTGTGCGTCCGTGTCGACCAATGGGAAGCGTGCCGAACTCGAACTGTTTCTCGCGTACAAGCAAGCACGTACACCGATTCCTGTCCTTTGTTTCTCGCTGTACATTCTTCGCGTGTTGTATTACCTTTTATTTGCGGACCGAACGCAACAGAGCCTCGCGGAGTACGGCTTCTAGAATGGTTTAATGCGGCCTTGTAATCCGTAATGTAATCAGCGCGTGACGTCATTGTACCTACTCCCTAGTTCCGCGTGGATCGGATCACGGAGTACACCTCGAGGGCGAGTAATGTCTAGTCCTTGTTGGTTGCCGGAACGTTTACCATCGTCGGAAATGGTAAATGGCCGTCGTCTAGCGTCGACGTCACCTTCGAGACTCGTTCGAACCGTCTCGTTCATCCGGCTTCGCTTTGGAATCGGGCTTGATTTTAACACTAAACCTAACGAGCCTTAAAAATAACTGGTTCCCTTGTAAAAATGAAAAGATTGATTTTATTTAAACTTTGTGCGACTCCTATTATAATACGTGCTCTACGAAATATATTTATACAATCAATTCTTATAAAATCATTTTAAACCTACCAAGACTTAAAAGTAACTGGTACATGTTGCCTTATAAAAATGACAAGATTGATTTTATTTAAACTTTGTGTGACTCCTATTATAATACGTACTCTACGAAAGATATCTATGCAACCATTCCTTATAAAATCGTTTTTATAATTTATTATTTCAAACATCTGGTGGTGGTATGTTTAATGTTAAGGGGTTAGACTCATTTCCAAGATTAAGCCTCGTAAACGTAAAAATAGGACTTTTGAGGGCGATCGCGACCTAGATTGATCTTCTATCTAGCGCTTCTGACTACTGAAAAGCCTCATCTTTGCATTATCGAGAAAGGAGTAGTCGCATCCCGCACTCTTGCAATCCTCTAAAGTTCGTAGAGCACAACGCTACGTACTTACTTACCTCGAATTTAAAAGAAACTCGATACGCGACGCGTTTGTCGCGCGAGGACGCTCAGCTGCCCGTTCTCGTCGCGGCCATTATTCAATAAGCTGCTTCAAGGCCGACTTCGGACTTTTGCTCCAAACTTCCGGACGAACGGTTCTTTCGACTTTCCCGATTTTCCGAGCTCGATTGCCAGTCACCGTGTCGAGATCGATCGTTTCAACTCAAAGAACAAATTCGTTTCCGCTGCATGAAGTAATTCAAACATGATGTAAAGTGAAAGCACTAACAATGTACCAGTTAATATTTTATCTAGAAAATTCCTATCTTTGCGTTATCGAGGAATTGGAAGGCGCAACTTGCATAAATAAATAAATACCTGTCAAAGAGACGAAGACGTTTCCCCAACCAAGACTTGAAATATTTTTTCTTCAGTGTTTAACAATTCAAAACGTTCTCGGTTTCGCTGCATGAAGTAATTCAAAAAAATTATTCTTTGCTCTGAAACGGATAGACTTTAAAAAAAAAATTTTTTTGAATAATGCATTGTCATCCAGTTCTGAGCCATGTATTTAATTTCAAGTCTCTAGCTCATCAGGAAGTTAGTTTAAAATGAATTGCAAAATTTGCCACCGAACAGACAAAGAAACAAGAAAGCGAGCTAATAAAAACGTGGTAATGATGTAAAGTGAAAGCACCAACGATTGACCAGTTAATCTTTTATCTAGAAAACCTTCATCTTTGTATTATCGAGGAATTGGAAGGCCCAACTCGCAAAAATAAATAAATGCCCGTCAAAGACACGAAGAGGTTTTCCCAACCAAGAGTTGAAATATTTTTTCTTCAGTTTTTAACGATTCAAAACGTTCTCGTTCCCGTAATGTTACAGATGAATTCGAAAGTTTGATAACGCTGCATGGTATGGAAAGTAGTGGCGCGACCGTTCGCGCATATACATATAGAAACTGAAGCGCGTGGCGCTCGTAGAGTCCAATCATTGCATCATAGTACCGCATGGTTACTCGCCTCGTAAACGAAACACAGTAGAACTCTTAAGTTTTTCAATATATTTTATCGGTTTGAGTTCACGCGATACCTGTGCCTGCACAGAAATATTTTAGATTTTTCCATGCCGGATGTTTACAACAGTGCAATCGTATCTGCCAGCGATAAACTTTCGTTTCGCTTTTACTATTACACTTCGGAACTTGACACTCGTCGTACACAGATCGGGATCGTAACGATCGAAGATCGAAACAATTGTCCTTCGTTGGAAAAAGAAAAATTCCGGTTCGACCTTCGATGTGAAATGTGTTTACGTGAAACAGATATTGTAGAATCGTTTATGTGAAAACAAGTTATTTCAGAACGTTTGTTCAGCACAACGTCCCGCGAGAGAAACAGAAACGATCTTTGAGCTGCGAGCATAAATATTCGGAATATCGCTGTAACGTATCAATTATATAATATTATACATTGAAAATATTAATTTGGAGTCCGTTCAAAATAAATCTGCTTCCAAGAATTTTCCTTCTCGTTGAAAACTTACGATTATGTAATACTATTATTCACAATATTGTTTATATTATTGAATATGTTGGAATCTAATCGATTCGTACACATTTAAGTATTGTATGAGGTGTGGATGCACAAAGTATTCGCACACCATTTAAAAACAAATAAATTTTATAAATTTTTCAAGATTGGACCCAACAGCTCGAGCTTTTTTGAGACAATAGAATGATTAGTTTACTAACTAACGTGTAAATAATCTTTCCGATCATTGTTATTCGTTGCAACTACGAAGTAAAAAGGAAAGATCACAATTTTTTAATTTTTCATCTGTTTATTTTCTACAATTACAAAAGAATACCGACGACATAATTGATTGATAAAACTATGTTCTTTAAAATTTAACCATTGAATTTTATTTCCAAATCGGACACGTGCTTATACAATGATCAAATATAATGAAATTATTCCGGGTCGGAAGAATTGTTTAATTATCGAGTTGAAACAGCTCTGATTGGGAAGAGGGTTAAATCGCTTTCGTAAAAACTGTTGGAAGGGTTGGAAAGCAAAATTAAATTATTCGCAATTTTGCAAATATCCTGTGTAACTAGAATGGCGACTATATAATTGATTAATAAAGCTTTATTCTTAACCATTGAATTTTATTTTCCAATCGGGCACGTATTTATGCAATGATCAAATATAATGAAATTATTCCGGGTTGGAAGAAATGTTTAATTATCAAGATAAAACAGCTCCGATTGGGAAAAGGATTAAATCGCTTTCGTAAAAACTGTTGGAAGCGTTGGAAAGCAAAATTAAATTATTCGCAATGTTGCAAATATCCTGTGTAACTAGAATGGCGACTATATAATTGATTAATAAAGCTTTATTCTTAACCATTGAATTTTATTTTCCAATCGGGCACGTATTTATGCAATGATCAAATATAATTAAATTATTCCGGGTCGGAAGAAATGTTTAATTATGGAGTTGAAACCGTTCCGAGTGGAAAGGGTTAAATCGCTTTCGTAGAAACTGTTGGAAGCGTTGGAAAGCAAAGTTAAATTATTCGCGATGTTGCAAATATCCTGTGTAACTAGATGCGACAGGGTAGCGTCGCGAGCAGTAGAAATTCCTCGACTGAAAATGTAAAATGTTGTGGGGGAAGGAATTGAGAAGGATCCGTGTCAGTGTCATGGCACGAGACTGCCTCGGATCCAGAAACTGGTGCGCGACGTTCCGCGTTCTGATCTGTTCTGCTCTTCTCTGCTCTGTTCTGACCTCGTTTTGCGTGTGTTGCAGGGGTGCTGGAGATGGCGGCAACGGAGAGCACGATCCGATTCAGCGGCCATACGTTGGACAAGGCTACAAAGGCCAAGGTGAGACTGTAGTTTTCCGTGCTTTTGTGTCCCGCTATCTCCCTCTCTCTCTCACTGTCCTCTTTCGCATTTCCACTGCGTTCTCGACGCCTTGTACGTTCGCTAACCGATTCCGTATTTGCAATTTGTCCGTGAGCAGGTAACGTTGGAGAATTACTACAGTAATCTGATAGCCCAGCATATCGAGCGACAACAGAGGCTGGCCAAGTTGGAGGAATCGTTGAAAGACGAAGGGCTCTCGGAACAGCAAAAGCAGGAGAAACGATTGCAGCATGCCCAGAAAGAAACCGAGTTCCTTCGACTGAAACGTTCCCGGCTCGGCGTCGAAGACTTCGAGCCGCTCAAAGTAATTGGCAGGGGCGCTTTCGGAGAGGTGAGCCTTCTTTCAACAATTTTCTGTGTCTACGAATTTCTGTCGTTATCGATGTACAGTGGACTCACGTATAAAGCGACCAGAAACTTGTTTAAGGATGTTCTGGAGATATATAAAAACGCAACAAAATTTTTAAAAATTTGACAAGATATAATTCTTACTAAATTAATTCAATTCCCAAAGGTTGGGTTCGATTCACTGCACCGTTTAATATTTATAGCAACTTAAAGTTTACACATTTTAACACGTCTTCTTATGGAGAATTAATAAAATTCCACTTCAAACCCTATTTAAACCTTGAAAAAGCCCAACTAGAAACTCCATTTAAAGTTTAAACAAATTAAGACGTTCAAAATCTACTGTAGTCAAATTAGAATTCTTTACGAGAATATTACGGTAAAGGCACCAATAATCGATCTCATATCAGTAGTTGACCATTTCTCAGGGAATCTTAAAAAATAATGTGTCCGGACGTAATAATCTTTTGAAAAAGAGGCGATAGATAAATATAGTTTCTCATATTAATTAAGAACCTACGTACTCTGTTCTTAAATTAGATGTAGTATTCGCCCTTTTATTTGTAATTCAATATCAAAGTAACCACCCTTAGTGAGTTCCTCTCTCTGTCCTCTGTTTTTTATACATACATTTCTTAAATCTCACACTTTATTTCTTTAATGTTAATATTGTATTCGAAAATGTTCAACATATTCCTTAGTTATAGTTCATAAGTTATCCTTGTAATGTTAGCATGCACATGTGCATGCTGCTAATAATCCCATGTGGGGTTTCACAGCTTAATAAACAAAAAGACACCCTTAGTGTTTCTGGCTTTACTGTAGATGGTCAACTACTAACTTATGGTCAATTACTAGTTTTCTACTTTCTAACTTCTGTCACAATTATTGAATTTTCAAGAATGCCTATCAAATATTAAATAATACAATTATTTTTATAAAAAAATTCAGCTTTGTTATACAATGTAGAAAGTTCAAACAGCATTTTCATGCGTAGAGTCTCTCTATTTAATAAAGTATAAAAGGCATTCACTGTTATTCACACAGAGGATTTTTCTTACTATTGGTCTTTGCATAAGTTTCTCGAATCCAGACCTTCAGATCGAATAAATAAATGTTCTTTTACATATCTTGACTGTTCGAAACGACAGACATTTATAGACACGCCACACAACCGTAAGATCAAATATGCATCTTTTCGATTTGCCGGAAACAGGTGAGACTCGTGCAGAAGAAGGACACCGGGCACGTGTACGCGATGAAAATTCTGAGGAAGGCTGACATGCTTGAGAAAGAGCAAGTCGCGCACGTCAGAGCCGAAAGAGACGTGTTGGTGGAAGCGGATCATCAATGGGTCGTGAAAATGTACTACAGCTTTCAAGATCCTATCAACCTTTATCTAATAATGGAGTTTCTTCCGGGCGGTAAGTTTTCCTTTCTTCAATCTGGCGTTCCCGCGCGTTGTTTTCGTTCGTCCCCCTTTGTAAGTACATGAAACGATTTTTTTCCAGGCGATATGATGACGCTGCTGATGAAGAAGGACACGCTTTCCGAAGAGTGCACTCAGTTTTACATTTCCGAGACGGCATTGGCGATCGACTCGATCCACAAACTTGGTTTTATTCACAGGTAAGCGAAACACTGAAAGAAGAAATTACACTGTCCACCAAATTTAAACTTTTTTTTGTTTTCATATAACTGTTGGGTGGATCTTATAGAGTTTTTTGCGCTGATTCCGAATCTGGCCTTAAATTTTTCCTATACGCACAGTTTTTGAAAAACACGGTTTTGAAACATATTTTTCACCTTTAAACAATTATTGTAATGTTATTATAAAAGATATTGTATTGTTCTTTACATCAGAAGATTCTCTAGACTTTCCAGAATCCAGTGATGAGCAATAGTAATATATTATGATTGTTTAAACATGTTTATTAAGGATTCTCTCTATAAGATCCACCCAACAGTTATATGAAAACATTTTTAGTGTTGGACAGTGTTATTGTTCGATTCTTCTCGTTGGTTTCGATCGTGTCGTCTCACAAGGAATTTAATTCAAAATTGTAAGGAAAAGCCGTTCGTGTCGCGGCGTTCGTTTCGATCTGATCTTCTTGTAATCGTTGCGATCATAATTCTATGATTCTACTATTATGTTCGATTCTTTGTTATTACAAATTCAGTCATACATAAGGCTGTACACACATACAATACACGGATCAACGCTATAAAATTGATACTTCGGGGGTTTTCGGGTCGCTGATTATGAATCTGATGTGAAAACTACAAAAACCACAGTGGTGGACTTGATACGGCGGATGCGTAACCGAGAAAATTATTGGACTCTGTTAAATGAAGTACTACTACACAGATTTTTGACTACGAAAAAGAGATTGTTTACTGTTGACCACGATTTCGGTCGAGCTCACCGCTGCGCGTCTCCTCCGCAGGGACATCAAGCCAGACAACCTGTTGCTGGATGCACGAGGACACATAAAGCTCTCCGATTTTGGCCTTTGCACGGGTTTGAAGAAGTCCCATAGAACCGATTTCTACAGAGATCTCAGTCAGGCGAAACCATCGGATTTCAGTGAGTATTCGCGTCGGAGTGCAGCGATGTCTCTGATAACGCGGCGATTCGCGTGATCGACCGAGCACACTTTAAATGTTAAAAAATGGGGAATGAAAAGGGTGAAACCTTTTTATTCGAACCAACCGTTACGAACTACCTAACGTATCAACAATTATCTATTATCTGTAATAAGAATTCGAAGATACGCGGTTTCAATGCGAAAACGTGTTTCGCACAGTGGCGTCCTGCGGCAGCGGTAGCGGCGGAGCGATGGACAGCAAAAGGAGAGCCGAGAGCTGGAAGAGAAACCGAAGAGCGTTGGCTTATAGTACGGTGGGAACGCCCGATTACATAGCCCCGGAAGTATTTTTGCAGACCGGTTACGGGCCAGCTTGCGACTGTTGGTCTTTGGGCGTGATCATGTACGAGATGCTGATAGGTAATCGTCCGTTACCGAATTACTCTTTCGTTTTACTTCTGTGGTCTTCTCTCGTAGAGAATCTTGACGTCTCCGTTTCCTTGAAATTTTAGGCTATCCGCCATTCTGCAGCGAGAATCCACAGGAGACGTATAGAAAAGTTATGAACTGGAGAGAGACCTTGGTATTCCCACCGGAAGTTCCCATTAGCGAGGAAGCTAAGGATACTATAATCAGGTTCTGTTGCGAAGCCGACAGAAGATTAGGTGATTATTCCGACATCGTTAGCCACCCTTGCTCTTCGATGTGTCGAAAATCTTTGTCGACACAATCGTTCATGCTAAATCCCATTGAAATCGAGCAATCACTTCTCATGTTCTATCTTTTGTATTTTATATTTCATGTGAATCGTATACTCGTTATAAAGTACGTAGAATCCCTCGTAACCTTCGCTTAAAGCTCAGAGCGAGCTAAATAGAGGAGTAGCTAAAACGTATGAAATTGTAGGTGCGCAAAGAGGCATCGAAGAACTGAAATTAGCACCGTTCTTTCGCGGCGTCGATTGGGAACACATCAGGGAGAGACCGGCAGCGATTCCGGTCGAGGTTCGATCTATCGACGACACCTCCAACTTCGACGAATTCCCGGACGTGAAATTGGAGATACGTGAGTAGACGTGTACAACATTACCGTTCAAAAGTACTGAATGTTTCGCGTTATGGGTTTCGATTCTCGATTCAAGAAATATCGTGGTAATTGTGCATGAAAAAATGAGAAACTGTTTATAGTGGAGCGTTGACGAGAAGAACAGTGGTGCACATAGAAACAAAAATTATTGCACCGCTTTTTCCGATACAGGAAAAAGTAGTTCAAAATGTTGAGCTTTACAGCATATTCAAATTTCGTCAAAATCGGTAAGGTGTAACCTATTGTGCACAATTACCATTATCACATTCACATTTCTTATGACTGGACAGCGGATCTTTATGCATAATAAAATTTTTTTACCTGGATTGCAACACAAACCGGTGTGACATAGAAATTTATTTTCTCTCTTAATATGTTCGATGGGTTGAAAATAATATAAAAGTATTTTGGAATTCGTCTAATGTTTTCAATGTTTTAAATTACACCTACTCGTTTTAATCATAAATGCATAAAATCTGCTATCTAATTATCACAAAACCAGCGAAACCGTTTAGTTTGACAATTTCGGAAAGAATCTAGCCAAGTACATAGCAATAATTGGCAGAAGTTGCTCAACTAAACGATTACCTCGTATTTGATCGATTGCAGCATCCGCGCCGATGCCCCAGGACGGAGAGGTGATGTACAAGGATTGGGTGTTCATCAATTACACGTTCAAGCGATTCGAGGGCCTGACGCAGCGGGGAACGCCAACCAAGAAATAGCAACACCCTATTTCTTGTTCGGCTCCGACCGGCGGTCAGCAGTCTGACGCAACTGGTATTCCGGCCTTGGTACATCATCCGCACCCTCCACTGTCATCGACCGCATCGCGAATGGACGGCTGATCCGTTCTATTTTCTGCTGTACACGGCACGGTCAATCGTCGAGGGTGATTCGTTCTTGTACTCGTATGTATATACGCGCGATCGCGATGCGATCATCGCGACGCCCTATTAAATACATGAAGATAACAGGAGAAACAAGAGGAAAGAGGAAGCAAACGACGACGACGACGACAAGGATCACCACGTTGCGTTGCGTCGCATTGCATTGCGTTGTGTCGCGTCCCTTTGTTTCCAGAAAACAGAGAACGACAAACAACATCCGCAACAACCACGTTTCGTAAACAAACGAGTGCGAAAATTGATGCACATGTGATAAGGAAGAACCGAAGCATTTAGAGAATCGCAACCAGAAGAAAAGAACCAACTCTTAACAGCGGTTTTCCGGAACGCTACGAAATACTGTGAAAAGTTGATTTCCGTTTTGCTCTTGGCATTGTTTCCATCCGAGCGTCGATGCGCAACGTAATAAGCTCTCTCTCTCTTCCCCTCTCTTTCTCTTTCTCTCTCTCTCTCTGTCTCCACAGCGAACGCATTACTGAGAAAATCAAGATGGAGCCCCTCGGTCCCGCGATTCTCGCAGTGCATACAATTTGTCCGTGGAATTTCATTCGATGCGTTCTTCTTTCGCCCTTTTAATCTAACACTGGCTCGGCTCTCCTATTTAGCTCTCTTTCCAACGTTGTATTTATAGCTAGTGCTGTGATATGAAATTGTTTGAAGAAAGTTTTGTATACAAATTGCTATTTTGTCTGTTAACAAATGCTGATCTTTACGAATGTTGTATTCTACTCGATTGTCCCTACGTTTTCCGTGAAAAATTTCAATGTTTCTTGACACGCGCGAAAGTCGACGCGTGCTTTCCGAGAGCTTTTTGCCCGAATCTGTCGTCCCGCGCGAAACGCGATCGGTACGATATTTTCCCTGGATGTCGGACATCCATCGATCGATCGCGTACGAATTTCTTTCGATCGTGTTTTCGTTTCTCCACGTGCCCCGATCGCATTTCGAAATTTCCGTGGCGCGTAGCGAGCGGTTGAAAACGTTTCGTTTGCTCGCGGCCGCGTAATCGGTACGATAGAAGTTTGTTAATTTTGTTAAGTGGTTCGAACCAGTTGGCTTTTCGACGGCTCCGTTGGTCCGTCGGTTCTCAGGTAAGTGCTGAGCGTCGAGCACAGTCCTCTCGGCAGAAGGAAACCTGTCTTTCTCCACTCCGTGGCCAGACCCTTCTGGAACGATCCTTTCGAAAAGTTTCGATTCTTTTGGCAACTTGGACTCGTCGTATCCGATGTATGTACATCGGTATACCGAGCAACAGCCGAATGACCTCGTGCGCTCATCCAGCGCAGTGTATTCCACGAGAAAGACGCGCGAACAGACGCGGAACTGGAAGAGGACTCGACTCGTAAGACACACAGGGCTCGTTCGTTGCCTTATCAAGGTTCCTAACGCGTTCGAAGCGTGCAGCCCAATCCATAACGAACGATGAAACGAAGAAGAAAAACGCTCTTCATCCCTGGATAGAACGTAGGTAATAAGGAACGAGGGAGGATACAGAGAAATCGATAATCGAGAAAATACCGGTGCGATGATAATCGATCGGTCTCCGGTATGCATAGCTTTTACATTCGTTTCGCTGGAGATTAGATTTAAATGGAAAAAAGGAAACGCGTGTTTACCGATCATCCTAGGTTCGAAAATGTCTGTCAGTAAGAACGCCTTAGGCGATTCCAAGACGAATCTGATGCAACGTCAGCCGTAACATCTGCTAGAGAGAGCATCGTTTTGATCCGAACGCTGTTGCGATTGGATCGCGCCAAGTATTCCATGCACGAATCAAGAAATAGTGCACCGCATGTTCTGTCTTGCATATTCTGTCGAGCGATACATAGATTTCTTTCGAATCTAGCACCGTGAACGATTTAACGTTTGTATGTTGTAGTTCGCCGACAGCCAGGGCACCACGGTAGCGATAGTACTAATCGTAAAAGTTGCTAGATAACGCGTAGCGCGTTACGTCGTACATGTAAGGAATCTTACGGTATCGAAAGAAGGAGAAGACGAAGAAAATGGCGAATGTTAACTTCAGCAGAAGCAAAACACTTTATCCAGACCGATTGTTCAATCCGTCAAGATACAACGTTCCCCACGCGCTTAGCTTACCCGATGTCGAAAAATCGATTCTTTGTCTCGTACGTTGTTGAAAGGATGCTAGATACCTTCCCCTTCCTTCTCTCTTTTTTTCGGTGAAATCCTGTAACGCCGCGAAGCGTATTCGTGCTTCTATTCGACTTTGACTAGCCAGTCCTAAACGCTACGCGCAGAAAGAGCGTTTAAGAAGGAACTAAACCGTAACGCTGTTTCATGTTCAAACGTCCCGACAACAGATGCTTGTTTCTACTCGTAATTACTAGACAGCGGAATTTATGCATTCGTGACAACAATGAGTAGGTACAATTTGAAACAGTAAACGAATTAGACAAATTTAAATGTACTGTTATATTAGTTCCAACCTATTCAACGCATTGAGGGAACAAATCAATTTCTATTTTACTCCAGGATGTTGTGATTCCGGTAGAAAATGTTTGTTTCGCGTGAAAATCTGCTGCCTACTAATTATCAGTGATTGAGTTTCTTCAAATTATCATCGAGCCTGAAATTCTTTTGCGACAACATATATCAACGTTGTTCCGTGTAATTTCAAGTACAATAATCCCGCGATCTAAGCCAGTTCGCCTACCCCTTCCACTGGATCGGGTTTATCGGTGTGAACCACTACTAATCCAGTTTGAAAGCTTCTTTACTCTTCATTATTTTTTATGGGACTTATTTGTGGCATTTCTCTGATCAAAATGGACTAAACGCGATATGATCTCAACTGTAGTTAGTGGTTTATTGTCGGTATGGAGTAACTTTAGGACATAAAAGAGAATAGCAAGTGGAAAAGAAAAGAAACAGCAACGGTTGGCAAAAATGAAAATCTTTTTTATTTCCAATTTTCTTTTTACATGTACATGATAAATTATGCTTCACATCTACAGTAAACATGGATCAAATTGTATCTTGTTCGGTGTCATTTCAATAAGAAAAATGTCGCAAATATATTGGTAAAATTTCATGGGAAATAAGTAACAAAACAAAGAAGTTTCGTTATTTGTTCGGCTTCTTTACGTTCGGCGCAGCCAGAAAGAAATAGAATCCCTCCACGATCAGTGTCACAGCGCAGAACCGAGAATCGGCTTAGATCGCGGGACTACTGTACTTAATTTATTTTTTCCTAGATTTCTTGTAAATTAGAATAGAATTACCATTATACCAGCCGTCGTAAAATTTAAAAACGGTACGGAACTTGAAAACACGGCTAATCGCATACGTATTTTGCACGAACCGAGACGGTTCTGTTTCCATGCACCCGCAGCTTTTGAACCGCGTTTACCGTGCGTTCCCGCGACTGAGAATGACGCGCGTGTTCGTCATTGATTGTTCTACACTGCCGTGCGCGTAGCGTGGCTTCTGTCATTTCCGTCGAGCAAAGTCGAGAAAAGTTTCGATACTATAATATATAACTGAACGATACCGGATACCTAGGTTTACGAAGTACCATTTAAGTCGGATGTTTTTAAACGAAAGAACCATTTAAACGATAAAAGCCAAACTATTTTCTGCACCGGTAGATACAAAACTCGGTATGGGTCAGAACGAATGTGTTCCCGTGCGAAAGTACGAATGCGTGTCCGACGAGGAGTCTGTGACGGAAGAACGAAGAGACGAACGAGAGAAAATTGCGACGCGACGAATACAACACGGACAAACATGAAAGGAGTCGGAAAAGGAATCGTTCGTTCGTTCGCGCGTGTGTGTATGCGTGTACGAAAGAGCGGGAGAGAGAGAGAGAACAAGAAAAGAAAATGAATAAATTTAGTAATTTCGTTGTTGTCGAGAACAGATATATGCTCTGACGTCCAATTGCTACCCAGTAAAGAAACGAAACGCAATTTATTTATTTATTTAAAGAGAAGAAGATTAAATAAAAAAAAGTAACAATAGCCACGAGATGCCTTGTATGCAGCAAGTGTACGGTGCCCTGGACGTAAACGGTACGCATTACATATAGAGAAACGCTGTGGAGGTAGCGAGGATAGCGAAGATAGCGAAGAATTTAGATGGACATGTGTATTTCCGGGAGAAGTTTCCTGGGGAATGGACACGAACGAAAAAACGCGCCGTCTCTAAGACTCGAAAGTAGTTAAAATAAAAGAGTTGAAAAAAGAGGACTCGCGAAAAGTCCAAGCTGATGCGTGCGATCGAGCACTAGCTATCGCCGTCTGTATGTAAACGTATTCCGAGAAAAAAACTCCAATAGATTATGTCAGTAATTGTCGTCGGTATGCATTGTAAATAATACGAAACGGCTAAATCGCGGCGCTGGTCGATATAATGAGAATACTAATAATCCACCGTTGACAGCGAGCCGAATGGTCACCGGCCGAGCAGCAACGGATCTTTGTAAACATGTTGTTTGTTACGGGCCTAGCGCCTAGCATATAGAGATAGGCTGCGCGGCCTGTACAAAAAAGCGCTGGAGCCCACAATGGCGGTGCGGTTATAAAGAGTGAGAGAGAGAGAGCGCTATACACCCCGCGCCACCCTTTTGGGCTTCAACTCGCCCGTAAGACTCGGCTTAGTCTTCTGTCTCGTCCCTTTCGCGTAATTCGCAACGCGAAACGGCCGGTGAACTATGTTTCGCGGAACGGTCGCGCGAACTTTACCAATATTCGATCAAGTTTCTCTTCCTGACGCACGTGTATACATTTGTGGTTGTTAGGAAGAACGTAGCATGTGTCGTACTTTCACTTTCAAGATATACACACTGCTGCGCAAAGGGAAGAAGTGCCCGGCCATATTTAATAGAAGAGCGTGAAAAATTAAATAAGAACAGAGTAAGTTTTAAGAAAGCATTCCGCTGGTCAATACTTTATATGCAATAAATCAATCATTGTACAATACAATTTGTACATAAAGATATTGTTTGTCATTGTATCTTGTAATTATACTGGGTGCTTCTTTCTTTTGCAGAGTAGTGTATATACGTATAAAGCTTTGATTACCAATGCTTTGACACAGGACATCGGTGTTGAATTGCATTATTTTCTTTCGTGCCTTCCGAATTTGTTTTCGCGACTTGTGAAGCTCGATTAACGCGGTTTTCCTTGCAATCGCAGACAGCAGAGCACGCTGACGCGCAAGAAATGATTTTAGTGAAAAATATTTCGGATAAAAGTCGAATAGTTTCGAGGAGAACGTGGTGCAGGGGTGGGCATTTTTGTCTCAATTTGTGACAAGACCGCCCCATAGGAAAGGGGCCCCTATTGTGCCCATCTCTGACATATTGGAACGACGCGATGGTCGACGCTCAATTTTGAAAAAGGAATTCGCAGAGAATTGCGAGAGAACATTTTAGAAAGCATAAGTTTACGAAGTAAACGATGCGTTTGAACGGAAAGCATTTTTTCGAGTATCGTTTATTGGAATTGATGAAACGTTGTAGGGTCTCGTCGAAGATATCGAGAAGAAGAAAGTTGCGTGAAAATTTTTGTTGGAAGATTTAAATGTTGTACAACCGATTTCGTTCTATCGCGTCGTGCTTGCCTGTGATGGATTTACGAGAAAGAAACGCGCTCTTAGATATGTTTTGTTTCGCGGTTTTTCCGTTTGCCTGAACGGGGATTCGAAATTCGAAAATTGTCGAGTCGATTCGAGCATGCTCGTGGTTGTCTTTCCTACGAATGATGCAGTCGCGTTGTTCGTACCGATCGTCTTCGGTTCTTCCCGGCTCGCTCTCTTTCTCTCTCTCTCTCTGCCGTTCTCTCTGTCTGTCTCTCTCTCTCGCACTCTGGGAAAGTGAGCGAGGATCCTATCTCGACGTTCGAAGAACAAGTTTGTCCTCGATGGAAACGCGTTTTTATCGCGTACAACATTGCTGTTTGTAATTAGGATTGTCGTTACCGCCCGCTATCTTCGTTTCCGTTGCGATTCTATTTCGAAGTAAGTCAAAGTCACGGACAAAAAAAAAGTGAAACAAAGACAAAAGCGAGACGTCCGCGCGATCGTCCGGCAACTTTGCTACTCGACCGAACAAATTATCCTCGAGCGACAGCAGAGACAACAAACAACCAGGAACACAATGTATTGTATAAAGTGAAATATTGCTTTTCACACGCGATATGTAATATTGTAATTATAGTGATCGTCGTTAATAAATTGTTTTTTATTTTAATCGGTATTCACGCAATTAACCAATTTCAATGAATATTTTCAGAACGTATACACACATAATTTACACGAGTTTACAAAACTGATCTTTGACATTTTCGTTGTCGGCCCAGCTAAGAAAGTTGTACAAATCGAATTTTTACTATTGTTTTTCACAATTCCGATCAAATACATTTTTTCAACTTATTTATTAGACGTTATTTGCTGAACTAATTCTTCTAGCCTTACAGAGAAATTGAAGTCGTTTGGTCCATTCGTAAAACATTTATTCTAAACTGTAGGTCCCGTTGCGAAATAATTCTCACATAAGAATTCAAAAAGCGACGTTAAATAATTAAAAAAAAAACATTTCACCGGCTCCAAATTTGACCGGCAACTACTTTGACCGAAAAATAATTTTAGATTAGTTGTCGGTCAAAATCGTTGCGGGCCAAGTAGTTGTCGGTGAAATTTTGTCGGGGAAAGTGTCGGTGATTTCCATGGGACCCGTGTAATTAGTAGACTGCGGATCTTTATGCAAAATAAAAATTGTCTGGCATTGATTGAAAGAAATAGAAGCTGAATTGAATGATATTTTTTCCCTTAATGATTTTAACAGAGGACAAATCATATATTGACATCTTTTTAATATCTTCAACAATTTTGAATTTCATCTACTCAATTTTGCTATAAATGCATAAAGATCTAGTGATCAGTTATGCTCCTAACTGTGTATTGTAATAACGAAGAGCCTTGGGGCAGTTATATTGGCGGAAAAGTACCGATATTTTACAGGGTGTTCAAAGTGCCCGATTTTATCGAGAATATCACTTTACTTTGGCTAAAATCGTCACGCACGTGCGATAAGTCTTGCACAATATCTCACCACCGGATGAGTACCACTGACTACGATTCGTCATCAGTGTTCCGATTGAACCCAAGTTTTTCGCGCATGTGCGGCTAAAACAGTAGCGTTTCTACAATGACGCACCAGAACGGCCAGGGCCAGAGTTGTGCAGAATTACAATTGAATTACTCTAGAATTATAAATAATTACAAAGTAATTGAATTAAATTGTAATTCAATTATGTTGTAATTTATATTTCAGATCTTCAGTCAATTACATTACAATGTAATTCGTAATTGCAATGGAGCACAATTATAAAATACATTGTAATTGAATTACGTTGTATTTGAATGATAAAATAATTCATTTACGACGTAATTGAATTACTATTAATTGAAATACAATGTAATTAAACTACGTAATTGAATTACAATGTAATTGAATTAGCACAACTCTGGCCAGGGCCCTGAAGCCCTGAGGCAGTTATATTGGTGTACCGGTATTATTGGCGGGACGAGTGTTCCGTCTTGAAACTTAATTGTTAACGTTTTAATTTTCATATGTATACACTAATGATTTTTTAAAATTCTGCGGGGTTCTCAAGCTACCCGGTTTCATCGAAGAGGGTTCCGTTACTGAGGCTGAAATTGCCGCACATGCGCGAAAAATTGTTGGCACAATCGGAACACTGTTCGTTATGCGCAATGCGCAGCGCAGATGATTTCGTTTGTAGCGGTCGGCAATGATTAGAGATTTGATGGCGTGTACACGCCGACGCATAATTCTCGATCAGTCGGCAATTGTGGTGGAAGTATGAGAGATCGGGACTCCAAATTGTCTTCCAGTTGCGACATAGTACTTGGTGCGAAGTGTCACGCTCGTGTCACGGAATGTAACCTACAAATAGCGGGCAATTGGTAAACAACGAAGAGCACACAGAAGATAGCAGGTGGCCTCGGCAAACTTTGGGATCGAATGTTTACTAAAAAGCTCTATGGCACCACGATAGTATTAAGAAAACCGCCGTGCGAAGCATTCACCGAACCCGTTTGGAAATGAAAATAACGAAATCCACCGTTGCCCTTCTGGTTTCCGTGTTAATGCTGTCGATCCTCGTCGCGAATGTTGCCGATTTGATCAATGTCGACACTCACGTCTTGGACGACACACCATCCAACAAACAAGCGCGAGAAGATTGGTCCCATCCAAAGTATTACGATATCGAAAAGTCGTTCGACCACCTAATTTGGTTTCTACAGGTGCGCACTAATTATCTACCGAATCGTTAATCCCGAGAGCCCGTTATCGTTAATTAACCAATCACCGTTTCAGAGTTCCGACACGATCTATCGTCGTCGTGTCAATTTCAAACATAAATATTCATTCTATTGTTTTCAGATTTCTGACATACACATCAGCATATTTCGAGACCCATTCAGGATATCGGAGTTGAGGGATTTTTGTAATGTTACCGTGGATATCATTAAACCTTCCGTTGTGCTTGCTTCAGGTGAGAAGAACAATATTTAAAGCGATGCATTTTGCAATGGTCAAAAGTTTAGCGTGGGAGAGCATAGAGTCGGACAGATGTTCTATTTTTAGAAGACCTATTTAATATGCGTGCTGAATGCCTGTGCGCATAAAGCAGTCTATTGTACTCCTTGCATTTTGCTTTGCTTTAAGATAGAGCTCCTTCCCTGCTTACGTACTTCCCCCACTCTTAGATTTCATTGTTGCTGTAGAACAGTGCTGGGCACATTTGTCTCAATAGTGTTCCTCCCATAAAACTTCCCCACTAAATTTGTGTTTTGATTGAACAGGTGATCTCACAGACGCGAAGACTAAGGACAAGATGGGATCGAAACAAATATTAGAAGAATGGGAATACTACAAGCAAGTGTTAGACGAAACGGAAGTTAGCAAACGAACGCTGTGGCTAGACGTAAGAGGCAATCATGGTAGGAACTACACAGTTTTTTGTCAATCACGAATTATAAAAAGGTTAATACATTTTCATACTTTCAGATAATTTCAATGTGGTCAGCATCGAGTCGAGCAACAATTATTATGCTAACTATTCTATCCAAGGCAAAAAGCATCCGAGGTCTTACATGTACACGATAAATATTGGCTCTGAATTGTACACTTTTATCGCGGTCGACGCTTGTCTGAAACCTGGCCCGAGAAGGCCGTTCAATTTTGTCGGGGTACTGGATGAGCAAGAAATAAGAACTATAGGCGGATTGGTGAACAAGTCCCAAGAAAATAATGCTGACTATATAATATGGTTTGGCCACTATCCCACTTCCTGCATACTTTCTCAGAGTGGTACAGGTGTTAGAAATATCATAGGTAAATGAGTTGCGAGATAGACATGATTTCAAGGTTTTTTCAACAATCTACTATATGCAACAAACATGTATTTCGATGTTTATCTTTAGGCAGACTCAAGGAAAGCATGGTGTACCTTTGCGGGCATTATCATACGCTTGGTGGAACGGTACCAAACATGTACACACTGCAACAGGCAGGATTTCTAGAATTAGAATTAGCTGATTGGAAAGATAATAGAATGTAAAATACCTACTCACGTATTAAAACTCTGAAAACACGCTCTATAAGAATCGATGTTACACGACCACTGTTCCGTGTGTTTTCAGGTATCGTATAGCAGCAGTAGATCATGGTCAGTTCTCTTTTATTGATGTCAGATACGGAGAGTGGCCAGTGATATTGATTACCAATCCTAAACATGCTTTATATATGATGCCTAGGAAGGAGAATGTTTTGTCCATTGTTAAATCCACACACATCAGGTAGATAGGACCGAAACTTCGGATTAAAACTTCGTTAATATTTCTTTAGTTTTTTAACAAACTCGTCCGAAAAAAGGTCGATAAAATTAATAAGAAATAATCGTTTTTATCGTTATTATAGAGTGCTGTCATTCTCATTAGCGCCGATAAAGAGCGTCGAAGTTCAGCTCGATGATGGTGCTTGGTTCGAGTGCGAACACGTTAAAGGACCTCTTTATACTTCTAAATGGAATACAACCAAATTCCTGGATGGAATACATACTATTCGAGTTTAGTAGAATAATCTTCACTTTTTTTATTCTGCTTTGAAGTCTACAGGAGATCATCTGTTCATTATCGAGACGCAAAAAAAAGATTAAAGATTGTTACTGCATTAATTTGGAATTTGCATAGTTGAGAAATGATGTAAATGAAATTTTCGAAACGTCAGGTCTGCTCCATGTTTCTCAGGAATACATTTCAATGAATTTCCATAGACACGATATTGTTTTTCGTTCACATCATTAAGTATTCTAATTTTTTAATCTGACATACACGACACGGTTTCTAATGTTGGACATGAATTGCAGGTAAGAGCTGTAGATTCAGATGGTAGAGAGACAATAGTTTTCCAGCCTTTTGCTCTTGACGGATCTCGTCTATCATTCCGCATTCTACCTCGACTAATACTTATGTCAAATGTCAGCAATATCGTGAGTTGCATACAGTACAATTGCTATTATTACTAGAGGTGAACGAGAACCCGAAAATATCGTATCGTAATGGATCGCAAAGGGTCTAGAATTGTGTGCGAAAGAATGCTTTTAGGTTGAAAGATAATTCCTGAAAATGTTAATCGGTTCTTGCACACTTCTAATTATTAGATATAATAATCATTATTATTATTATGCAATGTACTTTTTTCCGTATAGTTTCAGTCCTTGTTCGGAACAATGTTGATCTTATTAGTGGCTCCATTATGTTTACTACGCTTCCTTCACAAACTGTGTGAAAGTAAGTAGAGTACGGAAGATAAATTTATAAAATAAAAAGACCGCGTAGTTGAGATATTTAAAAGATTGTTTCCTCGAGTAGGAAAGCAGACGCACCGGCCTCGGTTGAGAATAAAATTCTTTCACTCATGGCTGCGGAAATTATGGATATTATCCACTGTTGATCGCTTGTGTTTTCCATTAGTTATATATGCGTTGTATTTAACAGTCGGTGAGTAATCGGAGACGTACTTGTTATCGTTTCAAAAGATCTGATTCTCATAGAAATTTATTTTTCGCAGGTCCTTGGGCGATTGGTGAAGTAATAGATAATCATACGGGCATAATTTTCGCGTGGGGAACGTTCGTCGGAAATTCTTACCTCCCCGGTGCCTTCACCTATGCTTATGGATTCTTTCAATTATTTTCTTTCCATCTTCCGCTTACATTAATCTTGGCTCACGGAGTAGACAAACGGTGAGACATGGTACCACTCAGAATTGAAATAAATCTATATACATATATAATTGCTCTGTCCTCTGTAACGGTAAAAAAATCTCGAGACATGGAAGCCTTAGAAAGCTGAAATTTGGTACACTTTACGAATACATTTTTATCCCGGAAACCCTTCAGGTTTGATGGCTAAAATTAAATTAGTGGCATACCTCCAGAAATAAGCCAGCCATTGATTTTTCAATGGGAATTATGCTATTATAAAAACAAATGTAAAACCGTGCTGCCATAATCTATAATAATGAATAATGTACATTACAGATTACAGAGTATCAACAAACAAGATTATAAATCAGTCTGGCAACACTTGCCAATTACGTTGTTGGTTCTGATGCAAGCCAGTATGGCTTACTTCTTTTGGTTGGCGTATGGGACACTGGCTACCATGTTGTGCCCTTTACGCACCTGGAGCATTTTCTTGGCAATAATGTTATGGCATCAAGTGAACACGATGCCGCAATCATGTTTAAGGTATAAAGTCGTAACTAAGAGTTTCGATATACATTACGAACAATAAATTTGATAATTAATTAGTTTATCTATCGTAATTTATCTGAAGGATATTATGAATTTTATTCTCGGCGCAAGGTTTGAACCGGATGATTCATACCCGAATCGAGCGTTTAGTATTCCTACAATATGGCTATTTGTTGTGTAGAAAAATGATCGAATCTTGCGCCGAGAATAAAATTCATAATAAATTTGATATTTGAAAAATTGAGGAACTCGTAATAGCTTCTTTATTATTTTCAGATCTGCAATATCAATATGGTCCTCTCATGGTTAATTTATTAATAGTACAACGAGTCTATACCAAAACGTAGCGAAATACTAATATTTGTTTCATATAACTAGACGACTTCACGCTTTTGCGTAAACACCGGTGACTTAAAGAGAAGCGCATACATGTTGAGTGGATTTATAGAAGAATTTTCAAAGTCTGTAACAAGCATAAATATACAGCATTTAATTTACTACGTGTCATAGCTGTGACACATTTTATAAATGTATACGATTGTATACAATAAGTCGGTTCAGAGTATTAGCTTTTTTTACGTGTTATCGAAATGGTGTGGATCCTAATAATTAATCCTTTCGTCGTTTAAACGTTACGACAAAAGTTCCATCTGTCGGATGAAATAATGCGAGATTAATTCATATTGTATAGAATGACTCGATTGCTAATGTATATGTAATCTCAAACACGTCGGACCAAGTAAAAATGAAATTATTAGACAACAATAAAAGAAGTTTAGATCAGAAAAATGTCGAACATTTTTCGATCTTTCTTTCTGCTTATTAGCTGGCAGCGAAAGGCTTAAATATTAGGAGACGTTTATTCAATCAGTTCCTTTGGAAAGTGCCACAGACGTTGCTTATTACCAATATTACAATGAAAAACCGTTTACAATTTAATATATTCTTATGAAATCCATAATCTTTATCGGTTTATACATTGTTGAATGTACTGTTATATTATTTTCGAATTGGTTTATTACGAAGATAGCTACTTCTATGAAACGTTTTATTTTCTATTCGTTAAACTATTATCCACAATAATAATTGGAATGCTTCCACGTTATATTTCGATTTTACATAGGCATTATTACATTAGTTGCGCAAACGAGAAGTACGGAATTTAAATTACCGAAACGGAGAGAAGAGAGTGCTGCCATGTATTTTTCTTGATATATACTATACAGGGTGAGGCATGTAAGACTTAAATAAAAAAAATATCGCCGCTCGTTCCATTCGAAAATATATACGAAACATCGGAAAATATGACCCAGAGAAAAATAACGGAGATATTTTCGGTGTAAGTCTTAGGTGCCTCGCCTTGTATATTGCGCTTGTGACTTAAGTTACTACTCAGTCTGTACGACATCGGTAGATAAAAAGGTGCAACAGAAATTGATATTTTAATATGTATAATATAAATTTATATTTCGTATGAAATATAAAGTAGACGGATGTTCTCTTTTCGTTTTCTAGATACACAATATTTCCAGCGTTATTGTTCCGCCTTGAGATGAATCGTTTATACAATTGTTTTTGATACCATCGGATGTAATAAACATTGTGGCTGTGCACCACGGTGTTTCCAATTAATTTCGAATTGTTAGCAATTCGAAATCGAGGGCAGCTTTCTAGTTTTCTTTGTTAGAATTTGATTATGAGATCTGTTTCATTGTGAATTACATCAGACTCACGGGAAACACCAAAGTTTGCAGTCTACGTGTTTATCCAGAATCACAATATTGGAAAGTGTGCGAGAGGAATACTCAAATATGTAATAGTGTGTTATTAAAATGTATATTCCGTTCGAGTTTAACATATCGTTAAATGTACTGCAATTCTGTTTGATCAAGTTTTAACTCTGTGATAATAAGTAAATATAACAGCACATGAAAGTGGCATGTTAAAAACGGAGAGATATAAACATTGATTTTTAAACTATAAATCTAATTTTAAATCGTATGTGTTTCCCAACTAATAATCGGCAAACGGAGGTGTGAAATTGTTAAAGTCAAGCGAACATCTTTCTAAAGATGTAAATCAGTATTTCCTTAGAAGAATAGGTTTTATTGCTATTCTATATTTTTCTATAGACAATCCGATTGTCACTATTGTTGAAAACGATCTCAAAACTGCAAAATGTGATCTCAACGTATCCAGATGATTCCCAATTAGTATTCCGAAGTCCTTCTTCAAGAAGATATACACATATGTATTCGATACATTTATAAATGTATATGAATAAATATATGAATATATATTGTATATTCGATGCGATCAATCGTATCAGTCGATTCGTTGTTAATGTAACATTATTGAATTTTTCTTTATTCAACGATATTAAGGAGTGTTTTCTAACAAACATTGGGAATCAATGCGATAAATTCTTTTGTCACATCGAGTGTGTATATTTAATGTATTTTATAAAGCACTAGAAGAAAGAGGCTAGATAATATTATTTTCAGACCTTTCATATATATCATAGACTGCTTATTAGGGTGGCACTTGTCAACATTCCTTTCACATCACCCCCTTAGAGTTATCCCAAATAATTAAAAAGAAAACTGTGCAAAGTTTAAGCTCGAACGAATAACGGGAAACATTTAAACAATTAATTTAATGCTCATAAAATCGTTTTTCTTCTAAACTGTTCTTATCTGTAGGCAGTGAACTTTGCAGAGATTTTATAAATTATTAGGATTAATTTGGAACAACTCTGCGGGGTGACATAAAAGAAATTCAAAAATCGAAAACAATTCACCCTACTGCTTATCTGATAAAGATATTCTGTATATGTGTAATATATCCATAGGAAACAGAAGAATAACGCATGTGGGTGTTAATAAATGTTATATACGACTTCAGTAGTCTTAGGATACATTTATTAGCGCTTTAGAATGTTTCCTTTTGTCTATCATTATTTCTCATTGAATCTTTCCGCATTTGTTATATCGCAAAACTGTATTTTGAATTTCAAAATATAGTGTCTATTTGCATTACAAATACTTTCGTTGCTCATTTCTACATAGAAAACATTGTTTTGAATGTTCGTTTGTCATGTTTGCTTTTAGCATTTTCTTTGTTAATTATAATTAATAGGTTTGTAATCGATCTTATGGGCTAATTTATTCTGTAAAGCCTATAGATCTTTCTTTTTTATTAAATTTAGTTTAATATGTACTAAAATTGGTAGTCAATTTATCCTAATAATACGAAAAAATAAATAGATTATTTTTGATCTATATAATTAACTAATAAATATGTTGAAGAACAGAGTAAGACATTAAGAATTATATCAAGACTTTATCGTAAACAATTAGAATGGCAAAAGGATTATTATAAACATTGAACAGCTAGAATGGAGTGGGGAGAGAGGACAAAGCGAGCGCGCTCAGTCAGTCAGTCAGACCCAGTGTTCCGATTGTGCCATCAATTTTTCGCGCATGTTCTAGAAGTCCAGGGATGGACCAGAGGTGGGCCCAGTGATGCCAGAACGAGGAACCAGAAGGAACTTGCCCCTCCGGCTGGGCACCCACTCTACTTCTACTGCTTGACTGTGCGTCTGTGCGACTCACACGGGTAGAGTAGCATTACGTTCGTGTTGTGCGTGTGCAGTAGAAGTAAGACTGGGGGGGCCTAGCCGGAGGGGCAGTTCCTCCTGGTTCCTCGTTCTGGCATCACTGGGTAGACCAGGGATTCCCCGGTGAGTTTTAATTCAAAATTAACTCCCACTATTCCGATTTCCATCGCTTCTACTTCTCTTGGGTTGGTTTTCTAGGGGTTAACACGGCACTTAGTTCCAAGTCGTCAACGAGACAAGTCTCTTCCTTCGCGCACCGGATCTTTTTGAAAAATCGTGAGTTGAGGAAGTATATTCTACTTTATTTCACTCGTACCTCCTCAGTTCTATCACTTTCCCCAATGTCTATGTAGCCATCGTGTGCTAATTGCGTTCCTTTCTGTTCTTAGCAATACGCAGTAAGTTACATTCGTCTTTGATGCATAATTTCACGAGGATTACGCGGATTCACGTGGATATTCGTACCTACGCCAACGCAATCCTGCTAAACACCTTTTCATTTCGTCACGATACATATTTAATATTGTAATCTTTTGGTAAAAAATAAACAATATTAGTTACAACGATTAATGTGTTCTTTCTTCCCTTCCCTTACCATGAAAATGTGACCGCCTACCTTGTCATCGAGTTGTACTACTGAATTTCGGATACCTCCTTCCACATCATATTCTCCTAATACATAGAAAAGAGCTTCCGAAAACCTCGGAAATTGAACTTGGTATTAGGAGAACATGATGTCGAAGGAGGTATCCGAATTTCAGTAGTACAACTCAACGGCAAGTCAGACGGTCGAAAATCGGCGAAAATTTTCGA
>CM052329.1:19397287-19489557 GCA_028455615.1 Lasioglossum zephyrum | reverse complement strand
AAATTCAGATGGCGTTCGATTTCGTGCTAACAGAAAAATACATTGAGTGACACTACCCTGGTCTACTCCTACGACTCCTATCAACTCCTATCAACTCCTATACCTCGCCTGTGGTAGGGACTATAATTTCCCAGCTCACTAAAAATATAATCTAAGGTTGAGAAACACTGTTCTACATCCTCGCGTCCATGCAACTGAAAACTGCACCGAGTGATCGATCTATCACCGTGCCTCGTTCGTGGCATGATTTCGCTCATTAGCCCTCGGTGGACAGGTTCGAAAATGTGTCGCCACAATCGCCGTTTCACGTTCGTTCGACGAGATTGACGAGTAATATCGGCTACCGATCCTGCGGCTTGCGAAGCCGTTTGGTCAATAAGAAACACGGCTCGCGGTAACTCGTGCAATAATGTGCATGTCGACGGGAATCGGCGGCGTATCGTTTGTCAGTGCGTAACGCGACGCGTGTGTAACAAAACAAACAGTTCGCCGTTTTCGCGCGACATCGAAGAAAATCGACATCGATTAGCGATGACACTTACCGTGCCACAAACGAGGAAAGAGCTACGTTATCCTGAATCGACGAGGAGGGAATAAAGTCAGACAGGAGGGTATTAGATATCTATCGTGGCTGTGGGAGAAGGTCGACCTTTGTCCGGATTCTATGCGATGTACCGGCGCCCCACCCCCGCAGACAATTTGTCCTTTAAATCTAACCCCTTAAGACGCATTCGAGGGTAGCACGCCGCTGTTGTACTATGCGCGAACGTTATCAGCACTGTCATTGCTTGCAGGTAAGATACGAGCGCGTTGTCAACACGTTTTTGCGAGACGAAGATAATTTTACTTCGCTCCTAAACCATTATCGACTTCTATCGCACAGTTTAATGGTATCGTCAAGGTGCCATGTCATTTTTTAATAGAACATTCGTACGCGACCGTGCGAGCTAGAGAAAATATTATCGAACCATGAATTTCGGGTAATAAGACGAGGAATCTCCTCGTTCTTACTACCTGTTTCGAGCTAGAAAACGATTGTTAATACGCTCTGTGTGTTCCATAGTGGTTGTACACGTCGTATTTACAACGACCGTGCGTCTTATGAATACAAACGGCCAATTGATTGTTGCCGGTTAAATCGAGCGATATTAATCACCGGATGGGATACGCTCGTACTGAACGATATCAATCATTCCGCAAAATGTTCCCAGCAATATTCAAATGTCTATAATAGTGATCGATGCTGTTGAAAATAACGAAAGAATTATTTTCGGCGGTGAACAAATTGTTTTACTACCGGGAGTTTCGGTCGTGTTTAGAAACGCAACAAAGAAGATTTCATAAATTGACTTTCGTGTAATTCTCATTTCCGTAATATTATTTCGAATCGTCTATATTCGTATAAAGAATTACTGTATATTTTTGTAGTATTGTAGTTGAATAATATATAGATTTTTTCCTTATTTGTCTTATTTCAACTCCAACTATTTGCGATGCATCCAACACGTTACTTGATCTCTGTAACTAAAATTAATAGTTACGTACACACCATCCATAAGCATTTGACCACCTTCAGTTTATTGAAAATGTACAAAATATATTTAAAAGATAAGATATCCTAATGTAACTTCTCCCAGAGTATTTCTTTTATACACTCATATGAAAGTATTAATTTATACCACAGATAATATTCAACATCAATTACTGTGTATAAAAAGATAGAAAGAAAAATTAAACGAAAACTGGTCGAGTGAACACTTAAAAGAAAGGTGGTTTCAAGTGTCTCTCCCTTCTATCTGTCTACTATTGGGACCTTATAGGTAATTGAAAGAAAATAAAGTGTCCGAAATCAGAGAAACAATTGTGGACTTGTCTAGAAAGTACTTGAAATGAAATCCAGGAAGAAACATTAAGAAAGCTTGTTGCTAGACTGCCTCGAATTGTGAACTCCATGAAAGCTCAGTGAGGTGGATATATATTTACTGGTAAACAGAATTTACTGGTAAACTTCTATTCCAATTGTATATATTTACATTCATTCTACTTCAAAGTAATTTAAGTTATAACATTTTTATAAACTTTTAATACTTATGGATGGTAGCGTAGGTCCCATTATGTATGTATTATTCATGATTCATTCAGAACTAATTATTCTTGCAGTAATACCTCTCTAACACTAAGCAGTTCCAAAGTATCTATTCGTACACACACTTCTTCCCTGGATCTATGACTCAATTCTGAAGTCACCGTCAACAAATTCACGATGTACGCGTTAAAGATGCAAGTTGCCTGCCAGGGTGAAGGCACCGGGGAGCCCGATGATCCTAGTAGCCATCATCAAGAACCCGTTAGACCCCCGGCCCAAGATTGTAGCTCGTTTGACATTGTTAGAGCCACCCAGGTAAACAAGAGTCCATAATATACCTTGTACACATTTCTTATATTTTTATCGTTGAATCTGTTTCGTTCTCTCCAGTACGGAGCCCTGGATCGCGTGACAGAGTTGGTAGAAGCTGGTGCAGATGTGAACCAACCAGATTCAGAGACAGTAACACTGTTGCACTGGGCTGCTATAAACAATCGAAAGGATATTGTAAAGTATCTTATCGCGAAGGGGGCTGTTGTCGATGCGATCGGTGGTGAACTTGACTCTACGCCTCTACACTGGGCTACAAGGTAAACATTGAATCATACAGCTCACGTCTTGCATACATTAAGAGGATAGATTCTTGTTAGCAGGATTTCAGTAGTCGAAAGCGCTAGATGAAAGATCAATCTAGTCCGCAATTACCCTCAGAAGTCCTATTTTTACGTTTACAAGGAGTAATATGCATTATTCAGAAGTATAAACCTGCTACAGCTACGTGCTGCCGAATATAATGCAAATTACGCCTCATAAACGTAAAAATAGATTTTCTAACGGTTTTGACTACTGAAAAACCCCTATCATGAAAAAGTTGTTCAAGATGTTAGATTTACAACGTATCCAAAAATAATCGAAATCAGAGGATAGGTAACTGTTCTGTGGGTTCACAAAAAGAGCTGTCTATTTACACGTTCCAATGATGTAACGGATCTGTATATAGAATACAATCAGTCGCACACGATTAAATGTAGCCTAAGATTAGTGAAAGTTCTATAATACAAATCGATCAAGGGTAGACGATACGTTTATCACTGAAACACTTCCATCCCAGATCGAAAACCCCTTAACTAATATATTCCAGGCAAGGTCACCTGCCGACGGTTGTGATATTAATGAGAGCAGGCGCGGACCCTACTCTCAGAGACTCTGAAGGATTCTCTTGTATTCATTTAGCAGCGCAATTTGGTCACACGTCGATTGTCGCTTATCTAGTCGCAAAGGGAGTGAATCCTAACATGCCTGATAGAAGCGCGATGACACCCCTCATGTGGAGTGCCTACAAAGTGAATAGGTAACGTGAAGAAGCGATAGAATCGCTAGCGCACACCTAAAACGTCTTCCCCAGGAAATATGTTGTATCTATGACTGTGAAGTTTTTCCTTTTACAGTCTAGACCCGACAAGGTTGTTGTTAACTTTAGGAGCGTCTCACTCGCTCGCAGATAATTTCCATGGCAATACAGCTCTGCACTGGGCGATCATAGCCGAGAACAGCACAGCGATCTCCACATTGGTTCATCATGGCGCGTCCTTGGACGTGCCGAATATCCGCGACGAGACGCCGATGACGTTGTTAGGACGTCACATTGGTGCCGCTTGGCTCGGACACAAGATCAGCCAAGAGATTCGCGAGAAACAAGGCAGGACAAGGACATGGTGTAGAGATAAGGTACCAGTCTTGATTTCTCGATAAGATTTCTTTGGTTCTTTACGTTCTGAATATTTTGCTTCTTTCAGAGAATGCGATGGTACTGTATGGTCAGCACGCCGTTTATAGTTTTTTATCTAATCGGAATGATCCTTCAGAGCGGACTGGATTATCTAGTAAAATTAGGTGCCTTTGTCACTCTTTACATAGCGTTATATCTAGCGAATCATTTTATCTTTGACGAACGATTGTTCCATATTGTACCGATGTCAATTTACTTGGCTACCAAGGTGAGTTCACGAATCCTCTTCACATACTCACGACTGGACCGCGGATCTTTAGGCAAAATAAAAATGAACTGGGTCCATTGCAAGATATAGCAACCGAATAGAATGTCCTTCCTTCCCTTAATTATTTTAATAGAGGATCATATATTGACATCTTCAATTTTTAAAATTTTCTTACAATTTTGAATGTCATCATGACGATCTTAATCGAAAAAAAGCACTTGTCGAATTGGTTCACACGTTAGCTTCCGTATCTCTTGGACAGATAGTAGAGAGCGTCGTATCGCGAGAGAGACTTGTCCCCGATAACGCACACGCTAAGCAACGAGAGAGATTTTTTACGATTGATAATACCGAATAAACAATTCTGTATGGTGCACAGACTTTTGTACGCTACACATTGTACATTGACAAACAGTTTATCGTTTCCACGTTCACACGAATTCTGTTATCAATTGCGATACTAATCGTTTGTTACAGATGTGGATATACGTTACATGGGTGTTCTGGCTGGGCATACACGCGACTTGGTACTTGTGGTTGTTGTTGGTAGGCGGTTCGGTACCGTTGTGGATATGTTTTTTACAGTCCTGGAGGGGCGACCCTGGCGTAATCGTAGCGACGCACGAAGACAAGCTGAATGTAAGCATTTCAAGCGGGTGCAGCACTATCGGAGCTTCAGAAAATCGATCTTTTACTGTTCATTTGAAAAGCGTGCATTTTTTAAAACATAGTCCTATTATTTTATTTTTGTCCACTTTTGATTCCGGACAGTTCCTCGTGAAGCCATGTACACTGACAATTTCTTATTTCAACCCTCGTACAGCGGGTCTACAAAGAATTCGTACACTATTTTCAATCATTTATATTTCAAAACAACCTTGATCGATTTCGATGAAACTTTGTACATGTACATAACTCACGTAGATTTACAAAATACATGTTAACATTTTCATTACAGGCAGAGGTACAATAACAATTTAAAACAAAAATGTTTCACACATTACCTAATAAACTAATCCTTCTAACGTCTCAAAAGAAACTCAAGCTGTTGGGTCGAATTTTGAAAAAGTTATTCGTTTTTGAAAGGTGTACGTATACTTTGTACACCCACCGTACGTCCCTCAGGGTGAAAATTCGCCTATTTTTACATGTTATAAAATGATAATAATTTATCAAATTTAATTTAAGCGTCTTCCTAACACAGAAAGAATTATTTCTGACAACGTACGTTACATTTTATATAATTCGATTATTCGCAGACAATTATAGAGTTAGCTGAGTCAGGCGGCTTCGAGCCGCAATCATTCTGCAGCAGTTGTTTAGTCAGAAGGCCCATGAGATCCAAGCATTGTTCCACGTGCGATCGATGCGTGGCACGTTTCGATCATCATTGCCCGTGGGTGAATAACTGCATTGGTAAGCCAATAAAAGTAATATGGTCAGAGGTGTGTTCTGTAACCTAATCGCTTAGTATTACGGCTTGGATAACGACCTCCAGTCTAGACAATCTAATCTCGTTATATCGTAATTCAAACAGTTTGATCATATTGCAAAACATTTTTAACTGTCTCTTCGCCTTTGATTTTTAGGTGCGCACAACCACAAGTATTTCCTGGGGTTTTTGGCATCGCTGTTAAGTCTCTGCATCGTTGTTTTATCCGCTAGTGTACAGTACTGGAAGTTTGAATGCTGGACAAACTTAACGAATGGCCATACCGCCGACAACTATCTTGTCGCAGCGGCTACATGTGACGCGTGGGTCATGTGGATCACTGCTAATACGTCCTTGCACTTCTTCTGGGTTGGCACGCTGCTGGCGTGCCAGTGTTATCAGGTATAACATTTATTAACAAGCTTGTATTAAATGTACAAATAAGTTCTTCCCCCCTTTTTCCAAATTAAAAATTCTATTACATTTTATCGACATAAAATGTTCAAGATTTTATTACATTTTACGTCAATAAAATGTAATAAAACCTTGTTTGGTGACTCTCAATTTTTCTGCCAATTCTTCTTGCGCCTGTGTCGGATTTTCGTTGACCAATTCCCCTGACTCACCGTCATCGAATTTCTGGCTTCATATCTTTGGTTTCTTTTTGGATGTTCTGTAATCTACAGCGTTTTCTCGCAGTGCCACACAAACCATTTCAATCGCTTCAACAGCTCATTTTCTAAGCTGGAATGGAAAGAGTAATTTGCATTATTGGGCAGTATGTACCTATGAAAATAGCTAATCTTTTACCAAGCGTTTTTCACTACCGAAAACCAACCCTCATTTTTATATTATAGAGAAATGAGAACCCGAATCCCACACCCTTGCAATCCTGGTAAAAGGAGTGTACCTCCTTAACATTGTATGACCGTTGCCTAGTTGCATATCTAACTGCATTGTTTTCAGATAATGGTTCTCGGAATGACAACGAACGAGCGCATGAACGCCGGACGGTACACTCACTTCAAGCAAGGGAATCCCTTCCACCGCGGTGCCCTTCAAAACGCAGCGGACTTCTGCAACGTCAGCTTCTGCGGACTAAAAGCAAAGCCCAGCTCGGATTGGTTGCACAGCTTCGATCACAAGCAGAGCATCGAGAAGTTGCCGTTGCTCGCTACCAAGGACAACTTCCAATACATATAGATGATTGATCCTCCCCTGTCAAGGAAAATGAACTGTCTTACGGGTGACGCGTTCATTCCAGCCGTCAGAAGCTAAACAAAAAAGAAAAGTGTGTCATATCATTTCCGCCTGAAGCACGTCTCCAGGTCACTGAACGGAGTTCACTCCCGCAAACAATGTTTTTTGCGAACGAGTCCGTCGTTCCAGGAGCTCCAAACGGTTTTTGCGTATAACAGGATTGAATTGCGTGCGCAAAGAAAAGTAATTTTTTCGTACACAGCCGGCGAACCCACCGGGACATTGAAAACGCGCGTCTACATGTAAAAAGACTGTTCTACGAGCCGTAAGTATGCGTGTCCTCCTATTCGCCATCATTCTTTCCGTATATTTTCTATTCTACGAGCATCGAACAACATGCACAAGTACTTCGAACAACTTTCTCCAAAGGATCGCATCAGCGAGCTCTCCTTTCGACCACCTGTATTTATTGCTATCTACTCCCAAAGGAATTTGTTTACAACGCATTGTAAATATCTGTGTTTCACGTGTGAGCGTGACGTAGCAGTTAGCCCTTCCGCGAAGGCAAGTTTCGATGTACACTTCTGTGCAAAATAAAGAATCAACCGGCCATGTTTAATAGAAAAGCATAAAAAAATCAAATAAGAACATAGTACGTTTTGAAAAAGAATTCTGCTGTTTGATTGAATAGTTCTGAGAATTTTCGTGTTACTGCGGATTATCAAATAATTTAAATGTAATAAATCAATCATTGTACAATACAATTTGTACATAAAGGTATTGTTTGCCATTATATTTTATAAATGTACTGGGTGCTTCTTTGTTTTGCACAGTAGTGTATATTCAGCTACAGGATTTTTCCAAAGGTAGGGTAAAAGTACCAGTTACCGTTCCCCACTTGATTATCGGACAAAAAACAAACCATTATAATTGTGTTTGTTGATTATCGATCGTAGGGTAGTTTATAACAAGAAGTATAGATGATATCGGCGCAAAGGTTCGATCATGAATTTTGTATTTAAATCTGTTTTTTAGTACTTTCATATTGAAAACTCTTTTAAAAATTTACAGACGCAGTTGTTTCCTCTTTCTTGAAAAGGATCCATATTGGGATCGAAACGTAGAAAATTTAACCACACTAGCACGATTGCTTTAATTTAATTCTGATCGAACCTTTGCGCCGATATCATCTATACTTCTTGTTACAAAACAAACCTTTTCGAAACGAATAAAAATAACACGAAGTACCTTGCATTACTTTACTTATTTTTAGAAATGAAACTTATGTTTCCTGTTCGTATTTACATACGAAAGTATTAAAGCATTGCAATCATTTTTGTCTAGTTCCGATTACGGGAAATGCTAAGAAACTGTGATACGCCAGATGATAATAAAATAATGATTTTTATTGTGCTATGGCATGAAAAAGAATTGAGTAATTAATTTGTCATCACAATTTTCTCGAGTCCGTTAAACAGGATCAAAGATTCGTTAATATTTCTTTTGCTTTCTAGCAAAACCGTCCAGAAAAATTTGACGATACAGAAGGGAGGTTGATAATCAATCGTTTATCACGAATAATTCAAAATAAATTACAGAATGTAACTGGCACCTTTACCCTATATAAAAATGGTAGAAACACTGAATTGTATTATTTATTTATTCGTGACTGCATCGACGTACTGAATTGTTAATACGTATCCTAAATTGTAATAATTTGCCAGTTGCAAAAGTGTTAAACGCGAGTATACGTCGTCGCTCGTTTCCGAGAATTGTCTTTTAGTTATTCGAAACACCGTGTGGAAGGGATAATTTCAAATCATATCGAAGAAAAATACCTTTGTAAGAAAGAACCATGACAGTCAAGTTCTACGAGATCATTGTATGACGTACTTTTTAATGATATTATTTATTATAATTGTTTGTACTTTGTAGCTTGTAAGCCGTAGGGAATACATCCACAGAGAAGAGACAAACAGCAATATCGTCGCAACTATTTGCTAAACGCCTTTCAAACTACAAAAATCTCTGTGTTAATTAATGCGAACAGATCGCAACAACTTCGTCAAGAGACAAACATTGACAAAAAAAAAGAAAAGAAAAAACGAAAACGATAATGCTGATTACGCATTACGGCGTACATATACACCTGTAAGAAGACTACGTTTAAGGATTTGAATTAAGAAGCAAAAACCGAACACGCTGCTGCTAAACCGAGATAGATGACATTTGAATTGCATATTACTACCGTTGGTCGTGTAAAATCTGTTCTTTCATACTTACCAGTAAGTTTCACCTGTCTTCTTTAAGTGCCACGCTTGTATTCTCCGAAGGACATTCATCTCTGCAGGGTGTCCCGAAAATGTTCCTCGAAAGAGGTGATTCCCGAGGTCATTCGAAACAGTTTCCTTTGCGAAAGTCTTCTCCGCGGTTTTGTTCAGGAGTTATCAACGAAAAGGAGAAACATTAACACAGTGATGGGTTCTAATATTCTTAATTTGCGATTACTAAGATACTTCACCGAGAAATTATTTACCAAATTTATGTTTTTGGGTATATATTATTGGAAAAATGGCCAAAAATTTGGATAGATACATTTTTGTTATGTTTATGAAATAATGTGAAACAGTTATTTCGAGAGCTCTGTAAATCTAGTGTCAACGAAAAGGAGAAATATGCTTAGAGTCACCTCAGGAATCGCCGTTTTCTGCTTCTGACGCTTTTTCTGGGATACTCTGTATACTTATGTGAAACTCTTTACACTTCTTAATCTCTCGCAAGGTTTGATTAACGTCGATCTATCTAATTCGTTGTTAATTACATTGAGTAAACGAGGCAAAACGGCGAGCGTCTTAACGATAGCAATATAAAACTATTTACAAAATAGAGCGTATACATAACAATTGTTTACCAATGTCTGTTCCAATGGGTGTCGCACGTGAATAATATCGTGAAACATTTTTCGAGAATCTGTCCTATTCTAGGTAGTGATTGAAGAAAACAGAAAACGACGAAAAAGAATTAGAACGGTCTGGAACACAGACACGCAGAGAAAAAAAGGGAAATTTTGTACGACAATTGACGGGAGGCGACGATAAGTGTACGCTATAAGGATCAACTTGGTCAAGTTCAATGTTCTTTCACATTCCAAGCCATGTACTCGCGCCTATAATTATTCGACTGCCGATTTTATGCGTTCCCGAGAAAAAGCAAGTACTCTACTGTGCAAAAGAAAGAAGCACCCGCGGCCATATTTTATAGAAAAGCGTAAAAAATCAAATAAGAGCACAGTAAGTTTTGAAAAAGTATTTCGCTGTTTAATTGAACAGTTCTGAGTATATATATTGTCGATTATCTAATACGTTAACATGCAATCAATCGTTGTACAATCCAATTTCTACGTAAAGATATTGTTTGTCATTATATCTTATAATTATACTATGTGTTTCTTTCTTTCGCACGGTACTGTACGTACGAATTTCCACTTGGTTTCTGTGCCTTGCAATCGATACGGAAAATGTCGCACAAAGATCCGCAGTCGAGTAATTATCAATTTCTTCTTTTACCTGAATGTTGGTACACACACGTCTATGTATAGTTCCGGTTTGAATTATTGTCAGCCACTGAAACGTATTCGAGCGAAACACGCTGTCACCGACAGTGTCACTGTAAGGCCCTCTGTCCACGATGCGTCCCGTCAGATACGCGTACGCGGCACGATTTCATTCTATCTACGATGCGTCGCGTCAGAGACGCGTACACGTACTTTTATTCACGAAACGTACAGCAAATTTCGCATTATTACGAGAATGTCGAGTGACAATGAGGACGTACTAATTTTATATAGTTATATTCGAAACAGAAGTAAATTCTAGATGAACCCTTTGCAAAGAGAAATATTGTTTGCAGAATGTTCATAGCTGCAAAATAATGATCAGACGATAATGCTACACGAGATATTTCGTTTTCAAGAATTAACTTCTACACTTTTCGAAATTGTGACAACGAAAGAGATGTAAGTCCGACCACGATCAAAATAGCACTGCGATTGACAATTCGGATTTTTCGGGGTTGATTTAGATGGGGGGGTGTAGCTTTTGTTGATTGTACGCGGTCGTGCAGGACAGATGGGGAAAATATGAACAGTCGGTCCCGCGGGATGGATAGGTGGAAAAATCCCGTCGAGTGCAGTTTTCCTATGTAAAAAAAAATGTGAAACGGTCCGCGAAAATCGATATATTTTTCTAATAGCGAAATTAGCCGTTATTCACCCGCGACGTAACATTTTCACCGCTGAGTGAAGAGGTGAGGGCGAGGAGACAACGTTACGGGAGGGCAAGAGGGGAGACTAGTCTCAATCTGGCATTTTAAATAGAAATTAATACGGGACAGAAATTCAATGATCTGGTATGAATATAATTATAGAAAATCACGTCCTCTTCGTCATTCGACATTTTTCTTTGCTTTTTCCAACTGACGTGAAGTTTGCTTTCGCATCGTTTGCTAATTATAATGACGACTGCATGTAGCGAAGATTACGCGACGATTACGCTTCGTGGACAGACGTCAATTATTTTACATTGATCGCAGGCACTGAATCGTACAGCAATCGATATTTTATCGCGTACGCGTATATGACGCGACGCACCGTGGACGGAGGGCCTTAAGATTGCAGGTACCCACGTCAATTCCAGTTTTTATCATTGTTAGAAAACGACAGAAAGTTGCGTTGCGCGCACAATTATCGCGAGAAAATAAAAAGAAATTGTCAAATTGTACGATCGATCGCAACCTTAGCAGGAGCTAGATTTAATTAGCAGAGAACGGATCGATTTTGTCGTTCGGTAGGCGATTTTCTGTCAATGATTCACAATCTCCATCGACGGAGTATGCGTACATTTGACATCGCATTTCGAATAGGTGCCTAAATGTTTCAACGTAAACTAGCACGCAACGTGTGTTACTGATTGAAACTGTTGTCAGCTGTATGTTAAGTTTTTTTTTGACGTAACACTAACACTCGGTAGCGTCTAGAAGACAAACTACACGATGCGAAAACTTGGGTTGTTGGGTCGTCTTGGGTTGGAAGTGTTTCCGTGATAAACAAAACAGGCATGGAATAGTGAACTGTATCGTTTACTTTTTATCGATTTGTATTATAGAACTTTCACTGGTCTCAGGCTACTTTTTAATTGTGTGCGACTGATTATATTCTATGTACAGATCCATTCGGTTTCATTATACGAACGTGTAAATAGTCAACTCTTATCGGTGAACCCGCAGAACAGTTAACTATCCTCCGGTTTACGATTATTTTTCGACGGAGTTGTATTTAATTATTCTGTAATTCGAAATTCAGTCGCTTCATTCATTATTTGATTCTGATCTCTTATTCAATTGAATCACACATTCGATCTTACAAGTGAAACAATTACAAAGTACAGTGTAATTACGGATTACATGTAAGAAGAATAAGAGGTGGAAAATGAGAAAGATTAGCAGCTATGATGAACATTCGTTTCAGAAAATAACTATAAGTTGTAGAATGTGTCATAGTACAACAATTACAACAGAAAAGAGAGTAACACTATTTAATAAGATACGGTCATATTCACTGATGGCAATTGTCAACAAGTTTGAAATTAATTTTAGTTGGTCATCTGTGAATCTGAAACGGAAGAAACACGAATGAAAATGAAAGATATTTTCTATACCGAGTGATTTACATTGTATCGTATTTAAATTAAAGTAGCAAATGAATGAAGCTAAATTGCAATCGAAATACCGTTTATATGAAATACAATGTAATTCAATTGCAATGTGTTTAAATTAACACAACTCTGTTTTTGGATACGTTATAAATCTAACATTTCGAACAACTTTTACACGATAGTCGCAGACCCGCTAAAAAGAAAGTTCAAAGAAGAAAAGTTATTGGTAATGTCGATTTCTACAACGTATCAAAAAATCATTGTAATTGAATGGTAGGTAACTATTCTGCAAGTTCACCGTTCTATTATTCCGATTGTACTTTTTTTTAAACGCACCTGTGTACAGAACAGAGTTAACATTCAGTACATCCTGTCTTCTATAGCATTATATCAGTCGAGAGATATATATTTCTCAAAGTGTGGACCTCATGTACAGAATGTTAAACGAACGACGTTTATATACGAAAACGTTGAAGAGCGTTGGGGAGTCGATGATATTAATTCAGAATCGAATACTCGATTGTCGGAATTTAATTGATGAAACATGTGTATAAATATTCTAAATACAAGCGTAAGTTAAGCGAAAATTGATTTGTATCAGACTGCTCGATTGATCGTCGAAACGAATGGAGTTTGTTAGGTGTAACCTCCTTTTTTAATATATATATATTTATGCGTATTTCCGTTCTAGTCTGACCGATATTAGGGGTAACTCGACGTTTAGGTTTCGTTTAATTAACAATTAACCCTCGGGAAGCCGGAAGCCAATGATTTTGTAAAAAAATATACCTTAGAGTTTAGATCCATACAAATCCCAATTTATCAACTTTCATTTAGACACTGTATTAACAGTTTTTCTTAAATTTTTTGAAATGTTTTTTGTAGCCGAGTCTGTAAATTTTCTCGATTGTTATAATACAGTGAGACATAGTGAACACTGTACAGTATATATGAAAGACATACACTATTGTGCTAAAGAAAGAAGCACCCGGCCATATTTAATAGAAAAGCGTAAAAAATCAAATAAGAACACTGTAAGTTTTGAAAAAGGATTCCGCTGTTTAATTGAATAGTATTTGGTTGGCAAGAAAGTAATTAAGGTACTTTAATGTGAAACAGAGCCCAATTTTGTTACACAAGCAATGTAAGAAATTTTTCCTTTAGTACGATCATCTTTTGCGAAAAAGAATCAACAAGAAAATATTTTATTCGTTAAAGTTCATCTCTCGAATAAAGAAAAATTCGGTTCTATTTCACCTTAAAGTACCGAAATTGCTTTCTTGCCAACTCGATACAATACAATCTCTACATAAAGATATTGTTTGTCATTGTGTCTTATAATTATACTGGGTGCTTCTTTCGTTTGCACAGTGGTGTATTTGAAATGTACATCGAAACGTACGTGATTAACAATCTAAGTTAGCCAATGGAAATGAGGAAAGTGTGCGAAGCTTCCGGGTCCCAGGCAGAGGCGTGTAGCAAATGTTACCAACAGACCCTAGGTTTTTAAAGATATTCTGTTCTTTGAAATATTTTTAAAAACACACTTGTTGAAAACAAGAATATCTGTTAACGGTAACCACGGTTGTTACAAAATTGTACAAGCTAAACATTTTCTACGGGGCTCCACGGTAGCATTTGCTACTTCCGCTATGTGGCTAATCTGGCCCAGGTCCCAGGAGACCCGGGCACCGCCGCCTGAGGTTCGCGAGTCACGATACTGTGTAAGTGAGCGCGACGAACATTTATACCTGATCTCCGTTAACCAACGAAAATCGGGGGAGCCGGTAATCAAGAATGCATTTGAACATTTTGAAGAAGCATACACGCAATAAACGAACAAATATACAATACAAACACGGGACAAATTTTTATATAATTGATGTTTTGACATATTTTACTTGTGCGTTGCGAACGTCTACTTTTGACAGGTATATATTGCTACTTTGTGCAAAGGGAAACGGGTTGTTTGACGGCACAATTAAAAGATGACAGACACTCGAGCACTTGAATATTTAGATAGTAGTTGATAAACAACAAACAAAATAAAAGGAAACAAAAAAACAACAGAAAATACGTGTTTCCGATGGAAGGACAGTAAATGTAATCTTGTAAAACATTTTTTGCGACTTGTTACACATTTGGAATATATATATGTATTATATATAATGCCTCCTTGCGAACGATACACGTCGCGTAGACCAGCTTATTACAGCTGCTGTATCGAATCTTGCTAGACTAAAACTAAAAACCGTTCTACAAATACTTCCAACCGAATCGATGTAAATACATTTCTGTTTTCCGTTCATTTTCGAGCTGCGTTTGAAACGATTCAGAAACTTTAGCGACACGTTGGAAGTCTAATAAATTTTGGTAAATAATTGCGGATTTAAATCAAAATAACTATGTGTCATAAAACGAATAAAAAGGAAAATGATCAATTGCTTGTCATTCATTGAACTGTGCCACTGTTTATGGAAAATAGAAAATCTTTGATTTTTCATCGTAGTTATATAATGTACAAAGAAGACATCCCTTGAGATTCGATGTACCAGAGTCAACTTCGTGTATCTGATAAATTTATTATTAAACTGAGGTTCATTATGCAAAATAAAAATTGTCCGCATCGGTTGCAAGAAATAGAAACCAAATTCAATGTTATTTCTTCCCTTAATGATTCGAATAGAGGAGAACTCGCATATTGACATCTTCAATTTTAAAAATATTCCAACAATTTTGAATTTCATCTACTCGATTTCACTATAAACGCATAATGATCTGCAGCCTATTTCTTATTATTGCTAAAAACTTGTTTTTCATTCACAGTTATGATAGCTGTCCACCTACCACTTTTACTTTAAACCTGTAACGCAGGAATAAAACTGGACAGCTATTATGACATAATATAAAGACATTCTATAATTTATTTTACATTGTTGTAGCATAATAAAATCATTCATTTATGATCCTCTGCTGTATAACAGTTTCTTAGCATTTTCTAAGTAATGCTTTTGATCTATACGAAGGGGAAACATCAATTTTTTTACTTTAAAAAATAAAGTTATACTGGTACTTCGTGTTATTTTTATTAATCTCGAAAAAGTTTGTTTTGTGTCTGATAACCGGTAACTTTCGAGAAACAGACCATGTATATGTTTTCTACTAATTTTTGCGAACATTTGAACGCAGTTAACCTTGTTCACTGTCGCTCGACAGTTCAGTTCAGTTGTAGTTCGATGTTAATTTAATTTTGATGTTCGTTTAATTCAGTTCGTTTTCGGGAAATGCGTGTATCATGGTTTCCGCAGACGAGTATCCTTGCGTTGATGAAACGGAAGCTTCGAATATATCATCCTTGCAGTCGGACAGCTGTGGAATCGACACTAGTCTCAAAGAGTCGCATGCGGAACCTATAAACAGAGAGGGTAACGTTCTCCAGGAATATAATTGTATATAAGCCAGGAGAAATATCAATTAAGCGATATACGCTTGTTAAGTTAAAGAGTGCTCATGTCGCATGCTGCATGGAACTGTAAACCGAGGAGTTCCGGTAGATCACTATGGCAGAACAGACGCAGCTGAGCTATCACCTAAGAAAGAGACGTTGGCTAACAAGCAGCCTATGCAAATACAATCAACAGCGCCGTGCTTGTGTCACGCTCATAAGATGTAACACGATCACTTTCACGCGACGTGGCATAATTATTTGTTAATTTACATTACGATTCCAGGGCCTACACTTTGCCGTTGAAATACAAGAATGGTAATCGATCAAGAGTTCTTTTCATAGTCAGAGTTGGACATCGACGATACCGTTAAACGTTTTTAATTTGGTTGATCAATTAACGATCTTGATTAACCCGTGTTATACTAAGATTTATTTCACGGTTTCAGTGATCAGAACATTTTTCTACATCATAATTTCCTAAAAATAGAAGAAAATTTGTATACATCAACGAAATAAAAATAGAATTTTATTTCGGTTTAAAGGAGATAATTAATATACATATTTTATCAAAATCTATCCAGAATCTTCGTTAAACACAGTTGTTATTGTTAGTATGTTGTGATTATATTTATCAATAGAATCAAGTGATGAGCTAATAAATTAATCCTTAATCGCAATCGATAATCGAATGTTTTAACCGCAATCATTAGAGGATAATTGCAATTGATAATCGAATATTTTGATTATAACTGCTAGTAGCTAATTGTAATTGATAATCTAATGTTTCAACTACGATGATTAAAATCGCTAACTGGTACGAAGCATTGCCCAACTCTGTGAAAAATTATAATACTGCTGTGCATGTTGATTGTTCAATTTTAACTACATTCTTTCGGTTTATTTTTTAGCTGCGCCGACTCGCCCGCCCTTTTTGTGCCCTTTTAAATGGAAATGGCCTAAGAAAGATCACACTAACAGGAAAGATAAAACATACAAAGTTAGATTGACACAACAGAAGTGTCCTCATTATGCTGAGGTACTATGGAGAGGATAATTAATTCCTCTGTTTATTTTAAACGCCATAATCAGTGTCTTCAACTTGGGATTACCTCTTTACATACGAGGCGGTAGGGTTGCCACGTTTCAGGGTTTAAGTTGTTGCACACTTAAACAATGGAAAAAGATGTATTGTAAATTTACGAAAGCAGAAATTCAAACTATTCATGAACACGATAACAATACAATTTACACGAACACTTAAATAAAGATGGTTTGATAACAAGGTTGAATAATAAAACTTAATGATAATATTCTCTTTCAATCTAGCCCTTCATGTGCTGTGAAATATCCGAAGGTATACCGAACAAGAGATGCACCAAAACACCAAAACCAATCGCACCACCAAAAACTGAAGAAAACCCAAAACCTGAAGAACCGTGTCCAATGGAGAAGATTGAGATTTATTACTTCGATCATGGGAATTCTGCGTACGTGCAATTACGTTTCTACAAATACATTTTCAAAAATTAACAGGATAAACTCGAACACGTACAAACACAAAAGAAACAAAAACAATCCGAACAAAGCAGCATTTGTAAAAGGATTTCTACTTTTCTCGCACAGATACTTCCGAACAACAGACTCTCCACCGATTTTGGCAACAGAAAAATGCGCAGAGAAGACGGACCAAGCAGCAACACGGTTCTGGGCTGAAATATTCGGGACAGTCCACATCGGCACCGCGTTCGTCACCGCGTTTATCCTGCAATTAATTCGCTTTGTGCTCTACAGCATTATCAGACCGCTCACCGTGGGCATTCTGCAAATGTTTGCGGATTATTTCATAAAACCCTGCCTGTCCATCCTGTTCAATGCTATTATTCAGCCTGTGTTGATTCTGTTCTACAACATCGCCACATCTTTCAAGGACCTCTGCGAACCCATCGCAGAGGCACTTGGTCTATTCTTGAGGGAGATTACCAACTTGTTCGCTGCGATCAGGATAGTGGAAGTGAAACAGGGTGTCCCTTCTACTGTCGCTTGCACTTGATGGAAGACAACGTATCTCCATTGTAAGAGCAAAGTTTATAGAAGTCTTCGCTTGCGATACAATTATATGTAGAACTTCTTAACGCTTCATCTACCAGAAACCTATTAATAGGATTTTCAATAATTGTGCTCTACCAAGAGAACATAGAAATTTTCTTTTACATTACAACCTTAAATGAGACCGTTAGATGACGTTATTGAGAGTGACTTGTTAGTTACTATGTACCATAGATTTCTCAACATTATGCAATAATCGGTCAGTAATGTGTTGACATCACTTGCGAGTATATCCTAACGATGATCATTTGTACCTTACAGCGAGGTAGAGGATGATTTGATTTTGGAGAGACTGGAGACAGGACCTTAAGAGGACCTGGAATGCTTCTGCTGAAAATACTTGCAGGATCAGAACAGAATAAGGAAAGATATAATCTGCGTAAATGTATACTGTACGTTCGAGTGAATAATAATTACTGTTAATTAGCTGTACCTGATAGTATTTTCATCGTAGAGTGGCATAAAAGGCCTTCGTTTACAACGTGGGACATTGTTCTAACAATGCCGATGATCTCGGGACTGGAAATAAAAAGAGTTAGAACGAAAGTAACACGTGCCTTAACACCAGGTATATATTTGGTATTACTTTAACTTTACAATATTATTATCGTTTCATTCGCTTTGTCTCATATCGTTATTTGTATTTTTTTTTTACAGAACAAATTATCTCTTATAGCAACTAACTTTGTCAATAATAATCAATAATCATCCTTCGTCTCTTCCGTATATCTTACTGTTTAATAAATTATGTACAATCTCACAAACAACAAACGGAGGAACCTAATTACATCATGTAGTTGTTGTTCACACTTCGCTATGTACAGGTACTACTGGTTTTTACAGAATTGCGCTTTCGCTCCACCTGCGTGTGGTCGTTTATCCTTTTCTTTTAAACTCTGTTGCTCGCATATTCTATGTTTAAAAAAAAAGAGAGAGACAGAGAAAGAGAGGGAAGGGGAAAAGGGATAGAAAGAGAGAGAAAAAATTAAAACGGTGGAAAACAAACGCCTATCGTCACCTAGTCTCAGGAACTGCAACCTCTGGCTTGCTGTGCATTGTGATCTAGGTGGCTGTGGTCGGAGTCTCCTGGATGGCTAAGGTTTGTGAAGGCGCAGATGATGATGTCGAGTCACCTGGAACCAGGAGACCACTGTCAATCATTGTAATCCCATCATACTTGTCGAAGACAATAAAAATGTTCCATTATCTTCTTAGAATGAAATTCATTTTTAACTGTGGTTAATCTGTGATTCTACTGAATTAAGGGGGTAGACTCTTGTTTTCTCGATAATGCAAAGATGGGATTAGGAGTCAAAAAGGCTAGATAAGAGATCAATCTAGGCCGCAATCGCCCTCAAAAGTCCTATTTTTACGTTTATAAGGCGTAATTTGCATTATTCGGCAGCATGTAGCTGTCGCAGCTTTACGAAATGGCTACTTGCGCAGTTTTATGCTTCTGAATAATGCAAGTTACGCCTTGTAAACGTAAAAATAGGACTTTGACGGCGATTGCGGTCTAGATTGATCTTTCATCTAGTACTTTCGACTACTGAAAAACTGAAGACGCATCCCACACCCTTGCAATCCTAGAAACAAGTCTACAAGTCTTAATGAATAAATTCTTCCGAACCTTGATACACACAGGTATCTTCTCGAGTGTTAAAGAACTGAATCATCTGAGCTTATATATCACTAAATTATCTCAGGGACTCTCATTGGCTCGTGAGCTCTTCACATGGCAGTGAATGTGTCGAGGGTTGAAAAAGTGAAAGAAGAAAGAGAGTCACTCTTTCAGATTTAGACACAAGGTCTCGGCAGCGGTTGCATAATAATATCGATCGTGGTTGGTCGAGTCTTACCCAAGAGGGCAGCCTCTAAGTCCCCCAAGATCTCCGTTTCCTTGGGATCGATCAGGTTGAAGCGTTGATTAAGGAGCGTGAGGTGGGCGAACACACAATTGAGGTGAGCGTGCAACCCCAATAGTGCTACCTCTCTGAAGTGGCAGTGGTAAATGTGTGCCACCACGTGGTACAGTAGCCGCAGGATCTTACGCACTATCGATTCGAACGAGCTAGGAAATTCATTTGCTGGAACATCAACGAAAACGAGTGATTAATACCGTTATACCTTCCTTTCCTCCGGCAGCGCATCATTTGTTGCGCTACCCTCGAGTTTCTACAACGTTGTATATTTGTATACGCGCTAGAGCTTACGCAGAAACTGATCCTTCAATTTTTGGATAATAGAAAAACGGAGAATACTGAATAATTTTTAATAAAATATTAAGCTATAAACTAAATTCGCGACATTTTGTTTCGTAATTCTTTTATTGTATCGTTAGAATGGCGTTCAGTAATCATTCCTTTTGAACTGTATATCATTTGGAAGCTCTGAATGTCACTGATTAATTTGATATAAAATACTCGTGGTTAAAAAATATACATAAATGATTTTGTTTGAGAAAATGTATATAGAGAATAAGACGTTAATTCAGTAATGAATCTTGACACATTAACTCAATAGTCAATTTTGACACATTGATTAAATCGTCATTTTTTAAACATTAATTGGAAAATATTTTCTAGTTGTTAAAACTTAAGAATCTTTTCTTCGACTTTTACAAATCTTATTGTACACTCAAAAATCTTTTTATCAATACGTTTCTGATACAAACTATCGACGCAGAAAGCACACAAGACCAAAGGATTAAATTGAAACAAATTCTTTCGCGAAACAAAAATGGCGAAATTAGGATTCATGATTTTAATTAAATTTTAAATTCTTTCGCAGTTTTTAGATAGCAACTAAAGTTAGTGCACTCAATATATCAGCGCGAAAATTCATTTTCAAGTCTGGAAAAAGTAATTAAAACATTGAACAATTCAAGTAGTTAACGTGTTCGTTCAGTATACCTTTTTTAGGTAATTTGTCTGATGAAAATTTCTTCAAAACTGTTTCATAAAAATGTAAATTCACTGCAACCGTTTACTGGAACGCGGAGTTTTATCTTAGCTAAAATCACATTAAGTAGAGATCCACAGCTTCTCAAGCAAATTAGCAAACTAAACATCCCGTACAAGAAGAGTATGAAAAATGGCGTCGAAATAAACATTTTCTACTATTCCGAGTATACTCGAATTACACTAAACCATGAAACTATGTCTAACAATAATCACCAACAGATGGAAACACAGTTTCGCGACCTAACGAGGACGCATATAATAAACAAAGGTAGGGAATCCATAAAACCGTCGCTGTGAGAACAGACCGGTCATAAAATAAACTTTTTTCCCCGTCAGATTCGTAAAAGTTTTAGAGATCTCGATTCGGGATCTCGTCAGATCTGGGTTAGGTGCTGCCGTAAAATGCAAAATTGCTCATCGAACAAATGAACGAATAGTTTTTGAGCTTCCGCGTACGCGGAACTATTTTTCGCCCGTTTATCTCATCGGCTATCTGTGCTACTTACCATATTTCGTAGGAAATATAGTCTCGTCACTAACGGTGCGTTGTGTAAAAGTCATAACATAATCTATATACTGTGGCGCTGCCACTCTTGTTTTCTTCCCCTTCTCGTCGAACCACAGATACGTTCTGAAACGATAATGATAATAACAATTAATGGACCGCAGATTTTTACGTTAACCCGGTGTTTGTAAGGTGGAAAATTTATCGTAAGTTGTAAGGTGGGGCCTCACGGATCCACCGAAATAATATATTGCATTATATAAATGAATACCTTTTTCATAAATATAAGATTAGGACTGACAGAGGCACACCCAGGATTTAATCTGGGAGGGAGGCAAGTTGAACAAAAGGACCTTTTTTAAAGCAAAAATATATGCCAACGGTAGCCACACATATTTACTTTTATATATATAATTAATAAGTATTACTGTAGATGGATCTGGGTATATTTGCCATCTGTTAGATTATTTTAAAGAATTTTCGTACATGACTAAATTGATTAGACTTGTAAATTGTACATTAGTCTTTTAATTAGGTACTAGGGCATCACACACCCAACTGACGTTCTGAAACGATAAGAGAGCGAAATCACTCGACCGGATAATGTCGGTCGAACGAAGCAACAAAGGGAGAAATGGCCAGATAAAAAAGTTACGAGAAGATATGAAAGAGAGAGAGAGAGAAAGTTGTTCGGAGAATGCTCCTTAAAAGTCTTCGTCTACATCGTTCTTTTTGTTGTTCGAGCACTGTGTTCTTAGACGAAAAAACTTTCAGGAACGTCAAAGAATTCTCGTCGCTCCGAGAACTGAATTTCTGGACCTCCAATTTCGTTTGTGCGAGGCACATTAACGCTTTATACGTCGGGAGAATTTAATTGTTAGGATCTTTTATGATTGTAATGTACTATACGAAAAGAAACAACACAGAAATATTCGACTTATCAAATCCATTTCACGTCTCTTTCGCACAATTGTTTTATAAGGTTCAGGGATCCTCGAATATGTCCCGAATATATCGGTAACAGGGTTACAAAGCAAAAATCATTATATAACAAACAAGTTTTGCCATTTTTTATCATTGAAATCAACTAAATTCTGTTTCTCACAATTGTTTTAGAAGTTCAGAGCAGAGCTGGGAAAAATAGTATTTTAAATAGTAAATAATAGATAATTCTATTTATTTTAAAGTATGTGCACAATTTTGAACAATAAAATCATTTATTAGAGGCAGTAATTTTGGAAAATAGTATTTTATTTGAAGAATATTGAAAATATTTGGGCCTTGTCCTTATTTTGAATTTCAATTTTAAATATTATTGCTGAAAATAATGGTTCGCATTCAATAGATTTATGAGTAGAAATAGTTTTCTGGTGATAAGATACACTGTATGTTTATCAAGAAACCTCAGTAGGCACAAAAAATACAATATTCTATTTTGTATTTCAAATTATTAAAATAGAAATATTTTATTTTGTGGTTCCCATTGTTGAAATAGAAATATTTCATTTTGTGGTTCCGATTGTTAAAATAGAAATATTTTATTTTCGAAATTGTATGTTTTATTTAAAATACTATTTTCTTTAAGCAAAATAAAATCGAAACTATTAAATAGTATTTGAAATTATTTGTTTCGGTTGAGATAATCGAAATTCCACTTGTAACTCGTGGATTAAATAAACAAGTTCAACCAGAATCATGTACAGGTTCGTTTCAATCAGAAAAATGTCCCGGATATATTGGTAACAGTTTCACAAAAGAATCACCACAAAACCACAAAGTTTTGCTACTGACTTGACACAGTCTCCTTCACGATCTCTTAAGAAAGGAAGTAATATTTCTCGAAGAGGGTGAAGAACAAATTGGTTCGCATTGCGACGTACCTTAAACCGGGACCGGTCATGTCGGGACAGCCTGTCATGGTGCAGAACTCGGATATCGTTCCGTAAACGAGGTTGATGTGATCGAACAGTGCGAGGGTGTGTGAGGCCAGCCACTCGTTGTAGTCGAGACCGGGCGGCAGATCGACCAGCATCCTCAGGTCCAGCTCGGGCAGCTGCCTTTCGAGGGCCGCCTCCTCGAGGTACAATTTCGGATCCTCTGTGGTTCCCGCATCCTTCTCCTTTCGTCGGGCTTTTCTACGAACAGCGGTAAAATCGCTCGTTTAGTAACCTCGCACAGTCCGAGACTAACTCTCACCTTTTCTTTTCTCCCCCTCTCTCCCTCTCTCTCTCTCCCTCCTAATCCGCGCGTGCTCTGCTCTAGAAACGCTGCTCTCAAGCGACAAAGCGAATCATTCGACCAGTGCGACCGTGTCTTTCTTATCAACGCGATAACGCGGCCGCGATATACAACACGAAGCATTCAACCCTGATCCCCACCCTTTCGTTCGTTGCAAAATAATTATCGCAGTGCGAACTTTCGGCTAATTATTTCGTTCGAAGGAAAATGTTGTTGGTGGTGTAGTGCAGACTTGGGTGAAATATATTTCAACCAAGAAATAGTAATATTTGCAAATACTCATTTGAAACAGTAATTTAGTTTCAAATGAAACATATGTAACAGTTGTGAGAAATAGTATTTGCAAACATTTCTATTTCTTAGTTGAAATATTTTTTCACCAGGTCTGGTATAGTTTAGGGTAAAAGTACCAGTTGCTGGATATTTAGTAAATCATTATTTTATTATCCTTTAAACTAAACAGAAATTGTTGCTATACTTTTGATTAATGTGAGAAGGGGAAACATCAATTTTATTTTTAAAAATAAAGCAATACTATAGGTACTTCGTGATATTTTTTATTAATCTCGACGAAGTTTGTTTTGTACTAGTACCTTTACTCTCTCATCGAGAGACAATTAAAAGCAGAGTATATACAGGGTGGGGCGCCACATTTTGCTATCTATATTTTTTATTGTATCAGCTGATAAAGTATTAATCTATTTGTGTAAAAAGAATCATTAGTTTCGGAGATATTTTAATTATAATTTGTTAGGAAATCTCGACTCTCTGGTCAATAATATGAATTCAATGTGATATTTCCTAACCAAATAGAGACGTGAATCTAGATGGCAAAATGTGGCGCCCCACCCTGTATATTTTGATGTTCGCTGTACGAATTTTTATTTGTCGGAATAGGAATCTGTGTAAGCGACACGAAGAATGACGACGTTTCCCGAATTGTTTAACCCCATTGAACAGAAAAATGAGTATTGCCTGCAATTTTCTTCCCGGACTCAAAGAATGATGATCGAGAAGCACACGAACGACGCGATAGTTCACCGACGCGACGACTTCCATTTGCGGCGAAGCGAAGTGTCCGCGGGACGAGCGCGATGAAAATTTCGCAACTGGCAAAGGAGAGCGGGAAACGCATTTCCCGAGGCTCTCTCCACCGAAGGAGAAATAAAAAGACTTTTGCTCAGCGAATGGGGTTGCGAATTCGACGTTTCGTTACAAATGGGGCCTTTAATCTGTGTTTCGAGCGCATCGGGATCGAGAGATTTAGCACATCTAGACCGCGAGAACCTCTCGAGCCGTGAAGAACAGGCGTGAAGATCGTTCGACGAGATTCAACGAGATATCTGTTAGTTTTCTAACGTCTGATCGTCGGCTGGAACGAGAATTCGAAAAAGAATGGAAGATTCAAGGTTCGGATTCCCCGATTATGAGCCACCGCCACACCCATTAATAAATCTTTGCTCCGCCCACTGGCATCCGAGTTTGTTCTTCGCATTGCAGATTTGTGTAGACAATTATGTATAGACATGCTTTTTAAGTATAGTGTACAGTTATTTGGTCATTCACGTTTAAATATTGTCTCGAAACAGAGACTTAGGTTTGAATATAGTATACAATGAATAGACTGCGGATATTTATACAATTCTGAATTTCTGCTGGCAGATTTCAAGAAAGAGGAAACAAATAAAATCTTGTTCTCAGCCTTTATCGATCTGTAATAAACAGACTGCGTATCTTTATGCAATTATAGCAAAATTGAGTAGACGAAATTCAAAATTGTTGCAAAAGTTAAGAAATTGGTTTCGATTTTTTGCAATAGATGCAGATAATTTTTATTTTTCATAAAGAACCACAGTCTAGTAGTAAATGAATATTGTAATCAATTCTGTGGAATTTTATATTCTAGCATTTTTTTCAATGCATGAAGAATTAGAATTAGAATTTTTCGTAATTCTAGTATGTAATGTACTGCTGATGTCGTCCCCACTACGAGCCAGAGCCACGCCCATTCGCGCTTTGCTCCGCCCACTGTAAAATACGAGTTGCAGGAAAGTCAACCACAATCAGAAAACGCATAAACATCTTGTTAGCGAATATCTCAAGTTCCAGGGCTCGACCACGGCCTTCTGGGATTGCCGTTCGACCGAGGGACTCATCTCATCTCGTTTATGTTTGTAATGGCGCGGGCACGTAGCGCGAAACTTCTTGATTGGACCGAGCAATCACGTATCCGGCTAATTACCGGGCCAGCGGCGCACAAAGCTCAGAAAGTTCGAGCGCGTTGTCCCGCCGAAATCAATGGGAAGAGCAAACTTCACAGATCGTATGGCGGCGAATCAGTGCAGCGACGATTGCACCGAAAATCACTTAATGGTATAGTCGAGATTTATATCCGAATAAACAGGAAATCGATCATCATACTGTTCGACTCGAAAAGAACCTTGGTAACAATCGACAGTCTTCGCAAGGAACGACTATGAACGTTTGGAAGTTAAATATTCATTGTAATCTCAATTACTTTCAAACTGATATTGATAGCGTTCGATGTTTGTTTTCTAAAGAATTCTTCAAAGAATTTGTTCTTTATGAATCTCTGGAAAATATATTCACGATGTTCCGCTGATCGAAACGAGTCCAAACACGATACAATTTGTAGCCTATTTGTTTGTTTAAATCATGATTTAGTAGAACCTCTAGTATCCGAACCGGGATAAACTGCAGAGAATTTGGTTTACTAAAATATAATAGACTATGGACGTATTTATGATAAAAATGAATAACCACAAAAATGTTTAAAAAATGTTAGAAAATAAAATACCACAGAATTCAGTACGATTTTTATTTAATGTCGGATCTACGAAGACTACTACAACTGAAAATAAGATTTTGCATGATTCCACGTTCGCAAAATTTGCCAAAGAAAATTGAAAATTGCATAAACATCCGCAGTCTTGTGATAATATTTCAATTGGAAACACCGTCGTATTATTCTTATTTCGCAAGCAACTCCACGGTCCGGTGGTAACTATTAATTTTTGAAGATCGATCAACGCGTTGTGAATACGCGAAAATTGCTTTTAGCGCGAGATTGTGGGGTTTGAATTTCTTCTGGGAGAATGGAGTTCAGGAGCGAATCGAATCGATGGAATTCGAGACAAGACGCATCGATTGCAGACCGTCCGAGCGTCGCGACACATAATTCACGATGCAAACAGTTGGCAAACGTATCGCTCGGCAATTCTCTATCTTTGATTACAGGTTCGCGTAACACGTGACCCCTGCCTGAAATTACATCCCATTGATTTCGGTGTGAACTGGCGTCTAATTATCGAGCAGAGACTCCCGGCTGTGATTCGTCCGCGGTGAATCGATCGATTCCGTTCGCGGAAAACAGATAAAACCGGCACAGATACGCCAACTGCCGCGGTCACGTACGCGTGAATTCGCTATTATTTTTTAAATTTATTTTACGTCCCTTTCAACTCTTTGCTAAGGTTACTTCGCGACGGGACCTACAGTTTATTATTAAGAAATAAATTAATAATAAGTGAATTCACTATTCAAATTAACCCTTACATCAAAGACCAAAATTTTGCACTATAATAATTCTTGCAGTCTTTCAGCGCATATATTTATTGAAATTTGTTGATAATTTCTCACGAAGGCATCGTTAAAATCACTAAGTAAATTAAACACATTAGCACCCGTAAACCTAATGTTAACACATTACCTGGTGATTATTTCATAATTTTGAAAAATCTATGGCACATGGTTGAACACTTTTTAATGGAGCCTTCAATAGCAACAACAATTTTTACTGTGAACTAACAAGTCACCCTCAATAACGTCATCTAATAGTTTCATTTAAGATTGTTAAAAGAAAATTTCTGTGCTTTTTTCGGTACAGCACAATTATTGAATTCCTGTGTATTGTTTGTTTCAACAGAACATAAGTTTATATACAGGGTGAAGCACTTAAGACTTACACCAAAAATATCTCCATTGATTTTAGTGATGCAAGAAAATGCTTTAGGCAGAAAATGTTATTCTTCGAAAATCATAACGTACGAAGACTATGTTCATGCTAACCAAACATTAAACCAAATATTTTCTGCCTGAAACATTTTCTTGTATTATTACTAAAAACAACGGAGATATATTCGGTGTAAGTCTTAAGTGCCTCACCCTGTATAAGGAACATTGTTTCTATTAATTATTATTCCAACGTTCAATGGTGTCCGACATGTTGGGCTCATCCGAAATTTCCAGATTTCCCGAGTTCCAGGGCCAGTGGAACATTTGCAGATGTTCGCGAACGTTTTAGGTCCAGCATGAATTTTCCCCCGGGTCGGTAAATTAGGTCTATTCGCGTGGAGGGCTGCCATTTTTCCGAGGGCGTGATACAGTTCGCGAAACGCTGTGCCACGCCGCAATCTTGCAAGCTCCGCTCGCTCGAAACTTGCTAATTACGAGACACCCGAGCGGACAGGCGAAGAGACGATGCACTTGTCTCGAGTGCGCCGAAACATTTTCGTACAAGTTTCCACAGGGCCACCGCGATCACAGGGAACCCTGTGATCTCGTCTTGAACCCGAGCTTGGTCCACTTACCAGGCGTAAACGAAATTTCTTTTTTGCGCTTCTTCGAAATTCTCGGAAACGGCGCGACACACAGTGGCCAATCTAGTAGATCATTTGGTAAAAAATCACTTGTTTCATTTCGGTATTTAATGCGTCTACTTTCTAAATCAGGGGTTCCTAATCTTTTTCCTACATTGATCCCTTTTATAAGAATGATTTTGTGATAATTATGATACTAAAAGAGTAGGACAGGGTACGAATGTGTGAAATAAGATAGTTTTGTACAGATAGGTTACTGTAAACCAAGTGACATTTCTTAGCTACAAAGCTAAGAAAGTAGTAAGAAAAGCAAATTATTATTATTATTATTATTATAAGAATGATTTTCTTCATCGATACACCCTCACATTTTTCTCTATTTATAATATACAGCAAAAATAATCGGTTATTAGATTTATGTTTTATTATTTTTCTACTGTTATCATGTTTAATTGATTGTATGCAAATCTGTATTATATTTATACATATTAAAATGGATATTATTATCTAATAATACATTCCTTAAAAATTAAATATGTTTTTGAAACAGACAAATTTATTATCCACCCCCAATAGACCCCTGGAATACTATAGATCATTTCTAAAACTCCATCGACCCTGTTCTAAATATTTAGCAATGCTGAAAACATCGACATGAATGAAATTAAATAAAAATTATAATTAGACGAAGCGTTTAAAAATAAAAATTTTCTGAATACCATTATAGACTATTTCTGATGCTGCGACAAAAAAATGTATTAAACAAAAGTTATTCAACATCCGGCGGTCTATCAATTTCAATAAGAATTTTTAAAAAAATGTTTATTTATATAACTTCTGATATCATCATATTGCAGGTAATGTCAAAACGAATCCAACAACCTACATTGTTACACCCTTAAGCTTCTAAATAGTGGTAAAATCCACTGTGACCACTGTGCGACAGTTACAACGATAATACTGTACACGTATTACGCATAACGTGAAATAATTCGCGTGTATTCGTGAACTTGTAACGTATTGTTGTAGGTGTAAATGAAATACGCGTGTGCACGCGTTCAGAAGCATGATCTCTAATATTTAGCGGAAGAATGGACAATCAATTTTGCGGAACGCGGTCGGCTGATTACAGTGCAGAGACAGATGAAGAAGAGAGTGGACGCAAAATGCGGTAACGTCGCAGGAACATATTGCCGCGGTACGGTTGGTATTAGCGATACCAGGCTAATGAGCTTGAACGTGTTCCAAAATGTTGCAGCGGAGGGGTCAGGGGAAAATCTCGTCGAGGCCGAGCAAAGTAAACTGCATTTAGGCCGGGCCGTAATGCTGTCCTTCGTCCCGGAACGAGATTACTTTTTCACCGAGCCCGCAACGCCCGGTAATTTGTTTCTCATCGACGAGCGAGAGCCGTTTTCGCTTTGCAACAGTTCGCGACCACGAGCTATCGGAAAACGTCTCTGCTCGCTTGTTCGTACGTCTGTTTCCGGTCTGACTGCGCGAATGGAAGTTCGTTAACCCTTCCGCACCTCTGAGAAGCGATTGCGCTCGGAATTCGTCGGTGACGATCCCTCCAATTCACTCTTCACCGTCTCGTTCGCTTCGGTGATCCGTTAAGGAACTATTCAGAATTTTATTAGAAAAATCAATCTTTTCGGGAATCTACTTTAAGTGCAACCCATCTCGAATATGTGTGCAAAAGGATTCGTTTGAATTCGTCGAATTCGTTTAGTTACAGGCGTTTTGAGAATGCGAGACTCGCAGGTTCGGATAACAGGGGGTTTACTTTATTGTGGATTTAAACGAGTTAACGTGACCCTAACTATGTCGTGTTTGGTGTCATTTTAAGCAGAAAAATGTGACGGATATATCTGTCGAAGTTGTGTAAAAAAATAATTAAGAGCAATTTCGTTGCAAGCCAAAAATTGAAAATTTAAGATCTGTGCTTTAACGTTCCAATTATTTTGCATTTCGTAGATTCGAAAGAAATTACCAGGGGAGAAATTGAGTAAAATTAATGAAATCTGAAAACAAACAGTAGTGATACTTGAAGATAATTGGAACCACCTATTCGCTGCGTGTCTTGAGAACATTTTCTGCAATGAATGCACAAAAGATGCGCGAATAGAATAATGGCTCGGCTGACTTCCATCCGATAATTTGCTGCAGGCGCGAAAAGTGAAAGATTGCGGAAAGAAAAACGTTCTTTCGCACGAAGATCCACAGTCTGATAAAGTTGCAGCCTAGAATCAAGCACAAGGTTCACCGGGACGACGGTTTTGCATAACGACGACGATGGTGGATAGTTCGGAGTCGGGACTTCTTGCAGTGGAGAGACCGGTAAATTAGGATAACGACGTACGCTGATAACGGGACACGGGGAAATTCTGATCTCCGGCCGGAAGGCCGGTATAAATTGACGGCGAAAAATGCGACACGAGTATGCTCTCTCGATCTCTCTCTCTTACTTTCAAGGTTTTTAATTACGGTGTACGATTTCTATTTATTAACGTCGCGTCGCGTCGTCGAGATTTTTCTCACTTTGGTAACGGATAACAAAAATAAACCGCCACAGGAAACGGATGTGATTTAATTAAAATTTACGGGTTCCTCGCGTCGCAACGCCATTATGGCGAACGGTGGTATTGACGTTCAAGTATGGACGATTGCATGCCATTTTTAGACATTGTTTTTTAGTTTAGTATGAATTGTTATCTTTTGTTTGTAAATTGTGGGTTGTCCCGTATATTAGTGTGAATTTTTGTTCTACTTATTCTCTTTTAGTAACAATGTGTGCAATACATTTTTACACCGTTTACAAAAATTCAACTCGAAATTAGTAGAAAAAAGTAATATGTTGTCCTACAAATAATGTAAACATTATTTTTTACCTAACAAAAGAATTAAAATGAATTTCTGTTCTATTTATTCTCTTTTGGTAACAATGTGTGTAATACATTTTTACACGGTTTACAGAAATTCAACTCGAAATTAGTAGAAAAAGTAATATGTTGTCCTACAAGTAATGTAAACATTATTTATTACCTAACAAAAGAATTAAAATGATACTTAATTGAGTTTCGATATACATTTAACGCAATCTTCATTATACATCATCGATTTGAAAAATTGTAAACAAATGGCACCGCTACGAATAAATGATTGAGAAGATTATTCACTACGTTTGAAAACGTAACGTTACAAGAATGATTCTGTACCTTGAGACGCACGAAACGGTGTACCGTTTGAAAAATACGAAGACGAACGCCGCTAGTTTCGGAATCAGTCAACGTCGGAGGACTGTTCCGTGTCCCGCATAGTAAACGCGGCTCGCGAACAGCCCGTTCTTCCTCGCCTAATCGCGTCGTGTACAGAACGTTTCTCCTTTAATCGAGTGGCACGCCGATTTGCTAATCAGATTAACGAATTATCGGATTCGCGCGATTGAACGAATCGGTCTCGCGGCCTTGTTCAATTCGTTTTTAATCTATCACCGAGTCCTTCCTCTTGTTCCCGTTCCCTGTGTTCCGCGTTCTACCACGCTCACCCCGATGGAAGTTCATTGATTAAGTAAAGTTCCTTTATCCAACCATAACTTGCTCGACCACGAGACCGAGTTACTCCGTTGAACCTTTTCCAGGACGAGTTTACTCGTCGAAACGACTTTGACTTCTTCGACGACTTATCGTCTCTTGATCTCTCAAATTGATGGTTCTTTCATTATTTTTTTTCACGTGAGAATATTTATACACGACTGAAAATGTTTAATTTTTAACACTAGTGAAAAGTCTTAGCTATTGAATTTTTTAAATCATATTTTAATTTGTATAAATATTAAAAACACTTGCTCGGTTCTGTGATTTTATCTTACCAGAAAATATTGATAAACTTATAATTAAAAACGTCCGACTTTGGAAGAGAGTCTTTTTAATTTACTGAGAAAAAAGTTACAAACAGTGGCTCCAACTTGTACAATATATACGCAAGAGAAATCGAACGGTTGAAAAACACGAAGTCTTCGCTGAAGAAGAGAATGTCTTCTCCGATAAGTAATTAATATCGTTCGAAGTCTTGAGGACTTCATCCTGGACAACATTCTTGCTGGTAAATATCTCTATTGAAAGATATCCGACACAAGAAAACTTTAATTAAGTCATTAATTAACCCCGGTACACCGTCCATGCAATTCTTAATGAATATTGTACGATATTAATATTGTACAAATTAAACTCGATCAACGTGGTCTTCCAATTAAGAGAAATAACTAGTCTGCGATTCGATTGTAATGCAGATATACACTGCTGGTATTAAATGCATTTTATGTTTTCATAGCAAGTAACATAATTGCAAAGCTGTGTTTTTGAGACAAATTTCCGTGTAGGCGAAATAATGAATCCGTTAATTGATCTCGCTTGGTGTATCGCAGTTCAATGGCACTGCGATATACTTTTACCGTTTCGCGATATTTGTCCGTCGAGATAAATATTTCATCGTATAAATTCCGTAACGCGACAATCGAAAATGTTTTGCTCGTGACGCTTCTCTCCCGGAAGTGTGTCACGCGATTGGAGGAAAATCGTAAATTAACAATTGCGAATTGACTGCAAATTTTATTTATTAATTATTTTAATATCGTTTCTCACATTCTGTCACGTTCGAAGCTTCAACGCAAAATTGTTCTGATAATTTAGAAAATCTATTTTCTTCCTCTTTTCTCTACAAAATTTTTTTTCACCAATTTCAATAAATTATTTGAGATACAAAAACAAATCAAACTCTCCTCGAGCAGTAAAACTAGAATATAAAATCTCTTTTCTCCATCAACAGCCGTAGTAGTACAAAAATATTGGATAAATATTTTTTTCAAATATTGGAAAAATATTTTTTAAGCCACAGTTTTTCATATGAGAAAAATATTGGATCTGAATATTATATACATGTACAAGAAATATAAATTGAATGTTTAAAAAATATAAGCTAAATATTCAGAGAATATAAACTAGATATTCAAAAAATATAAAGTAAATGTGAATCCAATATTTGAAAAATATAAATTCAATATTTAAATAACATTCAATAAAATTTTCAAATGTAAGAAAAAGTTATAACAAAAATTAGAGACTATGAATATCTATTACTTTCTGTGCACTGCTTGAGGGAATATTCAATTTTATCTTTCAAAGGACCTTATTACAATTAAGAAATTTTTATATTATGTTATATAAGAAAACAATAGTTTTTTATAATATGAAATAAATATTATCTGCACATTAGGAAAAAATATTCTATTTCTAATATTAAATAAAGATTCACTTTAGAGAAAAATATTTTTCTCGTAATATGAAATAGATATTTCCTACACATTTAAAAAGAAATATTTGTTACTTAATATAAAATAAATATTGTATGTATATTTAAATATTAAGAAGAGATTGAATCTCTTTTTAATATTATATGAATGTATATATAATATTTTGTGCTACTAGGGAGTGTTCAAATACAACAAAAAAAAATCAAAGTAAAAATCGTTCTAAAGAGAATTCCGACCGTCTTCTTCTCGCTGATTATTTTTCAGCCACAAACAATGTATACCGTTTAATTCGAAAACAATGGAGCATCGTTTTGTTTTCTAAACAGTGTTCCGCGGCGCGTGCCAGAGTAAACGAAAACACTGACGAGGAAAAATATGTTGAAATAATAAAAAACGGGGTAAGTGGAGGGTAAACATTGTCGCGTTTGTTTCTGTCCAGGTCGGATTTCGCGAACGCGATTCGTCGTATTTCCCGTTCGTGCTAGAACACCGAGCGGCCTAATCAGCTTTCTGCCAGTCAGAGAACGCTCTATCGCATGCAATATAAAACATAAACGAGAGCCACAAACGTTCAGCCACGTCTACGTTTGAACTGAATGCACCGTCGAGACCCTAGATAAGCTCATGCCACGGGAAAGAAGCGATCCTATGGCGAAAACTAGCTCGATCGGTCGTTCCTTTATAGTCGTACTCTCGAGAGACCTCCTTCTATCTCCCATATTTTTTCTGATTTTATCAAGCAATTTTAAAATACATAATAAATTATTTTCATGTGTAATATTCATTCCTTGATACACGAAAATACATTGTTCTTCTATAGAATTAGTTGTTCGCTTTTTATTTCTCAAATTCTTCTGATTTTATCAAGCAATTTTAAAATACATAATAAATTATTTTGATGTATAATATGCTTTCCTTGATACACGAAAATACATTGTTCTTATATAGAATTAGTTGTTCGCTTTTTATTTTTCAAATTCTTCTGATTTTATAGAGCATTTTAAAATTGCATGGAAAATTATTTTCAGATATACAATTACTTGTTAAAATCATTTTGTGAGTACTGATTTTATATTTTTGATTCGAGTGTCTCCCTCGAGGGTAATTAACGATTAATGAATAATAATCGTGGGATTGTTTAAATCGACCATTTTGCCAGTTTCGGCCAGGGATCGCCATCTAAACAGCAAACCACATTCATTCACCGCTAGGACACCTATACTTTCCCCCTAATCGCTAATCTACACTGTTCTATTATGTATAACCTGTTGACCTCCGTTAGGACGAGTTAACTCGTCGGCTACGTCCGCGTCCGCCGTCCTCCTGTACATTTTCTTCTGTATGCACCTAAAGGTTTCTTGCACCTGACTGTACTATAATTATCTAGGATGATATGAATTACATCATGCTCGACACAGTCATGTTCGATTCAATTAACCGTACGTGAGGCGACTCTTAAACTATGCAACTTTATACGCGCGCGGCGCTATTTCTAGACCGTAAAGATATCTCCGAAATATTATCACACGTTTATTAGAGTAAATATAGCGCTTTTACGATGCTCGTAATATTTTCAATACGCCGAACCGCTCCGGGAGTAAAATCAAATTTTCTTCGTTCGATCCAATTTCGGTTTTATACGCCTGTAAAAAACGCGATTTCGCTGAAAACACCACAATCTCGGTATTATTAACACAGATTTTATCCGATCCTTTCACTTATGGTCACATCATTAATTCTCATCGGTTCTCGCTGTTTTTAGTCAAATAATACAGTTCGTTAGAGAATGCTTTCTAGCCTTTTGCAATATTTTTAGTACCAGGATTACGTTCAATTATATTACAATTTAATAGACTACGGATTTTTATGCGAAATACTTTTCAATTGAGAGACAATAATTTCAATTATTAATTTTTCTCATAAACGCATAAAATCCAGTCTAATAATAAATGTCTTTAGTGCTGAGTATATTTACACAGCATTCAACACAATTTACAAATTAATTATTTTATCGTTTATTTTATATTTATAGTTTTAGTTTTATTTATAATTTAACTTATAATAATATAGTTTATTATTTATTATACAATTTACAAATGATCTGATCAAACTAATTTCAGATCGACATAGCATCGCAAAAGGCTAAAAACCGGAGAGTTGATCTGTTCTCTACGAGTATTTGTATTCGTTTCGATACAATGCGTAATCGACGAGTGTACGTCACTGAGCATCGAACAGGATATTCACGTTGTTCGATCTCGAAGATCGCAGTTCCCCGATAAACATAAGCTCACGCTTATTGTTCCCCAATTTTCGAAAATCGATTGTTGCGACGCAATTCGCTAGTTTATATGGTAAAGTTCGGTTTGACCATTCTCGGAAAGTGTTCCTTGTCAAGCAAGAACGCCAGTGACACCGATAGGTAAAGCGGCAAACAACCATAACACCCCCGGTCCTCTATGCGTGATCAGTGAGAGATGCCATGCAAAAACATAACCGATGTCTTTCAGCCGCAATACATTGAGAGACAGACGTGACAGAGTCAGCTGGAAATTGTGACACAGCCAGAATTAGGCTCGCGACGAAGTACATATTTACCAAATGATCTTCCTGAAACTAATTTCCCTTACACTAAAACTACCAAGCTAAAAAAAGTAACAGGTACCTTTATAAAAAAAAAGGTAATTTGATTTACTAATTTTACTTTACTTTATTTACTAATTTTATTTAATTTAATTTACTTAGACCTTGCGCGGTTCTTGTTGCAATATGCACTCTAATAAAAATATTTGTTAAATCATTTTTTACGTAACAGCATCTTTCTAATTTCAATAATTGTAATATAAAAAATCTAGAGTAAAGTTGTGGGGGTAAACTCGTTTTTCCAGGATTGCAATAATTTCTCCCGAAGATGGGAGTTTTCGCTAATCAAAAGCGGGAGATAAAAGATGAAAAGTCCTACTTTTACGTTTACGAGACGTGATTCCCATAATTCGGAAGCACAAAGTTGCGCATGCATCTATTAGGTCGGCGAGAAAGTAATTTCGGTAATTTAAGGTGAAATAATAGCCAATTTTTCTATTCCAGCAATAAACTTTAATCAGTAGAATATTTTAAAATGATTCCGCGCTCATAAAACCTGAAAATTTTCCCGAAATTGGCTTTTTTATTTCACCTTAAAATACCGACATTACTTACTTCCTTGCCAAGCCCAATATTTTCATAAAGTTGCTACATGCTGCCGATTAATGCAAATACTGCATCGTAAACGTAAAAAGAGGACTTTATCAGTCGTTCATTTAGCGATTTTGACTACTGAAAAACTCCATCTTTGGATTATCGAGAAATAAGAACCCTTGCAATCCTGAAAACGCGAGTCTACCCCCGGAAATAAAACTACTCTCAAAATTGAAAGGTTCTTTTCAGTTCCCTTCTGCTGCGTTACAATTTTCAGCCGACCCGCTTTGCACAGTACATAATATCAACGTATACAAGGTGTCTCCGTAGGAAAGAATTCCAGTTTGTTCACAGAGCTGCAATCGCTGCGGAATAGTAGTTTGATCTCTCGATCTACGGAAGTCGATCGGATAGAAGAAACGAGTCACAGTTTCGAGGATAGACGCGTTTCATCTGATTACTCCAGGGATGTCCAACCAAGGCTTTCGTCAGCAACGGCGATTTTTCGGGGATGTCAGATACGAACTGTTTTATCAAGAAATTTCAGAGACTGGCTGGAAATTGTTTGACAAAGCAGAGCTGACGGTTATTCAGAAGAGACTAACTCAACTTACGCACATCTTTTTAGTTTACGTATTTTATACTTCCGATTAAAAAATTTCTTAGGTAGGAATTAAACAAATATAATTGATTGTATCGCTTAGGAACCAGGACTCCACCCTTTGATATTTTATACACCACTCCACGTCGTTCTTCTTTCCACGTTTTCTTTTCTTTTGTACTCGTATATTCTTCTTCCTCTATTCAATCATCCCTTTCCCTCCACATTCCTCTAACCATACATCAACCACAATCTTCCTTCCACTCGTATCTATCATCCCTCTCCATTACACTCTCCCTACCCTTTTCCCCAAAAAACCATTCACCAAGCTTTGCCAAAGAGAGAGAGAGAGAGAGAGAGAGAGAGAGAGAGAGAGAGAGAGAGAGAGAGAATGAACGAAGACGTACAACGACGAGCCAAGTATAAATCTATAACCGATCGAGCTGCAACATCACCGTGTCGCCATTTCGGACGTCCCTGGTGCACATATTCCGCCGGAGGACACCCTGCACGCACGCAACATCGCATATCACATCCACTTCGCAAGGGAAGTACCCTAACCGACCAGCTTTAATTGTAATCGGTTCTTGTAAAGTGTCACCGTACTATAATGACACGTAAAATATATTAATATATTAATATATTAATTATTATAAATTATATATTAATATTATAATATATTATATATTAATTAATATAATATATTATATATTAATTAATATAATATATTATATATTAATTAATATAATATATTATATATTAATTAATATAATATATTAATCGTCAATTTCTTCTCGGACTCTTCGTCTTCAAACATAGAAGAAAATCGGGGCGTTAAAGACGCATTGCTTTCAATTGTTTAAACGTTTGTAATGTTACACGAACAGTGTTGCCTTTTAACATGCTACACACAACCCGTAACGAATTTTTTCCCAACTCTGGTCCGTGGACATTGGATACAGACTAAGCTTCGTACAGGGTTGAACACAATCTGCTGGAGAATCTTAATCGAAAGCAATCGGACAGTCAGAGTACTTTTCTCGCAAGATAGTGTACAACAGTCTTGCTCCGATGTAAGGATCGATTTTCGCCATACTCTCCGTAACTAAGGTGGCTCTTATTTACACTTGTCAAAAATCTTTGTCAAAATCTCTTCTACGACACCCCCAGAGTTGATCTGAATAATTAAACAAAAATCTGTGCAACGTTTCAGCTGGATAGGATAACGGGAAATAGGCCGGAGACGGATTAAACATTAACATAATGAATCTAACGCGAAAAGATAGTAATACGAAACGAAAGTAGCAGATTTTAGATTCGTTGTCGGTCAAATTCGTTATCGATCAAAGTCGTTTTTGGTTGAAAACGTTGTCGACCAAAGTTATTGTCGGTGAAATCTGGAATCGGTGAAAATTAGAGCTGTGACTTATGAGATACCCGGGTAAACAAAAATTACTCGGGTACTCGGGTAAACAGCATTACCCGAGTACCCGCGTATCTCATGAATACACTGCGTATCTTTATACAAAATAAAAATCGTTTGCGTCAATAAAAAGAAGCAGACGATATATTACGATTACTTATTCTCTTGAACGATTTTAATAAATTTAAATTAATACATCAACGTGTTCTTTTAATTTCATTATTGTTTTAAATTGCACAAAATCATTTATGTCTTATGTCTTATGAGATACCCGGGTACCCGGATACTCGGCTATCTCATGGGTACTCGGATACTCGGGTAAAAGTCCGAGCTCTAGTGAAAACCGAGTCGGGGAAATTTGTGTCGGTGATTTCCATAGGACCCATATATCGGAACAAGACTGTATCGGCAATCTAGAGACGTTAGGACGTAGAAGTTAGAGAGACAGAAGATAGAAGAGAAGAGAGAGATAGAGAAGATAGACGGTGTGTGTGGGACTCACGCGACAAGCTCGCCGAAGAACCTGATCTTCCTGTGGCAGGTGTCGAGAAGGGAAAGACGCGAGGAGGCGGCAGAAGAAGAGGAGGCGCCGTGGTGGACCGGCGTCGGCGGCGCCGACAGGGTCGAGGACGTCGAGGCGGAAGAGGAGTCCTGGAGAACGACGCGGGCCGGCGACCGGAGCATCGTCGTCGTGGTGATCGTCGTGGTCGAGGACGATCTCTTCGGCGCCCCGTCCTCCTGCCCGAGGACCTTTTCACGTACGCTGGGTATGCACCAAATCTTGTTCGGTTCTCATCGAACACCGGGCCGGGAGACACCGAGTCTGTCGCCTGATGTTCGCTCCTTTATCTACCGAATATCGATCGCCAACGAACCGATCTCTTTATCTCTCTCTTCGAGAAATCCGCTGTCTCTACAGGATTCGAGTTGTCCACTAGAGACTCTCTACAACTCCTCTCTCTCAGACCATTCTTCCGGCGTCTGGCTCGCCTGATTGCTCCTCGGACCTTGATACAGGAGGCATCATCGTCTCTTCAGGCTCGCGAACCTTCGCCATCTTCTTCCGTTTCACTACGCAGGAACTTCGTTTTCTTCGACAACCAGACGATCTCTTCTCTGACTTTGGGAGTCCTTGTTAGGATGATGTCCAGGCGATGGATCGGTGCTCGAAGGCGCAGGGTTCCAGAGAGATGAGGTCTTCGAGGATTCTGGGGAGCAATCGTGCACCGACGTCTATACACATGATTCCTCGAGGACGCGAGGACTCGTGATACTGCGTCCTCTCGTTGGGGATGGCTACTTACCGAGTGAGTGAGAGCGAGTTATGGAGGATTGTTTTATGGGGGCGGTTTAGACGAGTGACGATGATTCCGGGTGTGAAACGATCGGGGGATCACGGGGGGTGATCGAATTATTCGGGGCGAGTCTTGGTCGGACTGGATCATCTGTTTGAATCATGTTGCGTTTGAGTGGATCGCCACTGTGTTCAGAAGTGTTTGGGTTGTTGGTGGTTTGTTAGGGAAGAACGATTGTCAAAGGTTGTATATATTGTTTAATTCGATTTCTTTCGAGAGCATTCTCAACGTACATTTTCAAGGTTCACCCTCGTCTTAAAAAATCTAAGAAAAATCCTTCAAACCGCAGAAACACAGGGAACAATAACAACACTCCAACAATAATCAGTTAGTTTAGCTTTTTCTGGTTTCCGCGTGCAAGAATCGCGAGCTTTCCATTATTTCCCGAAACTGTGCCGAGCTTAGTGTTTGCGGTCGCGTTTCCCATTCACGGGGAATCTGCACGAGCCACGGCGATAACAATGTTAACTAAGACAGCTTGTCGCGAGCGGAGGAACGTATCGAAATGAGAAAAGGGGCGGCGCAGGGGGTGGTTTTTGCAGGGGTGTGTGCTTCTCGTCAACTAGCAGAACCATCGGAACGGGAATGTGCCACGAGAACGATCACGATTGCGATCCTCCTACCTGGTTTCTTCGTTCGCGAATTTTTCGAATATTGCGCCGCTGGACCGTAGCCAACGCCACGTAACTTTGTCGCAGATCGCTTATGTTTCTTTCGCAGAATCGAAAAACCGTGTGGTATGCATTCGCAGGGGTTTTCTAAATGCCTGGAAAAATACCGCGCGAGCTATAGCAATCTCGAGGGCAAAATGTGACGGCTTCGACACGAAACAATTTTTAATCGCTCGAATTGCTCGAATTTTTCGTCGGAGCTCGCGAGTTTTGTCAGATGACGCTATCGATTTTATTAGTTTGCTGCATACGAAATGTCCGATTTTAGAAAGCCAACGTTATGTATCAATTCGAAGAAACTGGGACGAGGAGAAATAAATAGTGTGCTTTTTTAAATTGATCTTGAATCGTGAGGAGCGTAAAATGATCATCCTCTGTCACCGAGGGAGAAAAATTAAATGATGTGCAGAATTTTCGACGAGAAGGGAATTATTATTATAGTTTTAAAAATGAGAGAAGCGGAAATAGCAATTTTACAATATGAATTAATGAAGAAGAATATTTCTGTGTTTCATTGCCTCCAGCAACCCCCGATGTTACACAAAGAAAATGTGATTTTGAATGAAGAATATTAAACCGAGAGAGAATGATATATCAAAAGCAAATAATAAATACATATATCGATTGTGACGTAGATTGTAGATATTAGTATGTCCGATTCCCCGGAACATGTACTATTAAATAGAGAGTATTAAAAAATGTACTAAGGTTTAATCGGTCTTTTATTGGATTAAAAACCTAACAGAACCCATAGAAGAGCATACACGTGTCCGCTTGATTGCGAGTTTTGTAAACCGATCTACGAAAACCTATATTTGCGCAAACCTCCCAGGCCGTCTTATTACACGTGACTTTCGCATTTCTTGGCAGTGAATACCATTCGTGGTATAGTCAGCGGAATAGCTGCTTACACCTTACAATCATGCTATTCTTGTCAATTAGTTCCTGAAGTCTCGCATTTGCGAGATCCTCGATCAAAACAATCGTATTAAACAAATCCCAACGTAAACTTGTTTCATTCCGCACATTCGAGTAGAACGAATTGCGTTGGAGCAACCTGGACAACAAAGATAGGAAAAATCAATAGAAATAGGCCGGAATTTATCGAAACGATTATTACGGGCAACGCAGATTTTCTATTGCGCAGCACAACTTTCGGTATGGAAACTTGTCCTGTCGATGAAAAATATCGACCTATATATTCTTTATAATGGTTCAACGTAACCAACTGATTTCAGACTCTGCACAGGTTTTCATGATACCTTCGTTTTGTATAAACCTTTTGTTCCATCTACACCCCGCGGAAAAAATCATTTCGTGAGGAATTGTAATTTCAAATAAAACTTCAGTAATTAATAACCTCCAAACTATCCTGAATTTTAACTTGATATTTTAGAGAGACACGTCCAAAGAGTTGGCCAGCAAAATCCCACAAAGAAAAAATCGATTTTCTCACTAGAACAAAAATGGCCGCTTTTAATTCCGGTCTATTGAAGTATGCAGTGTCAAACTCGACTTCAATAATTAATAACCTTGAATCTATCCTGAATTTTAACTTGATATTTTAGAGAGACACGTCCAAAGAGTTGGCCAGCAAAATCCCACAAAGAAAAAATCGATTTTCTCACTAGAACAAAAATGGCCGCTTTTAATTCCCGTCTGTTTCAGTGTGCAGTGTCAAACTCGACTTCAATAATTAATAACCTTGAAACTATTCTGAATTTTAACTTGATATTTTAGAGAGACACGTCCAAAGAGTTGGCCTGTAATACCGTACAAAGAAAAAGTCGATTTTCCATGTCGCGATGAAATTGCAGTGTTAACGCGACTCGCAGTCTCGCGATAGTCCGCGGCACCGATCCGCCGCTACCTGGCCGGACAATCGTTTATTTTTAGTCACCTTGTTTGGATGAATTTCAATCAATAAGGCGGCCTGGGTACTCGCAGTCCAATAAACAACTGGTGACCCGATTGAATTAGTCATGAGGACATAGCGCGCGCGGTCCGCACCCTTTCCATACGAGACGCCTCCTCAGAAAACGAGTCCATTCCTTTACTATTTCATGCGGCGTGCATGCGACCTGCACTGCGCCCCACCCCCTCCCCGCCCAACTGATTTTTACGAGAACGATCCACTTATCCATCTCTCCAGCAAGGCCGGTGGATAAAATATTTCGAAATAATCCACCGGAATGTGGAAAATCCGCTCGCTCCTCGCGCAAAACTCCCCTTAGCGTCTCCAGACCATTCTCCTGCCTCGGAAATTCTTAATAGGGAAAATGTCCTGGTATCTTACAAGGTATGGTATCCTACAAGGGCATCGTACATTTTTACGGGAGTTTCTGCTGTACTCCCATGGCTCTCGGTTTTATTCCGAGACTGCGCATTTTCAGGTGAAACAGAAATTTTTAACGTTAGAGGAACGACATTAGAGTTAAAGATACATTTTAGTTTTAATAATACAGTTGATTTAAATGATTTACAGTTTGGAAAATATGTTTCAATTTATTCGCAAATGCTCCGAGTGACACTACAAATCCTCTATCGAAGAATGCCAGTAATAGATGCGAATCAAGTTGTTTATGAGATGTAAATAAAATAGTCTGGCCAGTCGCGTACTGGATATGTTTAATTTTGATTGACACGAGCGATCGATGTTGATAAAATGTGCAGGATCCACGAGGAGAATTTTACTGGTTCGAGCTCGGTGTCTGCAAACTTTTGCGATAGACTGTCACAGTGTACAGCTATGTTTGCCACTCTGACTCGATTTCTGGCGGTCGAGACGAAGGTCGGCGCTTCGTAGCCATCAACGATTTTACGTAATGAACGGTTGACGAAGAAAGCGATAAGTCGAGTCGCGATGCGGTAATTGGATGAAAGTGAGAAGGAGACGTGACGTGTTTCGTCGGAACTATGGCGAACTTTCGTTTTACATAGGACACAATGTTTGCTAGAAATGGGGATTTTCTTCTCATGCCTTAACCCGTTCGCTAACAGCTGTCACATATGCGTGACACATCGGTTTGTTATCAGAGCCCGTCGTCACATATATGTGACAGAAATTTTTGGTCAATTTATGAAGACATGTTAAATAGATGAATAGTTAAATTCTAAAATGGTGAACTGTATCAGCAGCACACCGTTGAAATGCTGGAAATGTGTGCGATGTGCCTGGAATGCGACTCGGAACCATGCGGTTTTCTTCCAAAATGGAAGTCACAATTGAATCAAGTCAGAATTTCATGTCAACCAAATGATTTATTTTCTTCGATTAAATTTGAAATCACAAAAATTTGTAATTGTCTCGAACTTTTTTTCCTGAACACTTTTCCAGGACCATAACGAACAAAACAAAAAAAGAATTACACATATCCATCGATCGAATCGTGAGTTATGGTCTTGAGTTCGTAGAAAAATCCCATAGAAAAAAGCATTTTCATCTTCCCGGAATTATACATTTTTCCGGGCAACTTTTTCAATTTTTCTATTATAAAAATTAGCCAAATCGGTCCAGCCGTTCACAATTTAGTTATTATATTATATTATATATTATATTATATAAATAAATATATATATTATATAAATAAGTTATCATCTATTGATAATCCTGAGTGTAGCTGCAGGGAGGGTGACGAATCGCTGAACCACGTTCTATGGCAATGTAACTTGTACAACGAGGAAAGGCTCAAATTAATTAATGAACTCAGCAAAATAAATTTCCAGCTTCCAATGGATGTCTCAATATTAATAGCTAAACCAAATATCAAAGCTGTCACTACATGTTATCATTTTTTAAGAGCTGTGGTCTTAAAGTATAAGTTTTGTCTATACTGTTCCAACTAATCATATGTCTGTATTAAAATATCTGTGTATCTTTAATAACCACATTCTATTTTGTAATTATTATATTCTGTTTTTTATGTGGCGTATTTCATTTTTTTGTAATTATGTTGAAATAAATCTCATACGAGATTTTCTAATAAAAAAAAACTCCTGAACATAACCTCACAGAAACTTTCCGCACCGGAAAAAGTTGCTTCAAATGACCCCGAAAATCAGGCCTCTCAAGGACGTACAATATTCTTCAGACACCCTGTGCAACTTTGCAGCATCGACGCAGAATGCGAGTTATCTCGTCAGGTCATATCGAAGCTCAATATTGAAACGGAGAAACTTTCCGCAAGATCTGCTGAAATATTGAAATCCGAGCAGTTTTTCCCGTTCGCAGGCAACTGTGCGCCGTCCGTTCTGTCCATACGGAAAGTTAGACAAAGTTTCTCGCTTTAATCGAATCGATCGGATGTAGCGGTTGGCGGTGGCGCCATTGAGAAACGGTGCGCCGGTCATCGGTGACCCCCACGGCAGTGAACGTGTTAAATGATCCTCCTCGTTGCGAGGCGAGGCAAGGCGAGGCAAGGCGAGGCGAGGAGGGTTTACGTCAGTGGTCGGCCTCGTGTGTCATCGTCAGTCGCTGCAAAATTTCCGTAGCCGGCCTTCGTACCGATCAATCGCGCGCCGATCGAAATTTATGCTCGACCGAGCGTCTCATTAACGTGACGACATTAGAGGGAGACGGAGGAACGCGAGAGTGTGTGTGACTGGCACGCGTCCACAAGTTGAAAGCACCCGGTTGAAAGCGAGTCATCTTTTCCGGCCGGCGCGCCGCGATTTTCGCGCCGATCGATGTTGATTTTTCACGATTATTCCTGGACCCGACGAATAAATAGCAAACGCAACGCCTTTGGCGGATGACTGATTGATGGCGTGACCTCTCCTGTGAATGAACGCCTTCCAGGTGTTACACGATCAATTCGATAATTCACCGATATCAATAGACCGTCCGGATTTTTATGCGGAACGAAAATCGTGTTCATTGCAAGCCGCGGGAACAACACAATTATTTATTTCATTTTCTAATCGTTTCAACGAGTTGAAAGTAACTGAGCTTTATGCCCCTCAATATTTACTGTTCATCGAAAACTAATATGCAAAAATATATAATGGTTATTCATAAAAATGACAGCTCCGAGGCTTAAGGAATTCATTGCGTTAAGTGTTCATTGCAAGATACATTAAACTACAGAAATATTTGTCTTTTACCACGTTTTTATTAGCTCGCTTTCTTGTTTTTTCTAATCATTTCAATGAGTTCAAAGTAACTAAGGTTTAAGCACCTCAATATTTACTTGTTCATCGAAAACTGATATATGTAAAACAAAACGGTGGCTACTAATAAAAATGGCAACTCCGAGACTGAAGTAACGAGGTACACGGTAAATACGTAATGCAAGAAATAACTTGCCAGTCTATTCTCGATATTGTTTAAAGAATGTTGGCTACAGGGGTGAACCAGAGGCCGCTGGCCTAAATAATTTCATTCGGGATACATTGTTTTCGAGGACAGCTTGCCGCAATGTTTGATTACACGTTCGGGAAACGTAGCGACCGAGGCGCTATTGATTATAATCTCATAGAGTTCCGAGGTTCACCCTGGTGGGTGGATTATGCGAGATCGCTATGGGTGCTGCGGAAGCACTGCAGAAGCCCCGGAGAAGCTTCAGTTTCACGGAAAGAGACACACGTAACTCGAGAAAGAGAGGGAAAGAGGGAGGGCAGAGAGATAGGGAGATGTAGAGAGAGAGGAGAGGAAGCCAGTGACGTCACTGGCAGTCAGGGAAGTGGCCTTGAGTGGCCAATTGATCTGGCGTTTGCCTTAGGTCACTCAAGACCTGAAGCGACACAGTCACTTTGTACAGTCTACCAGGCTGGCAAGCATTGTCTCGAAATTACTGTCCGTCGAACGACGGACAACCAGGCCACCTCTCTCGAATTACTCCCTGCTGGGGACCCTCGCGACAATTACAGTAACGCCTCGATATATGTGCAACAGATCAGCGCGATATTTCCGTCAAATTTATCCTCATCGCCACAGCATGCACCGCTTTATCCCCTTGCCGTATTTTAGCGAATCAGGCCCATGATGAATATTTTAACAAGTCTAACAGATATGGACGCTACGCGTTTCTTTTTAGACGAAATAAAATTTGACTCGTTTGTAGCGACACAAATCATACAAACTTTCTTTTCTCCTCTACGTCAGTTTTGAGAATACAGACGCTTCGATCACTGTCACTGTAAAGAAAATAATACGGCAAGAGGTTAATAGGACTACGAGCTTAATCGCCGGGAAATGTAACAAAACTTTTAACCATTTTTTTATTAATCTTTTACTGGACTATTCGTCATTTTTCCGATTCAAATGAGTAGAAACATTACGTGGTTCCGAGCATATGTACTTACTTAATCCATTTGGTCGAACCGCAAAGACTAAACTACAATTAATGTTATCGGCGCACTGGTTCGATCCATTGGCACATAAGCAAATTTGCAAAAATATCACATGAAATTTAATTCAACGTTTCGGTCTCAATCTAGACCATTTTCAAGAATAGAAAATTTCATTATTGCGTCTGTAAGAATTAATCAAAGATATTATAACCAGTGCGCCGATAACATTAATTGTAGTTTAAAACAATTGTCGATCGAGATTCAGAGAACTGTCGCAAAGACTAAAGTCAATTCTCGTTTAACACCAGAAAAACGTTATTTACTTTTTAAAGATACACGCAATCATGATCAATCTTTTTCCCGGCTGTTCTAAGCGCGAGCGATTAGTCTTCTTGTGTGGAGAACGCTTCCGGAATCGTCGGAAAATTCGTCCGGACAAGCGGCTTGCAACGAAGAGGCTTTTCGCCGTCGTTTTTCTTTATTTTTTCGACGCCCGACGAAGCTAGTTTTACCTTCCTGTTCGAGTTTTCAGGTAAAAGCGACGATAATCCGTATCCGCGTAGACGCGACCGTGGAAAGGCAAACTTTCTCCGAACTATACAGGCTCCGCCGGTGATACGACTGTTCGAACTCTGACAACCCGTTCTACTCGCGAACGAGGATGAAAAAGATCGGACGCTTTCGAAGCTTCCTTTACGAATATACGAGCACTTCCAGGCGGCGCGACACTCGGGATTAGATAGGAATTTCTTCTTGCGCTCTGGATCCCGGTTTTTGTTTGAGGATTGTTTCCGGTACGCGTTACGCAAGAGTTACAACGTGTTTCACCAGGGAAAAAATTGTATATGTAAGACGTGCATAATCAGGCGCCGTAAATCTGTTTTTTCTCAGAACTTATATCGAATAGGACTGACACAAAAATACCATATATCACTTATATAAAATTTCCATTTGAACGCTAAATACTTTTTTCAGTCCCTCTTCCGAATTCCATAACGCGGTGGCAACAATTTCGAGTCTCCCCAAAAACTATATTGAATACGACCATTAGAAAAATTGAACACGCGGTGCAAGATATGGACAATAATTCCTGAAAATTTCATTTCACTAGCCTTGCTTGTTTGTTCGCAAAAAATGTTTAAAATTACCACTTGAACGCAAAATGCTTCTCTCAGTGCTCTTTCGAATTTCATAACGCGGTGGCAACAATTTCGAGTCTCCCCAAAAACTATATTGAATACGACCATTAGAAAAATTGAACATGGGGTGCAAGATATGGACAACAATCCCTGAAAATTTCATTTTAATAGCTATCGTAACTTTCGCGCCAAAAATGATGAAAGTACAACTATTATTTCGACCGTCTAAAAACAAACGTTTCGAAATAATTGAAGAAAACGAACAGAGTTTTCCGAGATCCTTGTACACGTTTCATGGATTGGTCACGAAAAACTGTAGTCTCGTCGGAGATACTTTCCCTAAAAGTCTCCAAGGAATTCAATCAAGTATTCTCAGCCGACGCTCCGAGAGCCGTGTCCAAATATTTTAGCAGGAACCGGCTCGGCCTGTCAGCGGCCATTTTGCCAGTCGAAGGATAAGTAATCAGGAAGCCCGAAGGTTCTGCTGGGGCTGTCTATCATTGGAACTACCGCTAGCAGCGTGCGATTAATCTCAAGGAACAAGGAACATAACCGTACGGCCTCTCAAAATCTGGCTATTTATTTCCAGGGCGGACGGTTGCGGTCGCGATAAATCGGCCCGATCAGCGAAAAAGACTAGCTACGCTCCTGATGCTCGCTTTTTTCCTGTTTCGCCGGGGGGCAGTTTCTTGGTTCGACAGGAACTCGATCGTCCTGTCTCGAATACCGAACGATCGTGCTAACGGGAACTATAGGGAACCATCTCGAGACAGGACGTTCACGCTCAATCTGATGAGACATGGTACTGTTCGCTTAAACTTGCGAAATCTGTTACACTCGAGAGCAACAAGAAGAAAAATTGATCACGATCGTTTTTTTCTGGTTTTGAACAAGAATTCACACCTTCAAGTTCAATGAAAATGTTCAATGCAGATGTACATTGAAAACTTTCAATGTAAGCTGTTTCTCGAACATTCAAAGGAATTTTTAAAAAATGAAACTAGAAAGAATGAAGAAAATTGGACGGTATAACATCTTTTTGGCGATGTATTTAACATTGTTTTAGCAAAGTGACAATTTAAAACAATGAACGATAAGAGACGTAGAAAAATGTACAAGAAACAACTACACTTTCTCTGAGACCTAATATGGCGAATTTCGTTAACATTTTCGCACCATTTTTAGCAAAATGATCTTTGCAAAACAAACAATAAAGAAAAGTCGAAAAATCAGAGAAGAACTGCATTTTCTCATAGACCTACTGTGGCGTTTTTCAGAAACATTTTCAAACCTCTTTTGGCAAAATGACATCTATAAACAAACAATGAAAAAAATCTAAAAATCAAAGAAGAACTGCATTTTCTCATTATTTGGTATTCTACTGTGGTGTTTTTCAGCAACATTTTCGAACCTCTTTCGGCAAAATGACCTCTATAAACAAACAATAAAAAGAGGCAAGAGAAACCTTTTGAGGAGAACGAAATCTTTTGGCAGGGAACAGAAATCGAGCAATAGAAGTCTTGAAGAAAGATTTGAGAAAAGCTTCGAGACTTAGTATTGTCGATGTAATTAACAGTTTTGATAGCAATGACGAGGTAGTTCTACAGAAGATTAATCCCGCAGACTCCGGTAAGTGCCTCAGTGAGGATTTAATTTTCAACAATGTTCAGCTGTCATCCAGCAGGATGAAGTCGCGAAGAAATTCGATTCCCAGTTAAGAATACACAATCTTGGACAAGGCAGGACGGTTTTCTCTTGCACCCCTTCATCATAAAATTACAGGGGAAAATTGCTTTTCACCGTCGACTCGATCACTCCACGAACGGCCTTTCAAATCGGGTTTGTTTTCCCCGTTTTTCCTCCCTGGCTTTTTGTCGCTGCTTAGTAAAGCCCGTTTGTAAAGCACCGGCGTTATGCAAATCTTTTCGGATAGACTCGAGGAATTTTATGAACTCCCGCAGCACGCACCATTGTCGGCTAAAAATTCCCAGGAACTTTTTCAATCTATTGGATTTTTCTCGTTGGTATTAAATTTCTTTTTAACGTCGATAATCAGGCACAAAGCTTTTTGTGGTAGTGTGAATTATACATTTGCAATATCATTTTGAAAATTTTGAATTAGTAAAATAATAATTTGTCTGTATCATTTACAATAATTTTAAAACGACGAAAATAACGTATTAATATTTTCAATACTCTTGTTAATACTTCAAATTTTTCTGACATCCGCAATTTTATATATTTTCCAAGATTCTATTATAACAAGAAATAATCTTCCCTCTAATCGAAGAACAGAAAAACTGTCCTCAGTCCAAAGTTCAGTACTCCTGGCACCAAAGTGGGTCCACCAAGAGCTGGTTCAAAAAATGACGAGCAAGAAGTTTTCGTAAAATCACATTTCCAAAAACTGTATTCATAGGTTCATTCGATAACACGATAAGTAACAATAAGATGGCAAAACGTAATGGAACAGAATGAAAAATGTATATATCTATAATACATCAACGTAATCTTTGAATTTAAATTGAAAACCCCAGCACAGCGAAACTCGGTTTACCTCAACAAAATTTTCGCAGTACCTGGTTAACCGAGCTCTCGTCGAGCGAAATCCTCTTATACATATGACCGCGAACTTCCCGTTAAATGAACGAAAAATCATAGTCAGCGGTAAGAGACAGGTGGCCTGCTATTACACGAACCAGCTTGTATAGACGAAGTTCTCCTTCAACGACAATGAGAAAGATAGAAAATCAGCCACGGAAACAGTAATTTGCGCGAAGACTCGCAAAATCCAGTGACAACGTCACCGACCACCGGCACCCGAGCACTCCGACTCACAATCACAGAAATCAACCCCCGTCGTCACTGTGTCAGTCTACGCTGATGAATTCTCGAGCCGACGAAACCGAACAGGAGAGTCAGTAGAGTGAACAGATTGAATGAAAGTCGAGACGATTCAGCGATGACGAATGAATGAGAGGGTGGATCGCAGAGAGGGAGTTTTCGCAGGGGTGGGATTGCGGAAGCATCTTCTAGTATCTACTATAATACTAGAGAGATTATCCTTATTGCACGGGGAGTATATACGCGAACGAGAACCACAATGATCACAGATCGACGAGGTGTACAGATGTTACTGTCGGGTTTCCGTACCGTGTCCGTTCACCCGTTCTCCATCGAGGGACGACACTCGAGCCGACGCGCCTCCGTCGGCAGCTCGAACGTGACTAACGCCGTTCGTCTCGCGCGCCCCGACCCCTAGCACGTCCGCCAAGTGGGGGAAGCGAGGCGTAATGTGGGCAGAAGAGTAGGGGAAAGAAAAGCGCGTAGCAGGAGGAAGTAAAAATAGAGTGGGAGGAAGAAAAGCAGTGTGGAGGGAAGGAAGATTGGAGTGGGGGGAAGAAAAGCAAAGAAGCACGAAGCGCGCTACCGCCACCCGGAAATGACGAGCAAGGAAGCGAGGAGGAAGCCGAGGGAATGGTACCGCAACCAAAGGGATGCGCTCTCTCTCTCGCTCGCTCACTCTCACGCTTTCTCGCTAACTCTAACTCCGTCCCATCTTGTTTCAATAATTATTGTGCAACCGTAAAACTGTTATTTGCTCGTTGCGAACCGCTGCCAAGACGTCTGCACGGGCAGATGGTTTGTGTAACGATGATTGAACATTTCGAGTTACGTTTATTTGAGCTTTCAATCGCGGATCGTTGTCTTTCCTTTTCTTCCCGATGGCGCGTCTACGCAATATGTTATATTAGCTCGTATAAATACGATATGACGATCTATGGATCTTTTTTACGTTTATTTAAGAAAATGGAAATTAGAACCTGTCGCGGTATTGTTTGTTTCGTATGTTTAATTGGGAGGATAAAATTGATTTATAATTAACGCGCTTTTAAAAAGATTTACAGGAACTCAGTCTACCTGGAGTTTCATCGAAAAAAATTGATAATTTTAATTTATTATGAATTTGTCGATTTATGCGAGTAGTTCTAACAATTCGATTGCTCGCTACATTCGTACCAACGTCCGTAAATACAGCGGATCGATAGGGTATCGGTTCACTGAATTTCTTTTGCTATAACACGAGTTATAAACGTGAACATCTGGAGGTAATGTCTGTTTGAACTTTCGATGTTGGTCTATTGCATTTTTTTTTAAATATTGTACACCGTGTTGTGATATTATTTGCACAATACATTTGATATATGTAGAGACAATGGATAGAACCGATTCTACTCGTTGCAGTCTAACCGTTTTTCTTTTGACTAGTGCCTACTTACATCGACGTCCAGAAATACAGTGGATCAATAGACTGTTGGTACAGTTCCTTTTGCTATAATGCGAGTTGCAAAGCTAACAAATTGATACGACGTAGTTTGTTTAGTACTTTGCTACACCTTGCGGTCTGATAACAGGTTAACAATGTATAGTTGATTTATCATTAAAAATAACAATGTACTCCAATTGTACACAATTTCCCTATCTTTATCTGATAGTTTAGTAAAACTATTTCTATTTAAATTGATCATTAAAACGAAGGAAGGAGATCAATAATAATTTATATATTTTCATTTTAGCTTTTTCGATCTTTTCGTCATTAAATACCACTGGTAATCTCAGAAAATTGTTCTAAGAAGAATCTGTAAGAATTTGTGTAATCCACAAATTTCGATTGCGTCACGTGCAAATTCTAGACATGTTTCCCTATTAACATCTCTTTTCTTTCTTAGTTATTATTCATCAAGCAAAACCGAAGAATCATGACAACGAAATGCGAATAAAAGTTTCTCTAGAACTCCGGTGTGTATTATAATTAAAAGCAAACTTTCGCGATTCGTTGGATAACAAGCAGCGAATAAAAGGGTTTCGAAGTAACGACGAAGGTGGTTATTATTATACCGAGGGCGAGGATTCCCTTGGCGTCCCTCGAAGACAATTTTTAACGCGTGATATTGGTTTTCAACAATGCGCTGTCGCGTTGGCCAGGATACTCGATAATCGTGCTACGCCAAACAGCTTTCACTTCGACATCCGTTACAGTCGAAACAGAAAATCCGTTCCAATTTATATCTGCTGGTGTTTACATTTCGCTCATACCGCATTTCACTTTTACCATTCGATTTTGCGCATGGTGTGATCCACGCTGGACGTTCTCGTAGAGTAAAATTTTTCGAACAAACAGCCAAAAAATGTGTTTACCCGTATATCCGTTGTTGTATGCACATTCTAATCGAGAATTTTTTTATAAATTCGCAAATTCGATGAACGTACGAAAATATGCACGTCGACGAACACTGACAGTCATTTTTGTTTTATTTTGAAGAAACGCGAAGGGATAAATTCTGTTTTTAAACGTCAAGTGTAGAAGTATAACACAGTACGAAAGTTATTAAAACTGTGTACGATAAACATGAGGATAAATGTGACGTAAAAGTTGTAGTCGTGATACATGGTCAAAATATTTTCTTGTTTTGCCAACAGAGAAATATGGAGTTTTTAACACCAGGGAAATACAGCTTCATAACATTAACAAGGTCGAACACAAATGTACTAAATGTGAAGATAAAGGTAATATTTTTACTTTTTATACGCACAGTGTAAGAAAATAAGTCAAAATACAACTACAAGAATTGAACACAGTATGTTATTTCATCGTTCGTTTTATGCTTCGAAGGTTTGCCGGCTTTAACTTTAATTGCAAAGAAATTTTCTGAGGTACCAAAAAATTGCACTGAAATGAACATCGTAATTTTTGCTAACCCTTCCGAGTTACTACTCGACAGCAAAGCAAAACATTCCGCATTGCAGGACCTTTCAGCCATAAACTGTAAGAGAATAAAATATGCTTGCCTCGGAAATGTACTGGCCAGGTCAAAGAGGAAGGGCTCGTACGTTTTAGTTGATGTTTTGACGTGTGTGGTGGTAGAGTTAAGGTGGAGACTTAAGTGTAGGTGGGCGTGAACTTGGACGATAAGATAAAACCGATGGATTAGGTCAGGATTGAATCTAAACAAAATCTGGGTCACGTTTGTATCGAAGCCGCGAAACCAGGTCTGGGTTAGGTATCTGGGTTGGCAGCGGGTGCGAGCTCCAAGATAAGGGCTGAACCGTCGCGCAGCCTCGGTTATTCAGGATTAATCGCTGTTAGGCTTCCCGCGGAAAAGGTGACAAAACGATGCTGCGTAAATTCGAGGTGGGATGCATCGCGGAATCTGTACAGGCCGGTCCAAAAAAGATGGAGCGAAAAATCTGCACGTCCATAGAGAAATTAACCCGGTGAATCGAACATTGAAGAATGTATTAATTAATTTCCCTCTCTTACACTATATCTATATATATAAAAACGAAGTCCTGACTGACTCACTCACCTATCAACCCCCAGACTAAACCCTTGGCCCTAGAAAGCTGAAATTTTGCACAGAGGTTTCCTTTATGATCTACACAAGAGATAAGAAAGGATATTTCGAAATTCAACCCCTAAGGGGATGAAAAGGGGTTGCAACTTTTGTATGAGGAATGTTTTATTTGTGGTCGGATTTGCTTGATACTTGGTCTTAATGCTCTTTGATATAATTAATCAAACACATATTTCGGCATTTTAAAAAATTCAACCCGTAAGGGGATGAAAAGGGGTTGCAACGTTTTGTATGAGGAATATATTATTCGTGATCTGATTTACATCATACTTGGTCTTTCTTAATGCTCATTGATACAATCTGAATTGTGGTGAATGGGGGGTTAAAATGTTTTATGGTGAAACAATATCAATTTTCGAGGCTATTAAACAGTTTCCTGTATTAGCGAAGCCGCGGGGGGAAAGCTAGTCATAAATAAACTTGTCTGGTAGACATGTCGCTTCCTTTGCAAAATTGTAACACGTTAAAAATAGCGATACTGTTAAATTATTTTAATCTTTCTACTATTTGAAATTATACCTACTCATTTTTGTTATAAATGCATGAAATCCGCAGTCGTCTAATCATCATAGTCTCAGCTAGTTTTAGCTATTATAGTCGCCTCTTCAAGGTGGATTATAGTCCCACACTACTGTAACATAATAATGTTAACATATTAACATTATTGACATTATAGTCATTCGTTCTGCATTTCTTTCCAGTACATTATCCCCGTTATAGCGAAATAAAACATTTATATAAAATTCGAACGATTTTTTTCCACTACTTTTCCGTAACATTCCCATAGAGAAACCTTTGGAACTGTCAAGGATTAAAGTTCGAAATACCCCAGCGAGCAGACCGAGGAACTTCATGCAAATTTGATGTTATCTTGGACAAATTTAAAGAAACTAGAATTAAGGCAAGTTCTTCTCGATTCCCTTCGCGAGTAGTTACTGAATGCCAGTGAATGTGCAATTCAGTAAAATGAATATTAGATTACACAGTACAAATTTGAAATATTCTTGTATAAAAATATGGTATTTCCTTGGAAGGTGAGATATCTGTGGTTATTTAAAAAACATTTCTCTTTGCGTAAATGTTCTCCGCGGTTTCCTTCAGGAGTACAAAAAAAGACGGACCAATCAGAGCGTGGTGTTAGAAGCCGCGCTGGGATTGGTCCGTGTTTAGTTAATAACTCATTAACAATGCCTCGGAGAACATTTTCACAAAGGGAAACATTACTTCAAATGAACACAATTTCATATTATTTAAAAAATGGCTAAACATTTTTGATATTATTGTCATTTTTATAAAATAATATGAAATAGCGGCTTTCGGTGTTCCGTGAAATTACACGAGGTACGAAACAAAATCGATTTTATTCTTCATCTCTGCATCTGCTATTCGACGATAACTTTCCCCCAACAATGAATTATTGTTTCCACCCCTCACGCCCCGTTCCTCCCCTCGCAAAATGGAGCTGCCGGGGCTGGAAAATGGGTTCGGAACAACGAGCAAACAACCCCGGAAGCACGCGAGGATAAGCAACGAGTAAAACGCGTGACACGCTGCGAAGACAAACAGAATGATGCAGGGCTGCTCTCCGGAGCAAACGGAGTGCGATCGACAAACGTGAAGATGGTGAACAGAGAGCATTGTGGTCCGGGTCGAAGAATTTAGTGACACTTCAGCGTGAATTTCAGTTGGAATGGTCTGGGCTGATTGTTTGCCGACACTCGGTTACTCGCATTAATATTCCGACATCCTTTACGGTAGAAATAACTTCTTCGTGATCAAAAGACTCGAACAAAGTGAATGTTTTTTTCAGAATTCCATTAATTTCATTAATTTCGTTATTTTTCATCTGCAAGCAAACCCATAGAAATATAAACTGAATCGATTTGAACGAAATGTTTCGCTTTTGGCTGAACGTCAGCGAATTCCCCGATGCGAAAAATTGTGCGAGCGTGATTTTCCCGGCGCATAAAAGATCACGAAGGTTTTCGGCTCCGTTTTAATCATCCCTGTGATCTTCTTCATCACCGTGTCCTCTGGACCGTTGTCCTGCGCCGCGGTAATCAATTTTTCCCTTTCCACGATCGTGTTTTTCCTTTGTCCCCTTCGCATGGACGATGCTGCCTGTGTCATTATCATTGTCATTAATATCACCATGTTCGTATTACCAGAACAGTGATACCTCTTTTCACGTTCACATTATTTTTTGTTCATGTACACGTTTTTGTTGCGAATGTGTCAAATATGCCGACGTCATTTTATAGCTTTTTCAGATTCAAGAGGCGATTATGAACGACTGCCGTAGATTACAATTTAATAACAATAGGAAATAAATAATATCAGATATCCACAGACGAGTCGTTTCCATATAAAATAAAAAATTACTAGTCGACCACAATTCCCTCTAAAATTGATTTAAAAAAGAAAAAATTATGACAATATTCTCTCGTTTGAATAACAATGTTTTGATCAGCAGCGATTGCAGTAGATTCAAATTTAATAGCATTAGAGAAAAATAATGTCAGATATCCACAGACGAGTCGTTTCTGTATAAAACAAGAAATTAGTAGTCACACAAGATTGCCTTTGAAATTGATTTAAAAAAGAAGAGATGATTGCAATCTTTATTAGCAAGGATTGGAGAAGATTGTAATGCATCATAATAAAAAATAAATGATTTAAGATAACAACTGACAAATGATTCTGTGATAGCGAATTATTTGTTTAACAAGTGGCAATCGCGGCTCTGTACGTAGTTTCATAGAGATTGCGATCGATAGATGGACGAGGCTCAAATCTCTCTTCGTTTTCGCCGGTCTGCTGGCAAGGATCTCGCGAAAATGAAACGTGCGCTGGAAATAACGAGGGCCGACATGGAAACGACTAAATAATGGCGACCCTTCGACGCTGAACATAGTAATCAGCGCGCGGCCGAGCGGATTTTCCTGCTGCGATTTACGCTCGCTCGGTTGTTCTATCTTCGGCATTGTGCGACTCGCACCAGGAAAATAATGCGTGCCGCGACGAATGTGGCCGGCATTACTACTCTTAACTAAAGGAAATTCAGAACCGTTCTCAGAAACGAGCATTCGCGATCATCACGCAAAGAAACCCCTTCATAATATTCTTCCCAAGAAAATTTGCAAATTCCAACTCCTGGACTTCATTTTTTACAGAGGACAATTCAAACGAAATGCAAGGACTTCGTTTGCCATTTTCAAATTTTTGTTTTTTCTTTTATTAAGCTTACCCAGGCCCCAAAATTGAGGTCTATACAGCTGAACCTAAATCGCATTATTTTACATAGTTTGAGTTACAGAAGTTACACATTTTTTCAGAGTTTTACAGTTTGTGTATCAGGTAGCAGACTGTTTAGCATGTCAGGTTATATGCGCAAATTGCATTCTTTCAAAAACGTAAAGATACGCAAACACGCCCTGACCATTTTCAAATTAATTTATCGGCAAGCAGTACAGGTTTGGTAATTAGTTCTCTGCTAGCATACGAATTTTTCAATTAATTTTTCACAAGCAACACCGATCTCCTAATTATTCTTTCCCTGGGGAATTCTAATTTTTACATCAACCTTCGACAAGGAATCAAAATTGTTCAAAGAAACTTTTTATACAAAAAGCTTTGAGAATTAATTTGCTTTCAATCTGACTTTTCAGAAAGAACAAACATGTTTAAACTAAGTCTTTGCATAGTAAAAAAAATGATTTTCTTTTGGGATCAATCATTTACGTGAAAAAGAAATTTCCGAATAAACTGTTCCGAATGAATTTTAGAAATTATTTCATTGAGACGAGTTGAAACTTTTCTCCTACAGTAGTGAAACTGTAGAGTCACCCGGTATAGTGAATCGTCAGCGATGGTGTCGGTGTCGGGTCGAAACGTCGAAAACTGAGGCATAAATAGATAAAATTCTATTCGGGTATATGTGTACGTATTTAATATACGGGGGACGATTAAAAATATTCCCACGAAGCTTTAATTAAACTGGAGGAGAAAATGGGCGGACAGGTATCCCGACGCCGAGATAAGTATGCGTGAAGCTCGACGTGCCGTGATGGGATGCGGCAGATGGCTCGAATTAAAAGTAATTTATTATAGCAACCGCGCGTGCATATTAGCGGAGCGTAGATAACCGGCGACGAAACATGCGAGAAAATATGCTTATCGATCGCGGACGCCTTTAATTCATAAGAGTGCATCAATGTCCTAGACGATCTTTGTAATTAGCATCGTACATATTCACAGGTTTATTTAGCATAGACTAATAGACTAATAGATTAATAGCAATGTAGAAGAAACAATAATGTAAAAGGGTGTATAACTTCAAACGTTCTGAAATTAGTATTAGCTTTGCAAAGAATACAGAAAAAATTGCAGAGAAAAAGTAGAGAATTTGTATAATTCAGGACAAGAAACAAGACATTGGAGCATGATTAATAGTACGAAGTGTGTACAAAGGGTAAAGAAAAACATAATATACAAAATGTTTCACGTGCTATGAAACAGCCTGTATAATTGAGAGCAAGGGAAATCGAAATTTTGAATAAAATAGATAATTGAATAGAATGGAATGCAAAAAGGAAAGAAAATTAATTAAGAAAGAATTCAATCGACGGTAAATGTATCACATAGTGTGGAACAACCTGTACAGCTTCATAACCGGAGGAGACAGGACACAATAAAAATCCACGCGGTTACGAAGCCGTGAAGTTTACGACGAGTCTACAAACACCGGAGAAAATTGAGAGATAAAGTATGCGAGATAAAGTTGATCAAGGGAAACAAGCCTCCTACTATAAAACAGACTGTATATCTGGAAACACAAGACCAACGTAAACCTCGGATAATTTCTATGACCAATAACGAAGATGCTGCACACGGTTCTACCGCCGATCTGCCAAGAGCTTGGAGAAAATTAAAAAATTTCGAGTGCAAGTATAAAATAGTCATTCGACATGAAGTAGTCATACAATGAAATTTTCAATTTTCATTTGGGAGGACCACGAATAGAAAAACAAATCGCTGAAAACTCAGTTCAGAAATCGTTTACCAAAAAAGTGATGTATATTATAGAACAGTAACGGCGATTAAACCTTTGCACTCGGAGCTATTTGAACTTGGAAATTAAGCATTCTGTTTCGACCTGCTATAATTCAATTCCACATGATTTTTATATGAAATTGATATAATAACTCGTACAATACTTAAATGTTTAGTAATTGACTATGTCTTTGTAATTGACTTATAAATTGAATTATAATTGTATTATATATATATAATTCAATTATCAATTATTAAATATAATAATACAATTATACAATATTACAATTATATAATACAATTATTCACGTCACGTAACGAAAAATGTTTCATTTAATGTTAAACAGCCTGTGCATCGGAGAGAGGAACGTCAAAACGGGGCCTCAAGAAGAAAGAGGAAAGAAAAATTGGGAAAATTTAGGACATGGGTTCAGATCACCATGAACGACCCATATATTATTGAGCGGCCTATATACCCAGTAAGCGAAGGGATCTCCGCAAGATTCGTAAGGTCGCGTATTTGGGCGGCGGGTCCGCAGGGAGCGGAGAGAGAAAATTGGGAAACGCGGGCACAGAAGCTAGGATAGAGTGGAGAGAGAGAGAGAGTGAGGAACGGTGAAACGCGGACGCACCCGCAGCTATACCCGTCTCATACTCAGACCTATAACGGCTATACCCTTCTCTCATACCCGCACCGTCACCCGCGAAGGGCTCGCCCCCTAAAGGGAGAAAGGGTGGGAGCAGAGAGGGCAGCAATGCGACGGTAGTTGCGCCAGCGACGCTGTACGCCGTGTGCCGTGTGTCGGGATCAGCTGTGAGCTGGCAACTCGAGTCAGCTGACTGGCCGGCCCCTCTGCTGCCACTCCAACTCTGCGACAATCAATATCCCCCGCTGTGCCCCCGCGCGATTCCGCCCCTGCGTCTATCCCCTTTTCTCGGGCTCTGCTTCAAGACACGTATACCGACAAGATTCTCGATTGCCCCGCTAGCGAAAATCAGGCTTGGGCATTATCAAAACAAATTATTTGAAAAATAATCGTTCAGCCAAACAATTTGTCCACATTCGAAATAATCATGTATCATTCGAGATAATCGTTTCATATTTCATTTGAAACTCGAATAATTTTCCATTCGATCAAATAATTCTCACTATACGAAATTTTATATTTATCTCGGGTACTCCAAATCAAATTTCAAAGCGACTCCAGCGTACTCATGAATATTATTATTTATAATTATTTTGTTTGAACGGGATAATTGAAATGGAATATTATTTCATTGTAATGAAATAATGTAGGGAGTTATTGTACAGCTTCCATAGTCGAAGAACAAACAATTCTCAAAGTTGAAATTCGCCTCAATGAATTACCTTTATGAAGGCGCTCGCATCGAACATGGAGGATCGTCCAATTCGAACATGTCTGGGCACGGTTTAATCAATGTTCATGTCTCCCATCCTATTATCATCAATTTCAGTTACCATATCAGTCTACGTCGATCTTCAACAATGAAAATTATTATCCTGAAAAATAATGAAGCTCACGGCAACGTTGAATACAGGAATACAGGGAGTACAATAATGATCGATTCGTGGGGCAGTTACGTAAAGAGGATCGACTTCGTCGGTAGTCCGCGTGCGACCCTTAACCACGAAGAAGGGCGTAAAGTAGACCATGACCTTGACACGAAGTTCTACGGAAGCCCCTCCTCTCTCGAAAGCCCCCTGGCGAGCTTATCACAGAGCTAGAAGCACGAGTAGGGACACGGTAATGATGCATTTTCTGGAAACCCGGGAAACGCAACTCACTCAGACCTGACCCGCGTACGGAAACCGCTTTTCAGGGCTGTTTAGAGTTCGTAGTACGCGGGGCTCGTTAACTGAACAGGAATCGAGAAGCTTGGAGAAGCTTCAATCACTTCTTCAAGATCGTTCCAAGAATTGAGAGGATCATTCTGAGTATTCAGATGATCGCGGACTATAATGACTCGATAGCTGCAGCAATTAATGTGTTCCGAAGGGAATTGCGAGGGTGCAGGACCTTGAAGAGATCTCCAAGCATCGTCCAGATTTTATAAGATTCCCAAGATTAAAAATCTTGGACAGCGGATTTTATGCATTTATGGCGAAAATGAATAGGTGTAATTTAAAGCAAATAAACTAGAAGAGTTTTAATATATGTACTGTTATATCATTTTCAACCTATGAAACATATTACGAGAAAAAGTACATTTCTATTTCACCCCAGGTTGTTGCAATTCAGGCAGAAAATTGTTATTTTGCCTAGAGATCCGATGTATTGTATAATTATTATATTGTAAGTATTGGAATGTCTAATTATTGTAAAATCCAAATTATTATATCTTAAAATTTTTAAGCGATCTAGTCTACATAGAGACTTTTCAATCAAATAATAGAGGATTTTCAAAGATGGTGAAAGATTACTAGAGCTGCTAGATCTCCTAGGATCACTAGACATCTCCCAAGCTAATTAAAAAGGTCTTTTCGATTGTAGCAGAAAAAGGAAAATCTAGGACCTAGGTCCTCCAGTGAAGGACTCTCGCATCTTCTAAAGAGAGGTCCTCCCAAGAGACGTCGAATGTCCCACGACTCGATTCCAATCAAACGACCACCTCGCAGACGATAAATCCAAAGTACTCTGAGAGTTGTTTTCCCAGATTGTACCATAAAAGTCTCTCAAAAGGAATCGTGTTCGCAGGTACACTAAAAGCGCGTATCTTAGTCCTCTGAAAAAAAATTCAACAGAGCTTCAAAGAAAAATGTTCTTTCAGAAGAATTGAAAGTCCCTTGACGACGTTGAAAGCTATCGGGAAGATCCTACTTTAAGAAGAACTCCTGCAGAAGACTATAAATAAAAACACTTCTGGATGATGCTCCCTAAAGGGCCCTACAAATCCTTAAAGATTTTGAAGATACATTAAAGCCTGTTGTTGCTGTGGGAGACCCAAGAGAGACAACAGACACAGATACTCTGAAAGAGTTGTATTCCTTCCTGCCAGTTTTCTTCGTGTATAATCTCCTTTAAATGAATTCTGGAAAAATCTCTGAAAGTCCTTGCTGTTCCTTCAAATAACTTAAAAGTGTCCCAAAAAATAAAGGTCTTCCAACACACGTCATTCAAAAGATTCAGCCAAGCTGAAAGAGACTTTGTTAGCGCTAAACATTTCCAAATAAAGCTCGAGTTTCCTATGTATCATCGTATCGCGCAACTAGTCAATTCCTTTGCCGGAATCCTCTGAAGATTTATTTCCGTCCGCGTTTCTCCATAAAGATGGCGGGCAAAGCGAGTCTCGTTGCAACTCGAGCCACGTCGCTTTTATTTACATAATACACGACCGCATTTTCGCCCAGAACTTCACGAAACTGAAGTCCGCTTAGATGAAACGAGTTAAGAGGTGGGAAATTGCAAGAGGGAGAGAGATGAAACTCAATAGACTGGCGTTAGAGAACAAAGCGTTTTACTGGGACCCATCGTCGTCAGCTGTTTCGCAGCTTTGCGAATGCGTACGGCGTACGGTGTTACAACGAGGTGTCCCACAATGAAGTCGTGGAAATTGTTGCAATTGTAAGCACCCTCTTGGATCCTCAATTTAATTGGGTAGCAAGAAATATCTAGAGAATAGAAATTCATTTTTGTTGGCAATACGTTTCGTGTCAATCTACAATCTCATTTTGTAATTGAATTGTTTAATGAGTTGCTTAAAAGATTAATTCCTGAAGAGGTCGAGGATGAAACTGGCCGTTTCACTTGTGAAATTTTAATGAAATATAACCTCGGCACAGGTGCTAGACCTTTTTCTGTTTTCCACGGTTATGGTTACGCTCGAACGTTATCATGTCGCTGATTTATCGCGTTAAATAAACATCGCTTCCGCAGAGGGACCACACGACTGCGGCATCGTTTTCCAATTTTCGGAGCCTTACGAGCCGCTTCAATTACCTCGGCGAACCGCTTCGTTTACAGATAATTACTTAGCCGAGGTTATAGACGCTGAGGAGGAGGTCGCCTTAATGACGATAAGTAACACGCCGATAAGGAAATTTTCGGGAAACCTGATTACATGCCACAATTAGCGATCAAACTTCTCGAACCTGATTAGACCTATAACGCTTTCTGCACATCAACTATATTCGATCATTTCAAGTTAACCCTTTGAGACGAAACAAAATTAATTCATCACACCACCGAAGAAGCACAGCATCTCATATGCGAGGAAATAAAGTTCTGAAATTAATCTTTTTAGCAATTTACCAAATTCGTCTAGAGATCCTCAAAATCCACTTGACCAATTCAGAAAAATCTTCTCACAATTTCAATTCTGAGAAAATATTTCAAGAAATAACTGCTTGCTCCAATCAAAATTAGAGCTGTGACTTATGAGATACCCGGGTAAACAAAAATTACTCGGGTACCCGGGTACTCGGGTAAACAGCATTACCCGGGTATTCGTGTAAACAAAAATTACCCGAGTACCCGRGTATCTCATGAATRCAYTGCGGATCTTTATGCAAAATAAAAATCGTTTGCATCAATAGGAAAAAGCAGACGATATATTACAATTACTTATTCTCTTGAACAATTTTAATAAATTTAAAATAATATATCAACGTTCTTTTAATTTCGTTATTGTTTTAAATTGCACAAAATCATTTATGACTTATGTCTTAAAAATTACCCGAGTACCCGGGTATCTCATGAAAGCACTGCGGATCTTTATGCAAAATAAAAATCGTTTGCATCAATAGGAAAAAGCAGACGATATATTACGATTACTTATTCTCTTGAACGATTTTAATAAATTTAAATTAATATATCAACGTTCTTTTAATTTCACTATTGTTTTAACTCTACCCGGGTATCTCACATACCCGGGTAAAAGTCCGAGCTCCAATCAAAATGATCGAGCAGAGTCTGAAAAGGGAAAATGTTCGAAAAATCATCTTCCACAAGGTTTCGAAGACAGATTCTCAATAGGACAGTCTTCTAAATGCTCTAAGAGAGTCCCTAGGAGAAAAGGGCTTTCAAGGGACACCCTCATCAAGTGAGCCATCATCAAAATTGACAACCATAGATCTAAAAGCCCAGAATGGAGTATGACGATGTAGCTATCGCGCTAAGTATACGTCATCTGTATACTGAAATTTTTCTTCTATCAAGGCACAGCGAAACTTGGCAAGCGAGATTCCAGAAGGCCATGCATCATCGGAAGTGCCCACAGAAAAAGTAAACGTTCGCAGCGATAACGTCGATCTCAATATTTAGCATGGTCGCGATCATTCCTGGCGATCAAGATTCAGAGTCGGTGATAAATTTGGTGTTGTATTCCATGTGCCATCTAATACTGTGGTGCCCGCGGTGGTTCGTAACCCACCTTAATCCTCATCCGTCCCTCGTGTTAATTTGACAGTTCTCCCAGAAATCAGTTATACTGTTCTGTTATCTCTAGGTAAATTTTCCCGGAACTTTGTGCGACTTCTACTCTTTTTACCACGTTTTTATTAGCTCAGTTTCTTGTTTGTCTGTTCGGTGAGAAATTTTGCAATTGATTTTAAACTAACTTCCCGACGAGACTTGAAATTGGAAATATAGCTTAGAACTGGATGATAATGCAATATTCAAAAAAATTTTTTAAGTCTATCCGTTTCGGAGAAATTAAATATTTACCGTTACATCCCTCCGCGAAACGCTACGTCATCGTTTCGATACGTTTCGATACGGTTCGCGGTTGCAATACTGTCTGAAATTTAGTATATGTCTCTGTTATAATTTCATACCCTGGTAAAAATGTTACAAATCGATTGAAGAATTTCACATAAAAAGCAGAAAATAATTATGTAAATAAAAATGATTTTTTAAAAAGTAAACGTGGGTCGCATGAAATAAATAATTGACGCATCTTGCGCCCCACGTTTTTCGTTTGAAGTCTTACAAGTATTTTCATAGCAATTAAAAAAATTCACAATCATAAATTTTCACCACTGTCTATACGAGGTTAGGAATCAGTACGCGACTAGGAAAAATTATTTTATACTTTTTAGTCCGTTTTTTTAATTCGGAACACGACCGATAAACCTAAGAAGTAAGTGTTAACTCATCAGACTAAAAAAAAACTTTCAAATTTTTTTTTGTGTCACTGTGTCAATTCGGCACTGAAGGACAGATTCAGATCATGAAATGAGGGACGGATGATGGTTAATAAACTGTAGGCCCCGACACGAAGTAACCTTGGCAAAGAGTTGAAAGCGACGTTAAATAAATATTTTTAAAAAATTGGTGTTGATCCGCGAGAGAGCCTAACCGTGTATGAATCACGTTCCGCGAGCAGGATCAGCCTTTGCAGGGACGATGACCAGCCGGGAGGCGCAGGCGAGAGTCCCAGGGCTTTAACTATGTAATTATTCAGACAATCGAGCATTTCCCGGCACGAGGAGACGAGGCAAGCTGGAGCCGGCGCTGCGAAGATTGGCGCCAGCCTCCGACAGTCGTCCTCTCCTCCTCGCAGGCAGGATTACACCAAGGATGCGATCGATGATGCCGGGAAACGCCGCCCGAAAGGCGCCGAGCACGGCATCTCTATCACATCCTCTCGTTCTATTTCGTCGAACTTCGCTGACTCTCTTTCGCGAGCTTTCTACGAGCGACCAACTTTTCCTAGATGTTTGTTTACTCGAGCATCCTACGCGGCCATTAGCTGCTCCCTACGCCATTTTCGACCCCGTTCTGCGAAGCTGACGCACCGGCGGACATCCCAACATCGTCCTACACTTTCTACATCCGTCAGTTCTCGCCTGATGGAGGTGGAAAGGGTAGAAATACTCCGGGATGAATTAACCCTTTGCACTTCCAATTATTTTTGCAATTTTGCTCCCAACAACTCCCTATTATTTTAAGCGTCTAACTTGAAATTTACTTCGACAGACAGTTCTTCGACTGCTACTTATTTTGAACCTACTCGTGGTAGGTTTAGTGTTAAATACTAGCATAATTCCCGTTGAAAAATCGTTTGAAAAAATTAAGGAAGAACCAAATACATGTAAAAACCTGTTTTATTTATATTTTTCGAAGGAGTGCTAAATGTTAAAAGACTGATATAGCAAGACGAATGTATCGTTGTTTTTCTTTGCGTAAATATTATAATCTATATACTTATTTGAATCTTTAAATTCCATAAATTTCTTCACTGTTTAAGGCTCTATCTGCTCATTTGGAATATAATAAATGCATGAAATACGCAGCCCAATAATGAAAAACGGAAATATTGTCGTTCCCAAAAAGACTTAGTGGTTATGTTCTGAAGCAATGGTGGGAGCTACGTTTCTTTCAGGGCACGCAAACCGGCAGAAAAATCGTTCTCTCCTCTGTCTCGACGGGAGGCAGAAGGGTTGTTCAGGCGGTCCACACTTTTGAGTCCGCGCTTTTACCGCCGACTGACAAAGAGAGCGCACATGAAACCTTTTCGTTCAGGGCGTTCCCCGAGCCTTGTTCCACATGGGACGAAAAATGATGGTACCGCGAAACTCGCGTAACTAGAGCCGATTAATGGACTTCCGCTTGTCCTGGAGGGTGGAAACCTCCTTCGAGCTATGGACGGGACACGTGTCCTTCAAGGAGCACGCGAAGGACGTCCCAGATAAAGTGGATAAAGTGGATAGAGAGGACGTGTCCTAAAATGCTGGGTCGATGGGAAATAAATCAACGATACTCATCAGGAAATTACAATCAGACAGCAAAGTTTAAATATTTTTTACTGTAATTTTTACCTAATCCACTAATTTTGAATTTTGTACAGACATTCTCGTAGTAAAAATTACAAAGGAAATTCACCCATAAAGGTGCACCGGAAGAAGAACCAGTGACACAATTTCTAGTTAATTGACTTTATCTTTGCATCGATCAAAATGCCGGAAGGAATCCATAATTTCCTCCGCAAGCAACAACTTCCCCTATTAACAGCGCACAAAATAAGTATCGGTATAAAATTCAAAATTAATTTCACCACGGAATTCCTAATTCAATTACTTTCCTCGTTACCTTAATAAAGCCTACGCGGGAAATCTTGAATTTCCAGCAGAAAACTAAAATTTCCCCCTAAGAGCACACCGGAAGCAGTACCTGCGAACAGTTCCTAGTTAGTTAACTTTATCGTTGCATCGATAAAAATTCCGAAAGTAGTTCATAATTTCCTCCGCAATCACGAACTTCCCCTATTAAGAGCGCACAAAAACAAGTATGTATCTGTATAAAATTCAAAATTTATTTCACCAGAGAATTCCTAATTAAATGATTTTCCTCGTTACCTTAATAAAAGCCTGCGGAGGAAATCCAGAATTTTCAGCAGGAAAAAGGAAATCCCATTTTAAGGGAGTGCCGAAAACGTTCTTAATCGCCGCGGGACAGCCTAGAGATTTTTCGAGGGACGTCGATAACCCTCAAGACGCTCGGTCCTCGGTTTCCCTTGAACAAAAGACCACGAAAAAAAGGTGTCCACTTCCGGTGGCTGGTTCGCGCAAACTAGAAAGCGAAAGAGAGGAAAAGAAAGATAGGGAAATGGAATCAGAGAGATAGGGAGAGAGAGGGAGCGAAGAATGTTCAGGTCTGAGAGACAATTGCGAGACGAACAAGTTGACCGCTTCTGGCTAAAATTAATTTCGAAATGCAGACGAAGCGGTTAATTAAGCCGAGCACCCTTTTCGTCGGCTCGCACGGCGGCGACCAAGAACCAAGACCCTCCATTTCACTCGACTTCTTTCTGCTAGAGCACGTCGAGAGAAGATGATACCTGGCCGGCGAAATTTTCTTGAAAACTTCAAGGCCGAGGAATTAACTTCCCTGCAAATTTGCTCTTTCTGTCGCGCGAGACGATATTTCAGCGGAACCTGATGGAAATCGTGGCCCCTTAACGTTAATGCGATCATAAAAGATTCGGGTCGGGTTTTTAAACAGCCCCCGGCGACTCTGCCTGAATTCACCACGATTTCCCGACATTCTCTGGAACTATGTACCCACTCGCGATGCTTAACGCCAATTTATTGTGCAGTATAATAGGGGCCAGCAGACTGTCGGGTTCTGCTCGCGTTCCTGGTTGGTACATATTTTTTAACGTTAGCACGGTACGGCAAATTCTGTAATGGAATTTAATATTGATTTGGGTAATCGCTGTGCGTCAAGATTGCATCTAGCGACAGGAAGCAGAATAATGTTCTACATTTAAGCACGAAAGGAAATCTGTGCTTTCGATTAGAATTTTTCTAGAAATATGTTGATTTAATGGCAGTCGTTTATATTCATCGCGCGCGATTTAAGAAATAAATTTTTAATATAATAGAAGTAAATATCAACTGTACCTTAGTTTTGTAATAAAAAAATTTCTGTACTTTCCTCGAACATAACCAAATGTGTCCACCAAAGTCTAATATCAAACGATCTTTCGGTTTGCCAGGAAAAAATTCCAAAGTTATAACGCTTCGACCAGGAATAAACTCGGATGTGTTTTCTATAGATCATGATCGATTTCCTCGCGATCGGTGGAAGGATATACCGTATGAAAACGATCCTAGCCACTGAAAGAGCCACCGTAGACTCGGGTACAGTAAACTGGGCCACGCAAACACCGGATATCATCTCCGAGTCTTTCTGTGTTAAGGGCAACACCAAGGTCGCATCGCTTTCAGCTCTACAGTGGTTAAAGTCCTACAATTAGAGGAGGGACATTAAATATCCAATTTACACGATCTATGTCGGTGCACGGATCCGAGGATCAAGCTTCGATCAAGTTTACTCGATTCAAATAGTATTCTTAACCCTCGCAAGGTAAATAGTAAGGTGAGGTTTCTCAAACCCCGACAAATGAATTTCATAAATGAATTTCAGTTTTTAATCAATTTGGGATGAAGAATAATACCGAAAAAAGGTAAACAAACAGATTTAATTTTATTCATATAAAAATTCTTTTCAGAAATCTGAAGCTGACGTCTCTGAGACCAGACACGGGTAAAAAATATTTCAACTAAGAAATAGAAATATTTGCAAATACTATTTCTCTCAACTGTGTTTGCATGTTTCATTTAAAACAGTAATTTAGTATTAGTTTTGTTTGAGTTTCAAATAGTATTTGTATTTTTTAGTTGAAATATATGTTTCATTTGAAACTAATCCTAAATTACTGTTTCAAATGAAACATATGTACCGCAGTTGTGATAAATAGTATTTGCAAATATTTGTATTTCTTGAAATATGTTTAACCCAGGTCTGTTTGAAACCCCAAATTATTTTGCGGTGATTAAAAATTTTGCTATGCGAAACAATTACTAGCACAACGTACTTATGAATTAGACAGTCGATTAAAATCAAACTCCACTGATTGTTCCAGAAGGAACGCTTCTCGAATTTGTGTTTCAGAAACCGTGATTCCCGAATGTCGAGGGACGACTTACACGATATTCGACAGGGATTCTTATTACGAGGGCGTGACGTTCCAACGAACGGGACGACTCCTTGAAACTCAAACATTGACTTAACCTTAATGCCCGCACCGTTTTCAGCGTCCCGGAAGAGGAGGAAACGTGGCAAACATTTCGCGACGGTGTCTCTTGCGTCGATCCCGCGGTTATTATTGGATGGCCGACGACGCGACGCGTTAATTGCTCCGCGACGAAATGGAAGACAAGGAAACTTCGTTTTAGAAACGAGCCGCGCAACGCGATTAACCGAGAAATTAGCACCCTCATCCGACGACTGATTCTTGCGACCGAGATGTCACTTCCGCTTTCATTTGTATTCACTGATTTTTTTATTGAAATTGTGTGCAATATTTTCTTACATTTTGATATTTGTTTTAACAAGATTTATTTTAGAGTGAGCACATCGTGTGCAATAGTTTCTTACATTTTGATATTTGTCTTAACAAGATTTCTTTCACAGTGAACATATTTTGCGCAATGTTTCATTGCATTTTCATAATGCTTTGAATAATATTTCTTTATTTCTTTTTTGTATTCACCGATTTTTTACATTGAAATTGTGTGCCATATTTTCTTACATTTTGATATTTGTTTTAACAAGATTTATTTTTAGAGTGAACACATCGTGTGCAATATTTTCTTACATTTTGATATTTGTTTTAACAAGATTTCTTTCACAGTGAACATATTTTGCGCAATGTTTCATTGCATTTTCATAATGCTTTGAATAATATTTCTTTATCCGTGCCTTTAACGATTTCGCTACAGAAAAATTACTATAAACTGCACAATGTGTATATTTAAAAACAGAGTCTGGTAAAAACAAGTTTTCTCCAAAAATTGTTATATCATAAGAAAGTCATTAAAAATCTGAGTGAACGCGCCCTCGCTGTTTCAACATAATTTAAAATAGTAACTTTTAATTGTCCATCGGTCTAGCGTTAGACAAAACTTTTCAGAGAATATGTAAAAAATAATTTCGAGTTTACAAAGAGTTTTTACAATGAGTTACTGGCCATTTTCCAGGTGTGGTACGTGACTAACCCTTTGCCGACGCAATAATAAAACGAAGAATGAAGTAACAGTGAGGGAAAAGCAGTCTAAAAGTCACCCGTTACGTTCGGAGCATGATCGCTAGCCGTTTTTTCGGAACGCAGACCGGTTATTGTCCGACGTTTCAGGTCGCTTATGGCGCCACTCCAAAAACGAGCATTCGCTCTCGTGCTCGTTTATGCTCGCGAAGGTATGGTTCCCGCGAACCCGTCACACCACGCTGCTGCTAAGACGAACATAAACTCCTTAATAGCTCATCCTCGCCGGAGACTCGTCGCCTTCAACCCTTTCACGGTGGAGATTAAACGAGACCGAACAAAGAGATCCAATTTAGATACAGCAAAATCGACGCGAATTTTCCTCATTTACGTGCTGACCTGTCCGGTGAACGAACCTAATTCACGTTAGACGAAGAAAGTAACGTTTACGAGTCGACCGCGAATTTCTATGCAAAATAAAAATTCCGAGATACATGAAATAGAAATAGCTTCTTCCTTTAAGGATTCTCAACATTTTTCTACTGCTTCAAATTGCTCCTACTCATTTTTCTCGTGAATCCATAAATTCGACAATCTATTGAAATTGATTTTATTTGTTTACCGTTACAAAGACTGGAGAGCCAAATCATTTTACAATTTACGTAAAGTGTAAGCAACAATTTTCTTCAAATCACAAAATTTGACTCCTCTTCTTCTTCTAGTTTTTAAAATTCATTTAAAAAATAGAATTATTCACGGAAGACAATTGCGATTGTTGTCTGTGATTCACCTATTATCCGGACCTTAAAAAATGTAAAAACAATCATGAAATGACTAGCTCGTTTTATTTGTTGTTTTTACAAGTGACGAAAAGTGAAATCCGCGGCGGAAAATATCATCGTTGCGCGTGTGCCGTCACGCAGCACTATCTCGTGCTCGAACTAAACACATCGCGTCAGAATTATAAAAAAAACAGAGAGAGAGAAGAGAGAGAGAGAGAATTGTGTTGCGTAATTCGTGCGAACGGTGTTTCGTAAATCACGGGACGAGCGAGGAATAAAAAGAGTATCGTTGCGCCGAGTACACAAAGCGTTTTCCGGGATTTCTGCAAGCGAATGATTCTCGACGTCGGCCTTGAATCCGCGCGATGAAATCATCAAAGGAGAATATCAAGCTGGGCGAGCGGCTTCGTATACGAGGTTCGATCAAAAAGAAGCCTAACTCTGTCAGTTTCCTCGCAAAGGACAACAAGAAGCACGATGGCTGTTGATCGCTCCTCCGTGCCACAAGGAGAGTTATAGGGTGAACACATGCTCATAAAAAATTGCAAAAATATTCACGAGCATTCTACCTAATAGCACCACCACTGTGAATTTTTTCCGAATTTTTTACTGCAAAATACATTTTCTAAAACCTGAAATTTGAAATTGCCAATTTTACATTAAATGTAGTTATACAGTGAACATACGGTTTTAATGAATTATTTCTTCTGCATCTTCTTCTTTCAACATTCTAACTGACAACATACGCGCCTGTAATTTTTTTCCGAATATTTGACTGCAAAATAGATTTTTAGAAAATTCTTGAAACTTAAAATTGCCGATTTTATTTGAAATGATCCGATGACTACGCTAATATTATTATGATAGTTGCATCTTATTTTGATCACTGATTTTTTCAGATTTTTTCGAATTAGACAAACATGTTTAAGAAACGCAAATTTCTCATAGAAGTTTTAGAGATGCATACTAGTTTATTTTACTGAAAGCAATGTTTTCAATTTTTTTCGTACAAGTGCAACCTAGTTAATAAAATAAGAAATCGATTTTTGTTGTCTTTCCTATAGATACATTATACAATTTGTTGATTTATGTGCAACTTCACTGCAATGTTAAGCATAATTTCATTCAATAATTCGATTTTTAAAGCACATTTTGAATATTTACAGAAATGATACAAGAGAGAATAAGTTGAAAAAGAAGTGCAACGTTTCTAAAAATAGCCTTACGCGCATAGTGTAGCAAAAAATTGCAAAGGAACAGTTGAACGCATTCAAGAGGTGCATAGAGCGAAATGCAACGATAGTTACGGAGATTCGAATGTGAAACATTACGCGCACGGCGAATGACGAATAATCATCGGTCTATTGAACTGCAACGATCAATGCACTCCATCGAACAACCGTGCTCGTTGCAGTCTTCGAATTCTTACGATGGTTCCGCGGACACGTTCGACCGCATACGCTTTTACAATGTAAATTGCGTGCCGATACATGACAGAAGGCTCTAGCCGATCAGGCTAGAATTTATTTAAATGCAAATTAAACTATATCGCACGCCCCCAAAGGCTTGCATTATTAGACTGCCGTTGGCGTTTATGCGCATACTGGTTTCCGAAGCGTGATTCATAGTCACTGTGTAAAGCTTGAGCCAGTTCCTGCATGTTTTTCAGCTTCCAGTGGCTCCGAATGAAGTCGAACAATTAACATTAGAATAATTCATCATTCACACTGTGAAAAACTTAATTAATTTGTACGGCGGATTTTATGCATTTATGAGAAAAATTAATTCGAAATAGACCTCGGACTTTTACCCGAGTACCCATGAGATAGCCGAGTATCCAGGTACCCGGGTATCTCATAAGACATAAGTCATAAATGATTTTGTACAATTTAAAACAATAACGAAATTAAAAGAACGTTGATATATTAATTTAAATTTCTCAAAATCGTTCAAGGGAATAAGTAATCGTAATATATCGTCTGCTTTTTCCTATTGATGCAAACGATTTTTTTTTTGCATAAAGATCCGCAGTGTATTCATGAGATACCCGGGTACCCGAGTAATTTTTGTTAACCCGAGTATCTCACGGGTAACCCAGGTACCCGGGTATCTCATAAGTCACAGCTCTAATTCGAAACAAAAACAGAAGAATTTAAAACCTACTAAACGTATTATCTCGCATGAAACATTCTAAAAACGGATTAAAACTTCGAATTCTTGTTATTCATGTACAAAATCGGGAATTTGCTTGAACGTTCCAAGTCCTCTAGCTTTCCACATATTTCTTAGAAATACAAAGAGAAAAAATAATAGAAGCATTATTCTGCCAATGGTTGTGTATAAATATGAGAATCTGCATAAACATCCATCGCCTCGGTGAGGATAAGAACAATGGGTTTTCCTTGCTTTCAGCGAAAATAAAAGGAATAGTTCTTGCTATTTGTGTGGAAAAATGGAAATTTCCATAAATATCCCTCACAATAAGAACAATAGACGTATGTGCTTCAGACGCGCTAGGTAAAAACAGAATGGCAAAAGAACACACAGAACAGTATAAAAAGTTAAACAGTATTCAATCTTCTCGCAGACAATAATTCACTAGATCCCGGCCAGATATTCTCTCGGAAGACAACAGACTGTCAACGAGAAGCTCCAGAGCAGCATACTAAACGCTCTTCTCTCCCCTACGATCGTAAATCTGCCGCGATGTCCCGCGAATTTCTTCGTCACTCGTAAAAATATTCGTCGAACGTCCAGCGGGGTTAGGCGAATCTAAAAATACAAAATCTCCGCTAAACCGAATAGCAAATGTTGCCGGCTAAATAGATTTTTGGCTCTGCTTTGGTCCCCGATCGGAACGAAACGAGAATATATTTTCAGTTCTATTTCGAATACTAATCGCCGATAGATACCTGTTTAAAGGAGGAGTTTGAAACTCAAGGAACGAGGACCGAGAACGGTTTTGGTTCCGATTCAAGCACCGGGTCTCCGCAAGCAATTTCAGACACGCAGATTCACCTTGTTCCGCTGATTATGCGAGCGTCCATTTTCCTTGGGATTGCCACGAGCACGCAATTACCGAGTTTCTACTACGAGGCTTTCGCCTGGACAGTGGAACCGCATCGTAACTGTTCGGGATCCCGAGCAATTGAAAGCAGTGCTACGTCGCTCAAAACATAAGCACCGACTCCATTTTGCGCGGATTTATGCGCTCGACTACGCGCGATATAAGAATCCTCTGCGTTGCTTGCCACGCAAACCAATTTAAATGAATTCGAAAACCAAGTTCGAATTAATGATCCAGAAAATAGAACGAATTTCAACTTTTTTTTTCATATAGAAAACTATGTTTCTCTACAAAATCAATGTACACATTTAATTATACAATGTTTAAGTAGTGCTTCCTAAAAATTTGAGCTGAATAGATCGAATTGTATCGACGTGGAGTCATTTTCCTACGCTACTGGCATAGAGGGCATCTTTCAGAAAAATAGAAAGAATTCAATAATTATTTTATGTATTGAAAACTATTTCATCTAAAAAACTATTTCTTTAAAAATTAATATATACATCTTACTATGCGATGTTTAAGTAATACTTCCTAAAAATTTGAGCTGAATAGATCGAATTGTAACGACGTGGAAGTCATTTTCCTATATTACTAGCGCGGAGAATATCTCTGAGAATAATTCAATAATTATTTCATGCATATAAAATGTTTCAAACAACAAATGATTCTGGAGTTTCAAGCGGCAGTAGGTAGGTATAGTTCGTTCATGAATCAACGAACATTTTTAGCTGTGTTCAGCGAAATATGTACGACTTTGTGAAAGTAGCGAACCGGCGAACGCAGGCTGCATTCAATGCCATTCTAGATTTTCCTAATCGACGAGTTTATCCGTTTATAATAGAGGTTTGTTCGATATTTTAATACACTCACTTTCTGGTAACTGGTTTATTTCTGAACCTAATTCAATCCTCGCCATTCCTGTTCTACGAAATTGAGTATCGAAACTGTGCTGTGAGAAAGTTGCACCAATATACAATGTACGATGAAAAGAAAATGGACTGTTTTAATTATAACCATAGAAATGGTTACTGGTAACAAAACAAGAAATGCACCAAATATGGAAATTGGAAACATGATATTCACCAGTTATCGTTGCATATGAAAATGAGAAAAATTAATTAATTAATCTTTAGTAAAAAAAAGAAATAACTGAACTTGAACTTGAATTGAACTTTGACCTCATTAATCGCCGAAGATCTGTGCGAATCGAAAGGGGAAGGCGATTTCAAGTACTTTTGGCAGGATTCTTCAATTGTTTGAGACGCGGAAAGTTCTAGCACGATAAGGAAGAGGAAAAAGAAGCTGTAGGAACACTAGGAAGCCGGAGTTGCTTCACTCGAGGACACCGGCAGCCAATTAATCTAGCCAGAGCAGACTGTTCAAGTGTCCACTAAAACAGACAATACGGTTCTCGAGTCGATTCCACTTATGCGCCGTTCCTAATGAATAAGAAAACGCGAAACAATGATTCCGGCCGACAATTATCTCGCTAAATAATGGTTCTCTGTTGGCGACGGTCTACTTAGACTGAAGACGGTGTTAAACGCGGCAGCATTCGATTATGTTCGGCGCGGCGCGACGCTACGCGCTCGTTCCATCGAGCATTGTTTGCACAAACTGATAACAGACGGCCACCATTTTCGACGCGAGAGCTGAGACAGTATGCAAACAATCGACCGAGGCCGGAATTGAAGTCTTATCGAGCGAGCGAGTTCCTCCAAAATGTTGCAAACACCAGCTCCCGCTTCAACGAACGAAATCGATCTTCTGGAATTTGTAATACGCGAAACTGACAAGCAGATCAATTTTTCATTTTATGGTCACGGTTGCAATGTTTCGCAAATGTAACAATATGTTTTGTTTAAAGAAATTACGATTCTGTCCGAAGCTGTCACTGCTTGTTTGTGTAACGGATTTCATTAAACAGGCTCTTCTCGGTAATTAACGAATGCCACTTTCCAGAATTATTTTAAACAAAACTGACAGATACAGGGTGGTCCACGCAACTTGCACACCTATAACTACTTCCAAAGTATTATACGCGCAAAAAAAGAAGGCACAGAATTTCGTCAGTGGGGTGCAGGGGGGACGGCGAATCCCCACTCTTGACGCAAGACTCCATGCCTTTTGTATAGCGCGTAGTGGGAGACCACGTGGTACCTACGAGTTTCTCGTGCCTTCTTCCTTTGCGCGTATAATATGCGTTGCACGAAAAAGTTTTGTATGCAGAAGTTGCATGGTCTGAATATATAGGTATACTATGTAGTGTATTTATTGTTTTTACAGATGGAAGCGTTTCGGAGATTTGAAGGTGGACTTTGTTTTTTTAAACGTAACACTAAATTTTTTATACTAAAACATGGAAGAATCTCGAATTCTGAGTTAAAAATTATTGACTTTCATCAGCCCTAAACCTAATGATTAACGAGTAATTGCACTTTATTTACTTTGGAAGTTATTATAGGTGTGCAAGTTGCGTTGGCCACCCTGTATATTAATCTGAAATTTTGCAGTTGCATTTATTAATGTTTGGAGAGTAGAAAAGTATTTTTTAATTGGAGAAATACTGATTTTGTTTGGAAATGCTATATTAGCACGCATATTACATTTCACAATTTCATTTCCCAATGTTTAGAGAACAAAAAAACCATTTTTATTCGGAGAGAAATTGATTGCATTCAAGGTTCCAACTGTTAGTTTGCAATTTTTAATATATCTGTTTTCTCCTTTGGTCTCCTTCGATTGAAATAGTTCAAAATTTCAATACAATATCTAATTAATTTATCAATATAATAGACGGGAGAATCTCCTCTTTCACTAAGTAAAATTTGATTGTTATTCAAAACTTATTAATGAGACTCGTTATTTTAATACTTCAAGCCCACAGAAGATCAAGAGAGTATACTCATTAGAATATTAGCCGTCTGTTCTTAATTGAGTCTCATTAATCCACCGAATGAAAACCGCGTCGTTAACGAACACGTTCATCGAAAGCAGTTTTTGCTCTACGAGTCGCGATCGGTAGAAACGAAATACGCTGTCGACGTAGTTACCTTCCGTTATCGTTATCGGTATCGGTCTAATCGAAAATGTCAAGAAGGAATGTTGTCATCTGTGAAAACAATCTATATGATAATCCCCGGTACATTGTTTGCCGACTAATTAACGCGGTGTCGCACACCACCTATTCCTATTCGCACGGAACAACTAAATCACCTGTTGATTAACGTGACACTAGTCCGACTCCAATTAATCGAATCGGAGGAGCTGCGAAAGCGTCGCTCGCGGCTAACGATCTCGGGGAGATTCTCTAATTATTAGAAATCTGGGATAACGAAATTGCTCACCGGGGAAAACTGTGCCTGATTCTATGCAAATTATGTTTATTATACACGAAACACGGTTCGGCGAAAATGCGGCTGATCGATCGACTGATCACAAATTACAGAACTGTGGATTCTACGCACTTACGATAAAGACACAGAACAGTAAAAATATTTAAACTATTGATTCGAGTAATTATTTAGTGCGTAACTATCTCTGAATCTAAATAAAATACAACAATCGCACTAGATTTCTATTTACATCGATAAAGATGAACATTAAGTATTACTAAACATTTCAGTATTGTTGCTAACAATATTTTTATGCTTCCGGCACACTGGTTCGATCAATTATTATTTTAAACACTGTTTTCAAATTACCACAATAATTATTTTTCTTCCAAGTATAGAAGAATTGCGTCTGTAAATTATTAAACTTAATTATGTTTGGTGTGCGTTAATTTAAAGACAAGGAGTTGCTAACAATATTTTTATGCTTCCGGCACACTGGTTCGATCAATTATTATTTTAAACATTGTTTTCAAATTACCGCAATAAATATTTTTCTTTCAAAAATAGAAGAATTACGCCTGTAAATTATTAAACTTAATTATGTTTTGTTGTGCGTTAATTTAAAGACAAGGAGAAAACTGTTACCTACTTGCTTAGTGCAAAAGAAAATTTTTTTAACTTTATAGAAACACGTGTTGATGCGTATATAAGTATTACTTAATTTAATTGTTGAATTTTTTTTTTAAGGTCCAAGTATTCTCTAAAATTATTTTAAAAAGTTGCATTGCAATTCCCAGTGTGTTAGTAGCTGTAATTATCCCGGTCGTCATTTTAGTCGGGAATAATGAACGAGTGGAGGGAGTGACGTGTAATGAAATTAATTATTGCAATGTAAATTCATAGTAAATTATGAAAATCTGTGCAAAGAATGTTCAAGATAATTTTGGGTAATGGCACTAGGGTTTTATTGTTTACGATAATTTCAGGTAATTCTGTTAATGGTAAATTATGGAAATATACAGAAATATCTGCAGTCTAGCTGGTTGCAATAATTAGACTGCGGTTGTCGTGCATTTATAGCGTGCACGAGTGCGTCAAGTATAACAGCTATAAAGTTCCAAGGCTTAATAAATTGATCATCTTGTTTCTTATCAGATAACAGTCGAGATGCAGGTTACGAGTGTACGAGCGCGACAAATACTAGGAACGTTCACGATTATTATTATTCGGTTTCTTCTCTATCGAATAGAATTCACGACGATAGTTGTAACACGAGAAACACAAACCTTGAAGACTTGACAAATTATTCGTTGTACATACTTCCACGCGGATAAAATTAGACGGAATTGTTAATGAGAATCGCAAATGCACAACTGCACGAGTTCCAACCACTCTTGTGGTGTAATAAATTATTCGTTTCTTTTTCTCAATCAGATAAAATTTACAATGAAAATAATTGCGCACGTGTTAGCACAACGTGACGAATGTGGACTTCCAACAAATTGCTTACTATTATTTCCGCTCCAGTGAAATTAAGTAAAATCCGTAACAACAATGTTTAGTTAGTCGTTGATTTTAGCTTATCATCGTTAATAACGCTTTTTCACCTGGTAAAGTTTGTTTGAGAATTAAAGAAATAAAAAATGTGAATGGGTCGGGAAAGACACGTGTATTCGTTCAATGTTTAACTCTTTGCATTCGGATCTTTGTTAACTTGAAAGTTAAACATTTTTTCCGATCTAGAATAATTTCATTGTACATGATATTTTTCATTTTATGAATATGAAATTCATATAATACCTCATAAAATACTTAAACGTGTAGTAATTGATTAAACACGAACATATTTAATACTGTAAACAATATTGTGAACAATGGTACAGCCATTTTTGGTGGTTTTGTTACACGTGGTGGCAATGTTGGAAATTCTATGCGAACATAAAATCCCGTTTCCACGAAACGCTGACACGCGTTGAAATCTCTCTGCACGGATCAGACTTCGCCTTTCTCACGGAGAAAGTCGCGGTGCATTCATCGTTCCATAGAACACATGATTATCTACTTCTCTATGGGGGAAAACATGTTGCGTTCTATCTCGTTATCTTCTCCTTAGAGTGTTCTATGTCGGGAAAGAGTCTATCCGACTATGTTAGATAGTCTCTCGTTAACAGTTGAAAACTAATTGATAGATTGATAGAAGATTCGAGCAAGTAGTCGAAGACTGACCTGCAGAAGCACGTGACGGTGTCCTCGACGTCGATGGAGAGAGACGTGTCGATGGCCGAGTATTTCAGCACCTTCCTGCTTCCCAAGCCGAACATCGAACCGACACTGACTAGCCACCACCAAGGTAGACACACACTCACGCGGGTTCACTGTCAACGGGCTGAACAGAGCTCGACGATGAAGATCGAGAACCGAAGATGTCTGTCAGCGACTGCGGTGGAAACAAGAGATAGAATTGGGAATGGAAAACTTCGGAAGAGTAGGCACTCGGGGAGTAGCGACAGATGATAAAGAAGATTTAAGAGAACGAAGATGATGATGATGATCACGAAGAAAATTACGAAGAAGATAATGAAAAAGATTAAGAGAACGAAGAAGATGCAGAGAACGAAGATGATGAAAGAATGAAGAAGATGATGAAGAGAACGAAGAAGATGATGAAGAAAATCACGAAGAAGATAATGAGGAAAATCACGAAGAAGATGATGATGAAGATCACGAAGAAGATGATGAAAAAGATTAAGAGAACGAAGAAGATGCAGAGAACGAAGATGATGAAAGAATGAAGATGATGAAAGAATGAAGATGATGAAAAGACGGTCAAAAAGAAAGAAAGTGATTTTTCAAAAAGAGATGGTGAATATATTGACGTCTTTCGCCATGGACGACTTTTAAAGATGATGGTATAATATGTTAATAAATGAAAGTGATTTGATGAAGCTTGAATTCCAGATTCATGTATTTCGAAAGAAGACAGCTGAAGTCGTAACAGCTGTCCACTCCACTCCTACGTTGCAAGTGCAAAGTAATAGGAGTGGAATGGACAGCTATTACGACTTCAGCAATCTCCTTTCGGAAAAGAGATAATAGTCGAGCACTGTAATAAAGTGACGGACTTTTATTATCTGATTATCTGTGTCCTCCAGATTATTTCAGATAGCCAAGTTTCTACTGCGTATGCGAAGGGAATCAATGTAGAACGAGTACGATGAAGCGAAAAGGTCGAAGCAAGAAAATCGATGAGCTTCCGTGATCCTGAACGGCAAAGAAAGCCAGCTAAAGCTCATGTAATTTTATCGCATTTAATTTTCTTCAATTCTAATATATTAGAAATGTCTATTCGAGAAGGTAAAATATTATATAGCAAGGTGGCAAGAATTTATTTCTGTTAATCAAAAAATCGATTTTATATATCAAATCTAACGTACACTCAACCCGAGACTCTATTATTTCCTGCTATCTATTATTTCTGTTATCTATTATTTCCTGCTATCTGGATTTATCGTCAATAAATATTTCATTAAACTTCTTTCTAAACTGTGCACTGTTACTTCAAGCACTCTAGACAACCGTAGGCTACTGTCAGGTTAGGTTCGGTTCAGCCTTATTATACATTTCACCTTTCCAAATATCCCTTGCCAATACATTAAACTTTAAACAAAATCGATACTGATCAAATTACAAGACCAAATCAGAAGACCTTTGAATCTCCACCGAGTTAGAGAAGTGACGGGAAGATAAATTCAGAAATTATAAACCTAGAGATATACCTGCAGGTAGCAAACGATTAGGCCCAGGTCCGATCTTCTAGAACTCGATAAGCACAGCAAACACAGAGGTAAGTTTGTGGGTGAGTTAAAGAGGAAAGAATTTAGAGATCAGGGTACCTGAAGCCAGCCAACGACTCGGAAGCAAGGAGTAGGAGAGCAAAACTAAGAGAACGAACTTGTCCTTCGAACAGCAAAGGAAGCTGAAAGGGAAGAAGTTGAAGGTAAGCTGAAGAAGGACACCTGGTGAAGGGGCCTACGATGGAGGAAGAGAGGTAAGAGGGAGGAAAAAGGGTAGATTATCACGAGGAGACACACTCGATGAAGAAGCACGCTGCCAACTGAGAACCGAGCACGAGACTGACGTCGGCGTTCTCCAGCCGTTCGCCAGGTACCAACTGTCGCGACCGCTATCGGCTATCGGCCCGCTGCCAACGATAAACGGAGAAAGCGATTCGAGCGACGATGGTGGGGGAAGCATGGGCGAGAGGGGGCAGGCAGGTGACTGTGAGAGGGGGGCAGGCACCAGAGACAAAAGACCTTGGAGATGTGGAGGAACATGGGGGACCGAAATAATGTGTGCGCACCTGAGTCACCAACAGTCGGGAAGGATCCGGATTGTACGGCTTGATTTTAATCAGCTTTTGTGCACGCTGATTGTAACCGTGTATAAGCTGATTGTATCTGTGTATATGCTGATGGTATCTGTGTACCTAATGATTAGGGGTTTTATGCATTTACGCAAAAGTTGGCTAGGTGAAATATGAAACGGTAAAAGATTAGAAAAGATTAGTTGATTTTTATGTACGGTTAGTTTCTCTCTCTCTTGGATAGTTTGGAAGATTGGGTGTGAACATAAATTCGCTCGTTATGAATTTTATTCTTGGCACCGAAAAATTCATAATATCTAAAAGATAAATTACGATCGATAAACTAATTAATTATATAAATTCGCTCGGTTGGAAATGTAAATAGGAGAATTGAATGTGTGTCTGCAAGAAGGGCTTACGTCGGGTTTCTTAAATTTCATTGCTACAATAAAAACCAGCTGAAAATGGCATAGGCCCTTCTCTCCCATTGGAAAAAGCCTGAAAAACTTTTTTTACGGTTTGTCTTGTTAAATATTTGAGCAAAATAAATTTCTAATTGCGCTCCTATAAAAATTTAAAAATTAGACGGGCTATTCTTCCAAACACCCATTCAATTGTTTTGTTACGCGGCCTATGTAGTCGGCGTCATTCACATGACGGAATGAAAGGATTTTGTGCTCAGTATTGGATAGTGGAAGAAATAAAAGAGAAAGAGACAGCGAGAGAATGAGGGAAAATGAAAGTAGACTGTTGCACAGCTGAATTACTCAGGTTTGCAGGTCGCAAGGGTCAACGCCGTGGTCAATACTAAACAGTGAACGAAGTAGAAGAAGAAAGAGACAGAACAAAGTGAAACAGACACACAGTATTATGCACCTGAATCGCTCAGGTTGCACAATTCAAAGAGATTTTCTATTCTCATGATTGAACCGTGAAATCAATAGGGAGGAAATTGTAAGGAAATAAAAGTAGAATGTTGTGCAGCTGATGCTGCGGATTGCGAGAATTCCGTGCTGAATATTAATCAGAGAAAGGAAATATGAATAACGTTGCATGCTCCAAACAGTGCTCCAGATTTAAATTAAAAATATTGAATTACAATAAATTACTAATAAATAAAGAAAGTACCTTAATTATTCGGTTTACACAATGACAGAAACAGAGAGAGAAAGAAAATTAGGGGAAATTGAAAATGGAGTTTTACAGGCCTAAATTGCTCAGTTTACGCTGCAGAAGAAATCAGAGCTGAATATTGAACGGCGAAAGAAATAAAATGGCGAGAAAGAGAGCAAACGAAAGGAAATATTAATACAGAGTTGCGAACTTGAGTCGCTCAGGTCGCAGGATCCAAGGATTCTGTGCTCGCAGTTGAAGAAATAGAAGGAGGGGTGGGGGAAAGAAAGAGAGAGAATGAGGGGAAATCCAGTTGTTGGAAGAGAGACAAGACTAGTTCCACAATGGGGCTTCCCTCTCGCCTATCCCTTTACACAGCGCAAGTTTAATTCTGTCCTTGTCCCGCGGACTGGTTGTAGGCTTAGGTTCTGTCTATCTTTTTGTTGCTTTCAATGCGTTCCCGTCTCTGTCGGGGTAATGTAATTACGGAGAGAGGCCGGCGTTCAGCGAATCCGAACAAGTTCTTACTCTTCGGAGATCCGCGTACGACGGCATCGGCCTGTACCTGCTCTCTTCAGGGTCGCGGACGGTCAAGCCGGAACCTGCATGTTGGATATCCTTTATTCTATTCGACGATGTTCACCTACCCAAGAACCACTACGACAACGTCCATAGACTGACGTCCAAAAAGTATATTCGGACAACTGATCATTGCTAAAAGTTGATGATATTGAAATTGTTATAACTCCGTGAAAAATAATCGTACAACAATGCGCTTAGGCTCATTTTAAAGCAGTAACCGCCTACTTGCAGACTACTATCTTGATTTTTGTTCTATGATGTTCGTGCATCTTGCAGCAGAAGGGAGAACGTGCATAAGTAAACTGCATTTATAAATGTTTATACAGCAACAAATAACTAAATATAATAACTAAAGAAATATAAATATAATAAATATAAATATAATAACTAAACAAATAAATAAATATACAGCAACAAATAACTCTGAAGTTATTTGAAGTCGCCCTGTTATGAGACTCATCCTTTATACAGGACTGCAAACCGCATTTTGCTATTTTCTCCACAGTTCTAACCAAATGCAATATTCTAAGAATGCTTGTTACACGTCGTCCACTAAATTAATTCTTCTAGCTTGGCAAATGTTTCGCGAGTCGATAAAAAAAGGCTAAAAACACGAGGCACAATATTGTAACGGAAGCGGAGGGGAGAAAAACCTGTTTCGCGGGACGGCCGGCCGGCCGTTCGCAATAATCGGCGAACTTTCGCAAATGACATTAACCTCGCGGCCATTACGCCGGTGTTTTCGAATTACCGGTTAACTCGATTTCAACCCCTCTGTTTCCACTTTACACCCTCTTCTCTCATTCCCTTATCGAGAGGTAATTGCGCGGCAAACGAAAATCGTTAACTTGATCGAATAGAGGGTGGAAAAAATATCGGGGGATTTTTCGTTTCGTTCTCTTGCCGCGGATTCCACGAAACACGCGCTGAATTTGCAAACCTATATTGATGGGCAAATATTTGGAGAGGAAGAACGCGCATTGATTGAATGACAACCAGCCCGATTCCTGCCTGTTTACCGGACGGGACCTGTTAAGGGATTATGTACCTCTGGTTGAAGAATTGGAGAAATTGCTTTTATGCACGTGGTGTTGTGTTTCTGTGAACAATATGCTTCTTGGAAAAATATACACGATACCAATGTGAATTTGTTTCCTCACAATTTTCCATCGAATTTCCATGTTTATTGCAAAAAGTCTTAACACTAAACCTACCACCACCGGTCAAAATGATAGGTCCCACATTTTTATCTTACAATTCTTAAAATAATAAAAATGATTTCTTAAGAAATAATTATATAGATATCTTTCGTAGAGCACGTATTATAATAGAAGTCATACAAAGTCTAAATAAAATCAATTTTTTCATTTTTATAAGGGAACATGTATCAGTTACTTTTAAGTCTCGATAGGTTTAAAATGATTTTATAAGAATTGATTGTATAAATATCTTTCGTAGAGCACGTATTATAATAGGAGTCATACGAAGGCTAAATAAAATCAATCTTTTCATTTTTATAAGGGAACAATTACTTTTAAGGCTCGATAGGTTTAGTTTTAAACACTTGACAAAAATATGAATTTCACATTGAGGTAGATATACCATAACTGCCTCCGAATTATTTCAGATTTTCTGCAACCTTGAAACCCCTAAAAGGATTGAGAAATTCAACGGTATAAAGACTGAAAGAATTTGAAAATGCGAAATTGTCAAAGGACAGGCAATGTAAATGTTGCATAGCGATTCACACTGCAGTTATGACAAAGAACGGTGCCGATGCAATTCTTCGGTGGTCTAAAAAATTTAACTCACCGAGTTTCGGACAGTGCACGCTGCGGATGCATAAAATCCGCAGTCGACTGCCGGTCAGAAGTGCGGGGTACCAGGTAGGTGTATGCACTTTGTGTGCACGGTCGGTACGTCGAAAATAAATTAGTAAAGCGGCGAGTAGATTGGCGCTGTTTTAGCACGTGAATTCCGGCAGACTCTTGGTCAGGAAGCGCAGGATTCGCTGAATTATTAACGATCGCCGATGCATCGCACAGCGTTGCACTTTTCTGCGCCTCGAAATTCGGTCACGAATTCTCCATCCAATAATTACATTAGTCGTCGAGGAGAGTGTTGACGGTTCAAGGTCACGGGACGCGCCACCCCCCACCTTCGTTCCTCTGACCCTACCCCATTGCCCGGCCACGCCTACGATTCCCTCGCCCCGCCCACAGGTCGAGGAACAATCGATGGGTTTAATTGACCGTTTAAGAAAGAAAACAAATCGGCCGTTTCCAGTCGGCTGAGCCCTCTCTTGCTCTTCAACGTTATTGCTGGCCGGCTTGCTGCTCGATGGGATGTACCTATAGTTCGGTTTTATAGTTGTGTCAGGTGTTACGAAACGTTATAAGACCGTGCATCGACTGGCCTTAACCTTTCGTATTTTACGCGCGAAGCCTGCGAACCAGTTTCGCCGCCCTCTGCCACGGTCGCAAGGAAAATATGAGTGTGACATGTTCTAGCGGACCAATGTGCGAACTTTGTCCATTTTTACCAGGGATATATTCGTTCTGATAAGTTAGGTTCTACCATGGCTAATTAACATACACTCCCACAGAAGTGGTAGCAGACGTGTGCTATATTTTATTCAACTCCTTTTGGGGTCGTATTTACTTGTACAATCGCGTCGTATTTGGACTCATTTTAACCAGAAAAGTATCACGAGTATGATGCCACAAAGTACACCATAAATAATTGTGTACCTTATTTTGGGCTGTCCGAAAACTCTGAATAAATTGCACAGTACATGTTAAATGTCAAATGTTTAACCTTTTCATAAATAAAAATAACAATTCGGCAATGCTTTCTTATAAAGACAACGCGAAGCCGTTATTTTCAGGATTTTTGGAGACTTCTCTTAGAAATTCCCGCGTGTTCTTGGTTTCCGCAATAAGCGTAAGTACTGTCCAGTTGTTGCGCAATGTTTTCGCCGCAAATTCGATTAAACTCTCGCTCTTCTACGGACTCGAGGCGAGAAGGGAAGAGTCTGGTTTTAAGCCCCCATTGGGCCACGGGATTATGTAATCCATCGGGATCGATATCAGTTCCGCGACTGCGGGACTAAAGTTGACACGCGGGGAGGGGGGCAGTGTGTACGGCTTTATTGTCACGTTGTACCGCATTATTTGGAACGTTCGACGAGGAATTTGGAACACACCGACGCAATGGTCGATCGTGCAACCGAACCGCGGATGTTTGCACGGATATCGAATTCTTACGAGAGGATTCACCGAAACATCAGACGCTTTCGTTTACCTTTCTAATGGCCCCCTGTGTCTTCTTCGAAAACAAACCAACCCCCTTCGAAATTCCGTCGACTTCAGCATCGTTGAGCGATCTCAAACACCTCTCGACCCTAGTTTTGCCAATCCTGACGAAATTCGTGCGAATACATCTGTGATCGCAAGGGAAAACGCCGCGTGCCGCCAAGAAACATATTATCAATTCAAACTTTGATCTCTAGACTGCGGATTTTATATGATTGTGACAAAAATGGGCACGTACAATTTAAAGCAGTGGACATGTTATAATTATTTAAGGACATCGAAGTCGATTCTCATGAAACTTGAAAAAGTAAATTAGTATTAGTTTCAAATGAAATATTTTTTACCCAGATCTGCTCATCGGATAGTCCAGCTACCCGGGTATCTCATGAGCAGACCTGGGTAAATAATATTTCAACTAAGAAATATGAATATTTGCAAATACTGTTCCTAACGACTGTATTACATATGTTTCATTCGAAACATATTAATTTACTTGAAACTTGAAACAGTAAATTAGTATTAATTTCAAATGAAATATCTTTTCCCCAGGTCTGCTCATGAGACAGTCAGCTAGCCGGATATTTAACGAGATAGTGGGCTACCGGAGAACTGGGTTATCTCATGAGATACCCATACATTTTTTCTCTGCCCGGGTGCCTTATGGGTACTCGGGTAAAGGTAAGTACTAGCAGACATACGTATGTTACGCCAGAAAAAAAATGTATCGAGGACTCTTTCCTGAATGAGATGCAATAATAAATTTCTAAAATGAGAAAAAGATTTTTTCACTTTCGGTCAGGATTTCGAAACTAGCCAATGTGCGTCGGTTAGGTGAAAATAGGAGCGGCACCGAGCACGGCCGATCGTCGTCGACGGCCCCGCTCGTCAATTATTTTAGCCCGTCTGCCCGTGAATCACGCGACATTTATCCATTCACGAGTACCTCTGCCAACAAACGTCGGCCGACGTTACCGTGAAAAATGAGCACGATGGCGAGGGGAGCGGAGAGGCGAGGAGAGAGAAAGAGAGAAGTCGGTAGAGGATGAGGAGGATAACGAGAGACCCGATGAATGTCAAGTAAATGCGACACCGGCCCAGGCCCGTTTACGTTGCTCCAACACGTCCCGTGGGAGCGCTGTCTGTTCCAGGATTAAGATGGACCACGGATCTCCCCTCCCTTTCCCTCGCTATTTAGTGGAGAACGGGAAGCGACGACCTATGAGCAGCGACGCCGTCTTTCGCCGAGCAAAAATGAGTCGCATTAACTTTTCACCGACTCGGCTAGACCCGCCTGAACATCTCCATCCGAGATTTTTCTCTCGCCTTTGCTCGGAGAAGACTGAAATAAATGAAATTGATTTCAGACGCGGCGCGAATGGAGACGCAAATTTCACACTTTAGGTAAAATTTTTGAAATCGACTTTTGGCCAGCTAAATCGCTGAAAGGGACCACTGTGAGACGGTTGAAGCAACTTAACCCCTTCCGTTACAACATCGTATCTGTTCATTTGCACGATTTGTTGTACGATAAATTGCATCGCCCGTGGACCATTTTAGACAGATCTTCCTTATGAACCCTTGCAGAAATTCACCCCTATACAAATCAAATTCATCCTTTTGCAAATCAAATTCACCTTAGCCGCGCAATCTCGTAGGATGTCTCTTACAGTTCGCTGGCGCGAAGGGCGTCCGACGTTAAACTGTATCCACTTACTACCCCGGCTACGGTAAACGCTCCGTTCAAGATGTTTTACAGTCTCTCCTCTCTCTATCTTCGTAAACTAGAATATATACTGTGGCTTTCAGAGCAAAAAGAGACGATGACGTACCTGAGCCGGAAAAAGCGAAGTTTTTACAGAGAGGGGAGAGTGTAATTAGTTCCTCTTTGTTTTTACACGTATAAAGCAAGATAAACGTTGATTAGTCAAGAGAACGGTCGAGTAGGTGGCCGCTGACGTAATCAAGTTGTCTCCTTGGTTCCCTCGTTGCGCAACGAGAACGTAATCTATGAACAAGAACGAGTCAGCAGATGAATGTTTTTCGTTTTCTGGGTTCTATCGCCGCGTTAACGGTGTGTATTTGCGATAACGAGGAAGAGACCTAAGTGAAATGATGACAGAGGGAAATGGGTCGGTGGAATGACTAGCACAAGAGTGCTAGACCTCTATGAACTTTCTAAGCGACTTCGGTGTTGCTAGAGGGACCTAGTGGTAGCTTCGAGGTCCAGGGATTCTTTTGAAGAGGATTCCAAGGAGTCTCCATGTGACCTGAAGGTTTTGAGAGGTTTCAAATGGTCTGAAAGTCCCTTGACCAATCCAAAGGGCACTCCAAGTGACCTCAAACATACTAAAAGATTTCTATAACTTTCCAATGTAAAAGTGGACAAGATTTTATCGCTCAAAGTTTCCTGAGAACCCCAACGAAAATTCTAGAGCCCGTACGAGCAACCTCAAAGCCTTCAATAAGATCAGACGACTTCTAAATTAATCTCAAGAGTCCTGCGAGATTCGCTTGACTTTTCAAGTATCTATAAAGGCGATAGAAAAATTGTATTGTTGCTCTGAATCATTTCAAAAATTTTATAGAGATTCCTCTTTAAGTATCCTGAAGATCTCAATAAAAATTCTGGGGCTCATAAGTCCTACTTCCCAAGAAACTAGAAACTTATTAAAAAATCCATAAACAAATTTTACTACTTCTCATAAATGATCTCAAGGATATTCCATGCCCCCTGCTGACTTTTCAAGCAACTAGCAAATTTATTTAAACAATCCTACTGTCTCTCCAAGTGATTTGAAGGATTCCATAAAAATCCTATGGCTTCCCGGGTGACCCTGAGGCCCTCGCAAGCATTCTGCGACTTCCTAACCGACCTCGTGATCTCCAGAGGATTGCTACGGCTATAAACGAGCAGAAAGTCGCCCAAGAATTCTCCGGAGGCCCTCCCGAAAGGTGTCCCAACTTGTTTGGTCCTATCACTAACACTCGTACGCCGGTTCATGAACACATTGCCATTTATCATGAGCACCGTCGCTATCGTTTATCGCGCTGCGCGTAAATCATACCGGATAGTGTTTGTAAACAGCCGAATGAGATCAGTCGCAGTAAAGTTTACGAGGGGATGTGAGCGGGCCATTTATTCACGCAGCTCCCTTTGCAACGATAACCGGGATATCCCTTTCTCGAAAAGGTATCCCACGTTTTGACATCCCTTAGATTGGCTCTTCATGCAAAGTAACAATTTTCTGTATCAAGAAACAACTCTTTCTTTCTTTCATTAATCATTTGTGCTAGTCGTTAGCAACGACTCTCGGATTCCTTCAATTTTTTAACCGTTTCAAATCGCAGCTAAGTTTTATCATAAATGCATATAAAATCCGGAGTCCACTCGTGCTACCTCTATTAAGACATTGACTGCCACGCTAGTGCTCATAAAAATCGCACTAAATCAGACCAATTCGACACCAGGTTTACAAGGTGCTAAAACTCACTATTTTGCATTTCTTTAGAAAGATAAAGGGAATGTATCTGAAAAAAGTTTCAGCCATTTTTTATTTTTTATTCCTCATGGATGCATTTCTACAATCTCAGGAATCGTAAATTAAAAATATTAACACACGACATTTCGACAAATCTTCCATTCTCCAAGATGCAGATTTATCAATTATTTATAAGACGGAGTAAGTGTACAAAATTTGATGAATATATTTTTTAAGTATACTGTTTTAAGTATACCATACTTGTCTACTGCTTCATATACAGGGTGGTCATTTTATCTGAAGACGTTGAAATATCTCGAGAACTATGCATCGGATCAAAACACGTGGGTAATGAAATTTGTTTATCGCGAAGGGGTTGGCGGTGGGTGGTCCAGTTTGGTATACATTGAATATTGCTCTTCGCGACAAACAAATTTCATTACCCACGTGTTTTGAACCGATGCATAGTTATCGAGATATTTCAATGTCTTCAGATAAAATGGCCACCCTGTATATTACTGCACTGCACGTTCTTAGTCAGTTCGCGGACTCTCTCCATTTTATATCGGTGTAAACCAGACCTAATTACAAAATTTCTTTATTTTTCATTATCTTTTTCATGGGACTTTCGTCAACTTATTTGTGGCATTTTCCTTATTAAAATGACACTGAACACGATACAATTTGCACTGTATTTATTCACGTCGGAGCACGGACCCGATGATCACTATATTTACAAATATAAAATATATACGAATTCGTTCAGTAACTAAAAAACTTTCTTATAGTGAATCAGAACAGCTGGATCAGGATTTGCGACAGCTGTGTAGCATACCGGTGTGACGCGTGCATAACACCCTGCAATCTCGTTTCTTTTCCACTTTTTAATACGAGGTTAGAAATACTTGATTGTTGGAAGCACGGCGCATAAGACGACATTACGCGATAAGTATGTTTGTGGATAAACGAGGACTATGTGTCGG
>CM052329.1:19359281-19397187 GCA_028455615.1 Lasioglossum zephyrum | reverse complement strand
GTAGTTGGTGCAAAGGTTGCAAGAGTCACGTGGTAGCTCTATTACCATATAAAGGTGCGTGCCTATTTGAGAGTAAAAACTATCGGGAGTTACTCTCGAGAGTGAAATTCGTTGTTTTACACGGTGTATTGAGAGTGCTTGCGGAGAGCTGCACGAAAAACTCTCGGAGAGCGAACAGAAAGTTGAAATTCGCAAATGGGCACGTTCAAATACCAAACGCCATTCGCATGGCTGAGAGTCTTCCAGCTAGTTTTCTTTGCCATTGTACAGGGCGATTCGCTGGGAACTAGAACAAGTCATTGCCCTTTTTAAAGTAAAAATAGAAAGAAATTATACAGGAAAAAATCGTATGTCATAATACTTCCTAACTTCCTACGACCTTATTTTTTATGCGGATACACCGATGCACCCACCAGGTGCACTTGCACTTCATTCTTTAATGCAACTTAACTTTTTTGTTTAAACCAATCGATCCCTTTTATTATCCTTCGTATAAATAATACAAGGCATTAGTTCTTACAATTCACATCGAACCATGTGGTCGCTAATGACCTAGCTGTTAATGTGACCACATTAAAATAAACCAAAATAAATAAATACACATCGAGAGTTTGGATACTTCTTGTGGTCAAGTACGTTTCTGATACAAATATCTCGTCTTAGGTTTTTCGGTTGTGTTTCGCATTTAATAAATAAAAGTCACAAAGTTTCGAAGAAAGCCTACAGATAACAGAACAGTATAACTTATTTCAGAAAAACTGTGTGAAATTGACGCGAGGGATGGACGAGGGTTAACAGAGGGAACTTTACATCTTGTTTGGCAATTCGTGGTCCAATCAAAGTTATTGTGTTTTCAATTTGCACTACATTCATTCGTACGAAACTTCTAAACTGTTGTGTGTATCTTCTTTATGTTATTCTCGTATAAATATAGGAAATGCACCCATTTTATTCCGTCGCATTTTTGGTATGATCCAGCATTTTCTTTTTTTGAAACATTTCTTTTTCCTTATCAATACATTACAACAATGGCAGCGAACTTTGGCGCGTCTATTCTATTCACGAATAATTCTTATAACTAGACAACGGATCTTTATGCAAAATCAATATTTTATACCTGAATTGCAACAAACTAGAGTGAGGTAAAAATTTATTTTCTTCGTTAATAAATTTTCCCGTTTTTCATATAAATTTATAAAATCCGCAGTTTACTTTTAAGTATCGAAGTTCGTCCGAGAGCTACACAAATGAAATACACACACACAAATACCTAAGAGGACTTTCCGAGAACTGACTCTCACGTGAATCTCCGAGTGTAAAAAATTTCTTAAGTACTCTCAAATGGACACGCAAATTGAGAATACTCTCGAGAACAACTATCATCAGAAACTCTCCGATGGACACGTACCCTAAGCGAGGTACGTTTTACCGCGCGGTATGTACTTTGTTTCAGAGATCAACGTGTACCGGAAACCGTACGGTTTCCCGGTGTCCTAACTAGATAAACGCATCGCTGGTACAATTAAAAATACACGAAGAAGAAAAACAGTCAGTCACATCCGTGATTCTACGATTCTACAAACTAATCACTAGAATGCGGATCTTTATGCAAAATAAAACTTGTCTGTATCGATTGCAAGGAATAGAAACCAAACAGAATGTTATTTCTTCCCACAATAATTTTAATAGATGAAAAATCATGTATTGACATCTTCAAATTTTTAAAAAAATTTCAATTTCATCTACTCAATTTTTCTATAAATGCATAATGATCCGCAGTCTACTAATCACTATCAACAATAACCTAATAATCACACAATGTCAATACACTACATCGGTCTATATGTATACTCTGTGTTGTCGATAACAGATTCCGTAGACAATATGAGCAGAAACTGACCATGTTTTATCCACGTGTCGAAGGTACACGTATCACGTGTCATCGACAGACGAAACGATAACGCATCGTAAAATGTTGTTCCTCGCCGCATTTCACTTTCGATTTGTCTCGAATGAAATCACTGATATTATACTGCTGGTCTCCTCAATCCAATCGAAATGGAACAAGTATTGTGATCGTCAATGTCGATAGACATGTTTCACATTTTTTCGGGGATCGTTAAAAATGTTTCTTAACTTTTACAAATATTTTTAACCCTTTGCAGTCGGAGTTATTTGAAATCGAAAATTAAACATTTCGTCCTAACTAGAATAACTCCATTCAGTATGGATTTTTTTATTTTATGGATATGAAATTGATATAATACCTCACAAAATTTCTTAAATGTTTAGTAATTGACTAGATATCAACATATTTAATAATGTAAACAATAGTCTGATTAATGGTTTGTATCGTTTTTAATTATTTTTGTCATCAAACTTATAGTATAATAACACGCGAGGTTGTGAAAATGTTGACCTCACTAAATTCCTACGTGTTTTGTTCATACTCACCAGCCTATTGTTTTAAATTTCACTTAATTATTTCTGTCATAAAATTTGTAGTCTACTAACACGTGAGGCTGTGAAAATAATGTTAACCCAACTGAATTCCTACGTGTTTAATTCTTATCCTCCAGTCTATTATTTTAAATATCATCTAATTATTTTGGTTATACAAATTCAAGGAGGTATCAACTAATTGAGAAGACCAGCAGGCTTGAACATCAATTAATGTCACTCTTCAAATTGTTTACTTAAGATTGATTGTTATTAGAAAAAAATCTATTGGAAGATTGATATGAATACGAACTACAGACGATTTCACTCTGACGTATAGTGACCTATAACCGGTGATGCAAATGGAAAGGGGTTGACACTGCGCGAGAATCTAACTCGAAAACACGCCATAACACGCGTGTGTCTATAATATATAATACTCCGCAATTTCAATTTGCTTTTCCCGATAAAACTACCCCGTTCCGAGTTCTAGCACCAATAATAAGGCACTCGATTACGAACACATAAGAAAGAAAGAAATAAACAGAACGAAACTCGCAATTCGTTTTACTGTATCGGTTTTATTGATGAACACGACGCGTTACTCGTTTACGTAAGTGCTCCGAGGTTAACGATACTCGAATCGAACGAGAAAAACGGGGTAGAAATTGGAAGTGCGACCAACCGAATTTCTGGAAGCTACGTTACATATATTTCGTCGTTCCCGAACGTTCAAAGAAGACGGAAAAATAACGATGTTTTGCGTTCGAAAATATGAACATCCTCGACTGACTCACTCGAGATCGTTTAACCTTATCGTCGTCGCGTCGCACAGTGCGTTGAGAAGTCCGTTTTCCCGACAAAATTCTATCACTCAAATGAAAGTAGAAGATTTGTAAGAATTTTCGATTTTTTCCTTTCTGGACTGTTCGAAAACCCTACATATATAAAATGGTTTTATTCGTAATAAATTATGGCTGACACGAAAAAAGGAATGGTTAAAAATGAACGAACAAGAAGGAACAGCTAAATCGTGCATAATTTTTTACAGCACGTATCTACGTATATATTTTTTAATACCTTAACGAAAATTACCGGTGGCGTTCGAATTGACAAAATTAATTTGATCTTAAGGTAGAAACAAACAAACCAACTTCAAAATAACAAGTACACGTCTCCAGTAACGCACTCTATGTGGAACACACTAACAGAATTGGTAAACGAATTTGAATCGAAACTTTTCACTTGTAGGTGAAGTATCCAGGCACAGTTGATGCTCGTTTATCGGTTTTAATATCGTTACTTACCTCTGTGATAAATATCTAGGAACGCTTCTAAATATGAAAGTCGATTTAGCGATTTTTGTCCATTGTCAACGCATTGTGCGACGCTGTCATTGTTTCTGTCGAAAACGAGCTAGCTCGGTTCGGGCCAACGATGTTATATACACACACGTTATTTCGTGACATTAGCGTAGGAGAATTCGAGATGACAACCGCGCGACGGAGGACAGTTCGATTTGGATAGTACACGGGATAACCACCGGCGATTGGTTTCTCTCAGAAAACGGGAGAAAGACGAGACAAGACCGTCGAGAGCAAGTACGAATCACGACGGTTCAAAAGAGCGTCAACCTACAACGGGGAGGTTAGGCCTCTGTTCGAGAAACGATGAAGAGGTTAACCTCTTTCCTTCTTTATTTCCCTTCCCTCCTTTGCGCACACGTTTGCACACACTCGTACACACATACACGCACGCACGGACACACACCGTGTCCGTGGATTTCGGTTCCATGGAAAATTCGCGCGTGTACGGGATCCTGTGTGTCGCGAGCTACGAACGTAAAGAAAAAAAAATAAAAAAACTTACCCCATAAACCAGTCCACGGTATCGCGGAGATACTCGGGTAACCTATCCAGCTTGGATGATTTTCAGTTGGATCACCGCCGAGGAAAGTAGCACGAGAGTCGAGAAAACAAAATAAAATTTTCTCTCTCTCCTCACACTAGCACCAGCAGCAGCAGCGGCGGCGCACGTTTCGCGATCTCGTGAAATCTAACATGGCGAAGCTCTATTGTCACCTGTTCCCGTCATGCCTCACTTGTGCCCTCCCCCCCCTCTCTCACCCGAAAATACTGCCGATTTATCACCGCCACCGCGTACTTTCGCGCGCGGTACCACCGATCCCGTTTCCGTTCCTCGGCTATGCCGCGGGTAAGTCTGCCGTGTGCCTCTTTCACGGTCGATCGACGAGAGAAACTTCCACGGAACGGCCGACACTGCGCACACGGGAATGCCACACGGCAACGGGCGCGCACAGCTGATCGTCCGACCTCATGCGAAACCAGATCGCGCAACCCCCCCGTTTGCCTACCTGACGAAAGAGGGTAGTACCTACCACCATGCGCGCGCACCTACATTACCGATCGAATCCAAGTCCGCGCAATTACTTTATCGACTTAACAAACGCGCAGGCTGCTATCTTATCGACGCAGCGGAGGCGCGCGCTTCCACCGCGATTTTTAAATCGCCGCGACGCGACGCACAGTGCATTCTCCTCCTACTGAATCGAGTTTAAAAAACCGTTCATGCACGATACACTAACCGTACGGCATGACGTTGCGTCTTGATTTCGATTCTCGAATGCATAGATTGTAGCATCGATGCTTTAGAACAATGGATTCTTTTCCCGCGGAATCTGTAACAGAAAGAACAAACAAACAGTCAGAAATAATAGCAAACAATCAGAATTAATAGCAAATAAACAATTCAATTTCAATAGAGAATCAAAATTAAATAAACGTGACTTCTATACCACGAAACGAATTTAAATAGGTTTGGCCGTCACGACACAAGAGCAAATTGTCACGAGAATGCAACACGGTTCGAGAATAAATTTAAATCAATAAAAATTAGATAAGATTATACTTTACCTCCGGAAACCAGAAACTGTTTCCTCTTTCTTATATGATCCTGTAGATTTTGGCGAGAAAATGCCAAAAATCTACGCTTGACAATCATAAGCGGTCAGTGGTTCAAAATGCGTATTTGATAGGTAGTAAAGGCCGTAACTCTTGTGGTGCCACCTAGAAGCATCGTTCGGTAAGCGGCGTGTGACGGTTATTACATACAAACATGGCAGGTATCCTTACCCGGCAAAAAGATTTGAAATTGACCAACTCTAAAACTCTAAACACGCATAACATTCGAATCAATGATCCCCTAGGATTGAAACTCGGATTTTTGTCATAAGAAAGAAGACAAAATTTCTGGTTTCCGGAGATGCACGGCAGCTGCATATAAATCGCTTGAACACAGTATTAACTTCAAAAAAATTCAAATAAATACTCTTGATTTAGTTTTGTTTTATTAACAACGTTTTTGGCTTTAATGCCTTCATTCCACTTCATTCGCCTTCTTACCGACAAGAATCTCATCAGTTCTCACTCTAGCCAGAATATATATAGAGGGCGTAAGAGAACACCGAAATATTAGAACGAGCTCTAAAATACCACTGTAGATGACACCACAATGTATAAAAATATGGCGGCCTATACGTCTTTAGTTTAATTTTAATTTGTTCAGCATTAAATATAAAAAATTTGACATTTCAAACCGCCGTAACCATGAATCAAATTTTTGTATCTCCCGAACGAATTGCATGGATTGCTTCATTACTTTTTATTTACAGATTAACAAGATTAGTGGTATTAGTACTTACTTTTCGAACAAAGGATCCTTTGTCGAATATCGATATACGCTACCTTAAAGTACCAAAAATATATTCACAAATTCAGAGATACAATAAAACATATGCAATGGTTGATTGTCTCAAGACAGCGCAGCGGAATGCTAAACGTTTCGGTTTAGGTGCGCTGTGCCGGCGTTGTAAGAGGGTATATTTTGCTTTTTGCGTCCATACGACTGCAGAGAGAAATCTGTGGGAGTCTGGCACGTCCTACGCATCTCTTTTAAGGAAAAGCCTTTGGGCAGCTCTCTTTTACGTCGAGAGGTCTCCATTTATTACATCACGTACTTTTCTGAGCCTTTGAAGGAGAGGCGGAACAGTACCGAACGCTCACGTATTGTCTACCGCAGATAAAACGACTTTTGGAAAAGATCCTGCGCCTCAAAAATTCTAGATGTCTAGGTCGCTCAATAGGTAAATCAGGTAGATCAATAGTTCGCCAGACACTAGGTCTCATACGAAAGTAATGAATAGACTGCGGGTCTTTATGCATTCATCGCAAAATTAAATAGGTGAAATTCAAAATTGTTGGAAAATTTATTTATTTAATTTTATTAAATTTAAATTTAATTATTTTATTAAAATCATTAAGGGTAGAAATAACATTCGATTTAGTTTCTATTTCTTTCAATCGATGCAGTCAATTTTTATTTCTCATAAAGTTCCGCAGTCTAGTAATTAATTCGCGAATCAGATCGGACTAAAGGGCGACCCGATCCGTTGTGCAAAATATATGTTGCTACGTCACAGTACATTAACCCTTCAGAGACAACGTCTGTATACTCTATCGATTCTTACGAATATTCCAAAATCGATAGCCCAAGGTCAAATCCTTAAGAGCAACACACTTCATACACTTTCATTCACCGTTCGAAAAACATGAAAAATGTCGAAATTATCAACAGGTTATGCTAACACCGGACGATCGAATGTGGTGCTTGAATGGTTAATTTTTTAGTCCTATAATTATGATAGACAATATTTTATGCTGCATTCATGTCATAATACAGTTATGCAATCTGGTAATATAAGAAAGAACCTTCTTCGGTTGGCCGGTAATGTGTGAAATGGGTATCCCTGACGAGATGGGTGTGTACAGAATGGCTCTGTCAATTGACCAGCTGTCGTCATCAGCTATGGCAAGATACACTTTCCTGTATTTATTTCATAGAACGCGAGAAGAATTGATCTTGCCGAAATGCACGATTAATAGCATTAATAGCAGATACAAATCAGAATCGGCACACAATTGTAATTTTGTTATTTGTGAATGAACGTTCCGTGAATAAACGTTTCTGTTTTCGGTCTACAAAATTGTCAGACTTGTCTCGTTTAGAACAGTATTGCGTTGATCACGTCGAGTTATATTTGGAAATCTGCGAGACTCCAGGAGATGAAATACCGTAAAGAGGTCAGAAACCGCGGTAATAAGGTGAGATCGCAAAATCAAGAGTAGAGAGCGGATACGGTTTGTGCTCGTGGGCAGGAAGTAGATCAACTTCAATTCATTGTATAATGAATCCAGTAAAAAGATCGTGCGCCGCTCTTGAAAATGTTCTTCATCTGAATATCATTACTCTCCTTCATTCTCCACAGCTTAGCCAAACAGCACGACTGACAATCTAATTACATACATCTTGTAATCGATAAGATTAAAAACTTGAGTCACAGCGAAACTGATACAATTGCTGAAGACAAGAACATTCCAGTCTCGCTTTTATTGCGGCGACAAACTCATGGAACACCCGGTGTGTAGCGACAAAATCAATACCTAAGATGGGTGTATATATAAACCTAATATTGCAAACCCCATGAGTACGTTGAACTGACAGTTCTTAAATTCTTTTTATATCGTTGTGTTAAATAATTATATGTAAAATTTAATAACATATTATAGTCCAGAATTGGGTGAAAAGTAATCTGATTAATGATTACGATTACTAATTAATGTTGAATCATGAATTGATTAAATAGAATTGGAAATATAACCGACTACATTTATAAACTAGTGCATATATGTTCCTAAAAATTGTAATAATAGTAGAACGTCCATCAGAAAATGCATATATTTTGAAACAGCAAATCCTCTCGACCGTTACCAATGGTAAAATATTTCAGCTGCATCCAAATGCCTATGACATCTATATATAGCCATAACAGAGGCAGATGCATAAAATATATATAGCACACGAGAACCGAATAGAAAACCGTTAGCAAGGATATGCGAACTAACAAATGAAGAGATGCATCCTTTAGTACTCCCATCCCTGCAACACAACAAGATTTAAATGATTGTTGTGACCAAAACGTTATTTGTAACGCATGAACCGTTATGGAACGGAGACACGAATTACATGAGTCACCAATCAAAATGCACGATCCAAATATGGAAGAAACCGTCGCCCATACTGTTGCATTCCCATCCATAAGACTCTGCTAGATTTCTCTCGGTCCACGTCAAGAAATGCTCTAATTAAATGTTCATTCAAGTTACCCATTGTCTTTCCGTGGGTCGATCAATGAATATATCGCCGTTAAAGTTAATAAAACGATTGATTGTATCGTGATTACTGGGACTATATTTTCCGTAAAAGGTCCGTATGTTCTGGCGTCCGTGGGTACTGCGGTCGAAGGAACACCAATCACGAGAGAGAATGAGGCCATCGTCGACCAATCGGAGCCCGCTGACGAAGCTGCTTACCGAGGGTATAAATAGCTGTTCCAACGGCCGGCGTTACATTCGTTTGAAGTTCTTGGACGGAGGTGTTAGCGAAAGCTTCATTACTTGCTTTAGCCAATTATCGACGTCTCACGACCGTTCTTACTTCGTTTTTTCTGAATTTTGAACCTTTACCTACAACAAAATGGTGAGTTCTCGTCACTTTACCGATACTCTTAGTAATCGTAAAAAAGGCGTTGTCTTGTTGCCGGGGCATGGGCAGCCATCTTGTAACGGTCAAACACCGGCCGGCTTTGGGTTTCGCAATAACGGGTCTTCCAATAATTTTCTTTCTCGTTCTTTAATATCCCAATTTCACACAATACTAGAGTCTGTAATATACTGTTAAAATATTTTTTGTCTGAAATTATTTCAAACATGCTTTCCCAAATTAATTTTTCATGTTGTATAAAAATCTGCGATCTATTTATAACGATATATTTCTATTCATTTTCGTAATCTTAAAATATGTTTCGTAATTTTCAGCGTGAGTGTATCTCTGTTCATGTTGGACAAGCTGGAGTCCAGATCGGTAATGCCTGCTGGGAATTGTATTGTCTGGAGCATGGCATCCAGCCTGATGGCCAGATGCCGTCTGACAAAACTATTGGAGGGGGTGACGACAGTTTCAACACCTTCTTCAGCGAGACTGGTGCAGGGAAACATGTACCCAGAGCAGTGTTCATTGACTTGGAACCTACAGTAGTTGGTAATTATTTCTGAAAACCATTGGAACTATTTCTTCGAATACCATTATTCCAATCTCAAAGTTTTTCTTTTGTTGCAAATTGTATTAATTGTATCAGACGATTTCCCGATTTTCGTAGATTCACCATTCTTTTCTACAATTAGAAAAGATATATAATCGATTCTTAAAGCTGTATTCTTTAAAATTGAATCGTTTTCAATCATTTGATATTAATTTAGAACTTGTAATAAAATTGCAGGATACCAAGAAATTCTAATAAGATACTATTCTTAATTTTTAGATGAAGTACGTACTGGTACGTACCGTCAGCTATTCCACCCGGAACAGTTGATCACTGGCAAGGAGGACGCAGCGAACAATTACGCTCGTGGTCACTACACAATCGGAAAGGAAATCGTCGATCTCGTGTTGGACCGAATCCGTAAACTGTCCGACCAATGTACCGGCCTGCAAGGTTTCCTGATTTTCCACTCGTTTGGAGGTGGTACCGGCTCTGGATTCACTTCCCTCCTGATGGAACGTCTCTCCGTCGACTATGGCAAGAAATCCAAGTTGGAATTCGCTATCTACCCTGCTCCCCAAGTCTCCACAGCAGTCGTGGAGCCATACAATTCAATTCTCACTACGCACACCACCCTTGAACATTCCGACTGCGCGTTTATGGTCGACAACGAGGCCATCTACGACATCTGCCGTCGTAACTTGGACATTGAGAGACCCACGTACACGAACTTGAATAGACTGATCGGCCAAATTGTATCCTCTATCACCGCTTCTTTGCGATTTGACGGCGCCCTGAACGTGGACTTGACGGAGTTCCAAACGAACTTGGTACCTTACCCGAGGATTCACTTCCCGTTGGTGACTTACGCGCCGGTCATCTCCGCGGAGAAGGCGTATCACGAGCAGCTCTCTGTATCAGAGATTACGAACGCCTGTTTCGAACCAGCGAACCAGATGGTCAAATGCGACCCTCGTCACGGCAAATACATGGCCTGCTGCATGCTCTACAGAGGAGATGTCGTGCCGAAGGACGTGAACGCGGCGATCGCCACCATCAAAACCAAGCGTACCATTCAGTTTGTTGATTGGTGCCCTACTGGTTTCAAGGTTGGTATCAACTACCAGCCCCCGACCGTAGTACCAGGCGGTGACCTCGCCAAGGTGCAACGTGCCGTCTGCATGTTGTCTAACACCACTGCCATCGCCGAAGCCTGGGCTCGTCTTGACCACAAGTTTGACTTGATGTACGCCAAGCGAGCCTTCGTTCACTGGTACGTTGGAGAAGGTATGGAAGAAGGAGAATTCTCCGAGGCTCGTGAAGATCTCGCAGCTCTCGAGAAAGACTACGAGGAGGTCGGTATGGACTCCGCGGAAGGTGAAGGAGAAGGTGCCGAGGAATACTAAACCGGCATTTTGATACGAACAAATTTTTTTTTGCAATAAAGAATCTGATTTCTATCAGCAACACTTCGTCTGTGTCCTTTCAATAGAAACAATACCAATCCTTTATTCGAAACCTTCATCATTGTCCCTATAATTCGTCTATCACAAACATATTTAGCGTATTAACAAAAAGTTTTTTTGTAACCGATATCACAGTATGTGAGAGAGCGATTTATAAAATATTTTTTCTATAGTTCAATTTTATATTTTATACAATGAATTTGATAAATATACATGTATCGTTTGAAGGCGGCTTGTTATTATATAATTATTTCGTACTCGTCTTCGTCTATGTCTATGTCGTGATGGAAACGAAGAAACTCGTCGAGGTCCTCTTCATCCTCATCCTCGTCGTCTATTATTCCTTGGTATAGCAAGTTGTAGCATTTGGAATCCACGTTGCGAAAGTGTTCGTACGGCGACTTGTGGTCGAGTATGGTGCTGCACAACCAGCAGAAGTATGCATTGCATCGCCAGCATGTCATCTTATTACACCCAGTTGATTTCTACGAATATGTTAAATATATCATAAACGGCGTGCTTGAACTCGGAATTGGAGAAAAATTATTTCCAATAACGAATAAATCGGTTTACGGGCGTTAACAATGTTGTTGTACCTCGATTTGAACATTGCATTTCGGACATCTTTGACTGTTGCACTTGATCCAATTCTCCGACATCGTGTTTTCTATCAATACTTGTAGTTGCTTTTTGCCATAACGTTGTTCCAATTGAAGTTTACGATCGTTAGAGGCTTCTTGATACTCGGTCGATAACTGATGCATTTGAGCTGAAATAATATAAATACAGGTTACGCTTGATGACGGTTAACAATGACTTTCACGTGACCGTGATGATGGTAATGGAAATATTAGAAAATATATGAAATAATATACATGATCTTGAAATTTCGAGTAATGTGACCTCGAAGAAATCTGTTTCTTTATCGGGTGACAAGTTACATTACATTCTAAAAATTTAATCTCCATTGATCGAAATGGCTCCTCAAGCATTGCATAACTCGCAGAAACATACCTGAATAAACTTTGCACGGTTCTATGCCATGATACACCATTTTACAGAAAATGCAGAACGCGTATCGACATACTGGACAGTTCGCCATTTGCTCGTTCGGTTCACAACTGACTGGATATTGACAATTGCGTCGTGGGCAGTATATTATGTCCATCATAGTATCCAATGTACTGTTCAACAGCAGAGAATCATACTTCGCGAACAGCTCTGAACTTAGCATATCTTTAATCTAAACATTTCAAGTACAATAAGTAACAGTATAAACTTCATCTAATAATAACAACAAAGAGACCAGATTACCTGAGCGGGAGATGCCTCAGAAGTGCACTTCTCCTCTGGACAACAAATGTTTTGCACGTTTCCATCTTTGATTCTTGCTTCTAAGTAACCAGTTATACAATCTTTACAAAATACGTGAGTGCACGGCATAAATTGTGTACAGTGTTTCCCCATCTTGTCCAGGAAACATATTTTACAAGCGTAGAAATTTCTCTCAAACTCGATCTGAATGCGTTTGTCGTTATAATCGATTAATGCCTGGATAGGGTTTCTCCCGATCGACCCGTTTAAACTAGCTCTCTTCTCGTTGCCCTTGTGCATAAAATTCTTTTTGCTCAAATATTGAGCGGAAACTTCTGTCTTCAGTTTGCTCTTCGCGCTGTCCACAGTGTGTTCATTTTCTATGCTGTCTATGACTTTGCTCTTTTGAACATTCTGTGCTTTCTCCAGAGTCTCTTGGTAACACGTATAAGCGCTGCTCATATCGATATGCTCCTGTATATTTAGAAACTCTAAACTTTCGTCGTGTAAAAAACCTACCCATGTAAACAAAATTTCTTGCCCCTTGTTCTCCTCCCACAGCTGATCTAATCTTTTACATAATTCAGCTAACGATTGAGGACCCAACCAAGACGAATGTAAAGTGACTATTGGCGACGACGTTGACGGATAATCTTCCGGTAAGGTAACATGTAACGTCAAAGGTGGTAAATGAGATATACTGATCTTCTGCGAAGGTTCCTCCGTGTGCCTGTTATCTTTGTACGTAACATAGTAGTCCACTGGAAGATTTATAAATATCTTGAAGCTGCATTGGTAACGGCTGTTCTCCTCATGATGAGAAAACTCTTCTGCATTGTAGATACTTTCCAACGCAATAATCTCATCTTTCTGCTTCTCGCTATCCATTAATTCCACTTAATTAATCGACAGCAGAAAAATACCTAAGCTGGCTATAGTCCGTTAACACTGGAAAGCATAAAACAATTATAAGTTCTTTATGCAAAATAAAAAGTGTTTGCCTTAATTGCAAGACATAGCAGCCAAATAGAAATTTCTTTCTTCTTTTCATTGAAGGAACGAAACATTCTTACAACTAGAGTTTTGTCGTAACTCTTTGGCAATGTTTCGAAAGACGTCTAAATGAAAACGTCTATATGAAATTATTTTCTCGTTTAAATGTACAGAATATAAAAATCAAATTTAGCTGTTATAATCTGTGCATCTTACACGATCAAATACATCGAATTATCTTTAATCACAACCAGGAGAGGAAGTTTTATTAGCAAGTTATAGGTTACACAACGTGAATAATAAATTTGACATATCGACTACATAATTATGAGAATGTAAACATACGATTTCAAGCTAACATGAATTTTCGAGGACGGTTGTCGAAACGAGAAAATACGTGTCGAAGGGTATTGCAATGAGGAAGTAGTTGTTTCGTAATAACAAAGTGATATTACCTTATTCATATTTTAAGAATAATCCCCATTCGCTTTACCAACAAATATTCGTGTATATATATGTATGTATATATTATATATGCGTGCAGATTGTTTCAGACGTTCATTGGAAACGAACGACCGGATAAAATTGTGAAAAGCTTTTGACCGTGTCAGTGCCTAATATGCAATTCGAGGAACTTTCGCGCACAATGCGTGCGTAATCGACTAATTCTCTCCAATGTCAACTTACAAAACAAACTAATATATATTATGTACACATAAAATATGCTCCGATTTGTTACTCCGATTTTCTATTAAAATTTCACAGGTCTAGTAAATTAATAATTTTGGAGTTGCGATTCGTTCTCGTGCTTCTGCGTCGTGATCGCAACTATTAGGGCGCCTAATGTATTTTGATTTCCAAAAAATGTGCGTCCGCCAAGGGATGACTTTTTTCTTACGTCAAATTGGATGCGTGTCGCTACAGTCGTGCCGTTTCATTCAAAAACTGACGTGTAAATGGCAAGGCAGCCTGCTCCTCGTAATATCGCGTCATCAGGAAAACTGAGCAAGACGTTAGAGAGCAGTGGCGATGTATTGGTTTAAAAGGCAGTTCTAGTTTTAGCTGAGCCATGCAAATTAAATATTCCCGATTACGTTTGTTTCTCCGTTAAAGATATTTAGAGTAATCCTCAATTTATCATAAGTAGACTACGGATGTTTATGCATCAATTCTGATGAAACCCAGGAGCTAAAGTATAAATGTATAATTCTTCATCGGTAAAGATATAATATATTATTTTAATATTTTCACTGTTTTTTATTGCATTCTTTCTCAATTTTGTTATAAATGCATATATAAAATGTATAGAAACCAGAAAATAGTGGGGATAGAGATGCGATGCAAAGGAGGTCTGGGAAACGTGACGTTACGGAGGAAAATCTGCATATCTGTTATCAAATTGTCAACCACGTTGATCGGCTGTTTTGTACATATGTTCTGTTGTGTTTTCCTGGCAGTTTATTTCAAAAATCTTCTGACATGAAGCACAGTGACGACGCTTGGAAATTTTTCTTCCCTTTAGCAACTAATTTCGGGATGTCCTGTGTCGCGTATCTCTTGACTGTACGCCTAATACCGCGTATAAAAAACATGTTTATCAAAGGTAACCTCTACGGGATTGACATGAACAAAAATACCGGCGAAAAAGTGTAAGTCAATTTTTGATAACACATGACGTTCACGTGTGATACTATTTTCCTCTATGGGGACAGGTAATTTCTACATTGAACGTTCTTTTATAGGCCAGAGGCGTTAGGTGTTGTTAGCGGGTGCCTCTTTCTTATAACGCTGTTTCTGTTTATTCCCATACCGTTTACAGATTATATATTCAGTGACATCAACTTCCCCCATAATGAGGTATGAAATCAATTATTTACGCTACATAGAATGGTATTAACATGTACAAACTACAGTTTGAAAATTTATATGAGACATTCAATTAAGCGTCTCGCCAGCAGAGAGAGCGACAAATGTGTTAATACTAGCGATGTCTCCGAAGTTCCTATAATACTTCTATGACTTTCTGTTTATTTAAAAACAGGTTGAATATAAGAATAATATTTCTAAGACTTCGGAGATGATTGCATCTACTAAATAGCCGACAAACATTCTTCTGGTAAAATTTCGATTACAGTTTATGGAATTTTTGGCTGCTCTACTTTCAATTTGTTGTATGCTACTTTTGGGTTTTGCCGACGATGTTCTGGACCTTCGTTGGCGTCAGAAACTATTGCTGCCAACGATCGCTTCATTGCCACTTTTAATGGTCTATTATATTAATTTCAATTCCACACTAATCATAGTACCAAAGCCCTTAAGACCCTGGTTTGGTTTCTCTGTGGATTTATGGATACTCTACTATTTGTACATGGGAATGCTAGCAGTCTTCTGTACAAATGCTATAAACATATTAGCTGGCATAAACGGTTTAGAAGTTGGACAGAGCTTGGTTATCTCGATCAGCATACTCATTTTTAACGTGATCGAGTTGTCGGGAGACCTTTGGAAAGCACATCAGTTCTCGTTGTATTTCATGCTTCCATATACGGCTACATCATTGGGCTTACTAAAATTTAATTGGTAAGTTGCGTATAACATTAACAAATTAATACAGAAATGGAAAACGTAAATTTCGTGAAAGAGAATTTGAAATACGTTGGATCAGATTGAATAAAGACAACTCCAGACTTTTTATTTCTGTATAACTTATATGTATAAATCATTTAATATTTATAATTCATAATCAACATATTACTTCAGTATATAAATTCAGTACAGTATCATATAGTTTACACTGAGTATTGAGTATGAGTTAATATCACAGTCGGGTGCGACCAGTATGTCAGTAATAGTCTAATTTAGCATAAAAATTCTCTACTAGCCAGTCATATTTCCATGTATTGTTAAGTATTGTTTCAGGCGCAAAATAGAGGTCCCGAGATTTCGAGACTCTTAGGAGATTAGTTTTCCCGTCTAACCATAGTCCACTACCTATTAGGTCCTCGATGAACGGTACATCGATAGTTTTCTCTAATTGAATCTCGTTCGATTTCACTTTGTTGTGCAGGCTGGTTATAATGTTCGCCGGCGCCTGGCACAGATAACAATACCATCCGCCGTAATGATTCAAGTCTCCTATCACTAGGCCTAGACTATCCCTCTCGCTCAAGTCTTCTTCCAGTTGTTGCAGCATGATGGGATTCGATTGATAAGCTTCGCGCATCAATCCGATCGTGCACGCGCCAACCGTTATCGTTGTTTTAAGTGGGTGTTGCCAGAAGAATCCGTAAACTGACCATCTTAATCTAAAGCCGATCGGTTGCGGCCAACCGTTGTATACCTTGAGGAACATTAATGCCCTGGAGTTCAATACTTGTTCGGATTCAGTCGTTACATAAATATCGTCGTCTCTTAAATTTCGTACTACAGTCTTAATCTTCTCCCAAATGTATTTGGATACTACCCTCAGCGGCTTGTGTACCTTTGCTGCTATATTAATATATAAAATTTTCTTCTGTTCCTGCTGCAATAAACCTTTGAGTAGCTTATGGTGAAAATTATCCTCGGCGTTACTGAAATCACAGATTACAAAAAGATCGACTACGTTGTATAACTCTTCTACTATCACCTCCGCGATCGCCGAATTGTATTCGTTCAGAAAAAACGTGTGAATGATACGCCTAGCAGTTCTACGATGCTTCAGCTTGACGTTCTGTTTCGATGCCATGATCGCTCTCCAAACGACTTCCGGCTGGCCACAATCCGAACCGTGCCATCCTTGCGTGCAAATACATTTTTCAAAGTTTTCTTCGCTGCTTCTCATCTTCTGATTATCCACTCCGTGCTTCCAACAAACTGTATGATTGTACACGTCGAACAAAGTGTAAGTCTTGACATCTTGCAGCGTTATCTCCCCGTTGATTGTCTGGTAGATGGGAAACCTTTTGCGATTGGTCGGTTGCGCTCGAGGCTCCTGTTAGAATTTCCATTTCGACACGGAACAATGGTTAGAGCATTTTAACATTTAGCATTTTCTACTACATTTAAGAGAAAGTTCTTCCAAAATTGAAAAGTCATCTATACTATTCCTAGCGAATAATTATTTCTGACACGACCTGGCACAGTCCAGTCTTCGAATAACCTGGATTACAAAATTATATCGTAATGAATAAGTTATGCAGAGTCTTTGGACAATTTCTGTAGAAGCAAAACAAAAGAACTTTTTCTTATACTTAATACACGGAATATAGAATTCATTGTGCTCTTACCTGTACTTGTTCGAATTTCACGAACGTAACAGAGGTATGCGTTGTCGGCACGGTTAATTCAGAAGGCGGAGTAGTAGCAACATAAATCATAACAATAAGAACTTGCAAAACTAACAATGTGTAAAGCAAGGCCAGTTTCCCATCTAAGCGGGACTGCATCTCACTACCGTCCTTGCTTAAATCTGTCAGTTGGGCATCTTCCGCACCATGAAATTTCTAAAGTCTCTGTTACCAGAGGGATCTAGCCAAAAGCATGTGTATAGTCGATGTACGAGTCTGAAAAATGAGCAGAAAATACTTTCTGTTACTCTACAATGGCTTTATAGGGACTTGGACGGAATTAGAAATCTTTACTTTGTCAAGACCATATTTAAAACGTGAGAGTTAGAGGAGTTCACGTGCGTGTGCAGTGAAAAATCTCGAATTCTACGTTGAAAAGTTTCAAATGATATTGCCTGAATGTGTCGAACAGACTCACGGTGTGTATAGGCGAAGCGAATACCTTTGGTTCGTGACGTTTAAACCGTGACGTCACCGCTCCCCGACGTGCCATTTAATTCTGAAATGGCCCCGATTGCACGTGAACAACTCGCTCGGTGGATAGAACGGTGTCTTCTAGTCTGTCCGCGGCGTTCCTCCGTTCGGTGAAGCGGTTTTATCGTTAGGCCACATATTCTCCGAGTTCGAGCGACGAGTCTTTCGTTTGAAGAGGTCCCGCCGTTCTACCGAAATCTACCTCGTCGAGCCTCCTCCTCCCAACGGCAGAAAAACCACGCCCGAATGCTCTCCCACGCAACGTCGTTCGTCGAATCCCGTCGACAAGCGCGATCGCGACATCTCCCAGGGCGCACGCGTCTCAAAGCCTCGCTAACTCATTCATTATGAGCATCTACGGGGCGAGTCACTTCACGTGACCACCTCGAATCACTCGCTAATTCATTATCACTGCGCAAAAAAACGTTACGTGCTGTCGAGAACCCTCTCAACCAAATCCACAATGTTAGATTTTGGAGTCTAACCAATTTTCTAGAATTAGATTCTAACCAGAACGGCGACAGATTTGAAACAGGATCTGTTATATTCTCGGTTATGTTAGTAGATTAGTGGTAGAAATGTACAGGGTGTCACAAAATTATATGTCGCGGACACCATAGCGCGATTCTACACCCCCGATTTAGTCGACAATGACGTAAGGAACTCTCGGCAAAAATTGACCATGAACGTGAAAAACAAGGTGAAAAACCAACATTTTTTTCAAGATTTGAGATTTCTAATCTTGAAAAACAAATTTGGTTCTTTTTACTTTGTTTTCCCCGCCACTCTACCTTTTATTTAAAAAAATTTGGTGCCTCCCAGTTTGGACACAACTGGTTTACAGGGTGGTATCGAGAGCATATTTAATTATAGACTAATTTATTGTTCTTCAACCCCTTGTACTTTGATCTTCTTCGTGTGTAGAAACAAGTTCTTTCTATATGTATATTAATTATAGCTTTGTACAATCGATACAGCTATTCAAATGGAAAAGGTTCAGTTCATTGGAATATGAAGGTCACTTTCAACTATTAAATCGAATACTCAATACTTTCTCTTAGATTTTGATGGTTCTAAATGTTTGAAAGTCAACACTGTCTAGGATTGACCGTAATTTTGTCAATGAGTGGTTATAAATGTAGAAATTGACAAAAGGGAGATGAAAAAATTCATTTCTCTCAAAATATTTTCTACCATTTCGTTTTCTGTTTACTCCAATCACATTTGAAATCGTTTCGAAATAACAAAAAGCGGTTTAATAACCTGAATCACGTTTTTTTTGTTCAAGGTACCCAGCACAAGTATTCGTAGGGGACACATTTTGTTACTTGTCAGGAATGACATTCGCCGTTGTCGGCATCATTGGGCATTTTAGCAAAACCACATTGTTGTTTTTCATTCCGCAAATTATTAATTTCCTGTACAGTGTACCCCAATTGTTCCATTTTATACCATGCCCTAGACATAGATTACCAAAGTACGTTTTCCAATTAATTAACTCTTCCACTGATACAAAAGACACTTATTCTCACATTTATTTACAGATATAATAAGGGAATAGACAAATTGGAGCCTAGCAATACTGCATTTCATAAAAATGACATCGGTTTTATCGGTACGACAATGCTGGGGGTGGAAGGGTATCCGAGCTTTGGGTCGGGTTTTGATAACACGTGTCGGAATCTGAAAATTAAATCAGGTCGGAACAGTGAAAATAAAAATTTTCAGTTTCCCGACGTAATTTCGCGTTTAGGTACCCGGGTATCACGAATTTTCGGGTCCTGACCCGAACCCGGGGAAAATACCCAGCCTCGAATTTCCGGGTACCAGCCCACCCCTAGAAAACCCAATTGTTTCAATCGATTTGTTATATAATTTTATATTACTTTGACTGAACATTGGTTTTTTCAATCTCTAGGTAAACTCGTAATGTGGCTATATACGAAACTCCGTTTAGTGAAATGGCGAGAAGATAAATCGAACTATGTCACTTGTAATAACTTTACATTAATCAACTTTGTATTAATCAAAACTGGCCCGCTCAAGGAGTCTACGCTTTCAATAATTCTATTGTTGATTCAGGTAAGATTCAATGATAAATTCATAAATCAAGGTCAATTCATAAATCGTATTTTCTGTTATTAAAGGACCGTTGATGTTTCAGGTGTTTTGCAGTTTATTAGCGTTTGTTATAAGATACCCTCTCGCTTCGATCTTTTACGACGTATGAGAGAGCGTATATATGAAAAATCAAGATATATATACAGCGTTTTGTATAACTATACATTATTATATACGGACTTAATTTTGTACAAGAATTTTTCAGTGTACATGTAAGTACTTTCAAGCTCTTGTATCTATTGTTTGTATAATTGTACATTTCACGAATCATTGTAAACAATGTAAATATTACTTTACTCTTTCTCGGGAGAAATAAATATGTTCCTCTTCAGTTTTTAAATCGTCTTGGTCAATAGAGACAAATGCCGTAATATAGTGGGAATCAAGTTTGTAATATTAACAAAATAAAATTTATACCACTTTAAAAATGATACAATAATAACATTGATATATACATGTATATATACATATATATATGTATGTATATATATAAATATGTGTATGTATATGTATGAGCGTTACACAGTTCTATCTAAAGTGTTTTATATGCATTATATACAAAGTAATATAAAATACAATGTCAGACTCACAGTTACAATTGTCGATAAACTATTATAAATTATAAAGTATATTACTAAAGCTGTTTTGTAAAGTATTGTTCTTGCGCCATCGACGATTGTGAATGCAAACATAATATATATTTATATATATTTATATTTATATATATATTTATATATATATTTTTTTATATATATATTTATATATATATAATATGAATACATTTCTGAATATTGCAAATAATGGTGAGCGTCCTTGTTATTTAATTATATTTAACACGACAAATTCACAACAGAATAAATCACGTATGGTGTACATAGGAATTTTACAATCGTGAATCCTTTGTGGAGAATCAATTTTAATAGTTAACAATAAAACTGGTATATGTATATATATATATGTAGTACCTTTCCACGAAACCTTACGTCTAACGTGACTGGATAAAAGAAGCCTTTGCAAATGGAACATTTCAAAAATTAAATGCGAACGAATTTGCTTAAGGAAATTGTTGAAACATGCGTTGACCAACAGCAGTTTCAATCAGTCAGCAATCTGTGCCACAGTTTTCTCCTCCGGGAGAGGTGCTCGTATATAGATCGATTAAGCGATAGATACGTACACGTGGGTCTGTAACTGTGAGAACAATTTCTATAGCGTTAGGACATGTTTCTTGAATAAAGTGCCGTTTTCATAAAATTACATTTCAGAGTCGTATCATACACGATGAAAACTTTATTCTTTAGTTCTGGTAACCGTATGTATTCTCGCTTATCGAAGATTTCGGTGACGACAATCCCAGGACATCGTGAAAACTTATGAAACACTGCGCAGCATTATGTCCGGGCCTAATTTATCATGCAGCCTGAGCTGCGTTTTCACAGAATCTCTTAGACCAAAAATGTGCGTGAGCTCTGTGAGTGTACGACCCATCGTCAAGACTTCGTCAAACAACGTAAGTGCTTTCTCCAGATTGCCCCTGTTGAACAAATAAACAAACAAACAAATAGTTCGTCGATTATTAGAAAAACGTGCTAACGGGGTATTCTGGTTTCTTATCTTCGAAAACTCAATTTTTCTTTAAGTATGGATGTTGTAGAATACGAACGCGAAAGGATTTGATTGTGTACCGAGTTCGAACAATACAACTCGCTGCCTCAAAAATCAGAATACCCCTTTCATACGTGATTAACATAGATGCTCTATTTGAGACACTGTACACGACGATATCAACTCACCTTTGGACTTCAATTGTTGCTAGAGTCTCGTACGCAAATTCACATTTGTTATCTAATGCCAGTGCTTGATTGATGTATTCAATAGCTTTATCAACGTCCCCATGCCATTTCAATTGTAACAAACCTTTATGTACAAGAATCGTAGCGTTGCTCGGATCTTTCTCGAGTGCTTTAGAAAAATAGGAATCTGCTTCCTCAAATTTCTGCATATCTGACAGTATCTGTATCGATGGATGAATATTATGTTACATTTACGATTATTAAAAGAAGAATATTTTTATCTTGCCTCCTCTGCTTTGAGAGCGAAGCAGATCATTTTTATTTTGCGTAAATTCCACCGTGCGGTATACCTGAGCGAATAAGAAATAACAGTCGGCGAAGTTGGGGAATTTCTCGAAAGCCTTATCGAAACCTTGCATGGCATCTCCTGATAATTCTGTATCCCTGGTGATTGCTCCATAATGAAAGTCCGTATAGCATTTTTGCACGAAAGCATGCGCGAAATCGGGATTTAGCTCCACGGCTTTCGCGAAGTCATCTTTAGCCTCTCCCGATTTCTCCACGAGCAAATTGACCTGCGATAATGCAACGATTAGTATTTCGCTTATACTTGGAAAATCGACTTCTTTTGTCATAGATTCATCGAGCATCATCATTACCATCCCTCTGTGCATATAAATATCACCGTTGTTGGCATCAAGTTTTACAGCCGATTCGAAATCGTTGAAACATTTTTCTAGATTTTCTAAGTACATGTACACATTGGCTCGTTTTATTAAGGCATTCACTTTCATATCTTTCGAAACATTCTCGCTATCTATAATAGTAATAAAATCGTTTATGGCATTATCGTATTGCCCTAACAACAAGGAAAACGAGGCCCGTAAAAGTAACAGTTCCATTTTGTGTGGCAATATGTCCGATTCGGGATTTTCCAGTTCTCTGGTGCAAAGTGGTACTATATCATCGTATTTCTCTTTTCTCAAATGATCCAGAATGTTGATGAAATCCCTGAACGTTATAAAAAATATTGTACATAACAACAAGCTTATAATAATTCTTTTAACAACTGAAATACATACGGAGATAGATTACTGTTGTCGCTGTTTCGGAGTAGAGTAAAAACGGGATCGTTATGAAAATGGTTCATGTAATTTTTGATCACCTGTTTGCTAGGCATAGAATACTCTTTTTTGTTCTTCAGATATTCCACAGCGTGTTGTTTACCTACGCAAGAACAGCTTACGATTAATGCTTGAAGCAGCAAGTTTGTTATATAGCTTGGCAGACAATGAAATCTACCTAATTGCTTTAAAACCCTGTCTGCCATTTCCAATGTAGATTGATTGCAAAAATTTTCTAGAATACAAGTAGCCGTAACGTCTTCTAACGCCGATTCTAAATCATTGCAACGCTCCATCACTCTTGCTCTACGTAATAAGGCTTTCGGATATCTCCGCTTCAATTCTAAGGCCTTTGTACAATCTTCTTTTACAGCATTGTATTTTTTCTGTAATATATGTTTGTCGATAACAGGGTCGAACATTATTAAACATAATCTCGAAGTTTCATTAACACTAAACCTACCACAAGGGGTCAAGTGACCTATTCTAGATTTTTTATTTGACAATTGTTGAGGTTGTAAGTGTTTTCATGGGAATTGATTGAATACATGTTTTGAAACTTCAGTATATATTATAGTAAAAATCGCACGAAATATGAATAAATTTAATATTGGTATTTTTATAATACCATGCACGTTAGTTACTTTTGATGGTTGGTAGGTTTAGCATTAATAATCGTAAATTCTAGACATTGTTACCAGTTTATAACAAGGAGTCTAGATGATATCGGCGCAAAGGTTCGATCAGTATTATCAGTAATATTGATCGAACCTTTGTACCAATATCATCTAGACTCCTTGTTATAAACTACACTACGATCGATAATCAACAAACACAATTGTTACCAGTTGTTCATAGGCTGCTGCTCTGTTTTGGTAGAACGTAGCAAGGTCTTCGGTATGTTCTTTTGGGCATGTTTCGATCGCGTTATTGTATTGGGCAATTGCCTCATCATACGTTCCTATTTTGAAATAACGGTTTCCTTCGTTCTTAAACCTCCGAGCTTTCTCTAGTAGTGTCTGCAATATAATTTACCGATTTAGTTGAACAGCGTGTAGAACATACAATCTAACGAGATAATAATCTCATTGCAGAAGTGACACTAATGTAATCGCAACAGTAACGATGAAACAATAAATTATCGGAATAAACAGATTTAAGCGCGCCCCCAGATTACGTTTATATTCTACGAAGAAAAAGTGTATATCTCTAACCTCAGTTTCGGGGGTATTGTTCGGTGGACAATCACCGTCAATTGATATTTGCTTGTCAGCGGCCGGTGTGCCGGACTCCTTCGAGTTACCCCTCGATTTACCTCGGATCGATTTTGGCGATTTCGGCTTGCTACTGTTCTTGTAATACATGTAACCGAGACCTAGAGCAACCGGCGCTCCAACGGCCAAGGCAAGTTGCCATTTTGGTAGCACAGAACCGGTCATGTTAACCGCACTAGGTGTCATTTCTCTGTAAATTCTTCAATGTCCGTCGGTGACACGAGTTATTTTTCTCTCCCGTTTTTCACCGGAATTGGACAGATATTAAAACCACCAGCGCAAACTAACATGAGGTCGAACAACCATGCGGGGAGAAGAAAAACCACACCACAGCTGCAATCGCAGATGAACGTCTCTGACAGTCTCCGATCGAGTGAATAGGTTTAGTACGAGTTTCCACCGCCATGTGAATTAGCGTTTATCACACTGTATATATCATCTGTATATATAATACATATATCAGTGGTTTATCACGTCTATTGGTGGTGATTGGTGGTCACGAGTTCCGTCAAGTTGCGTCCTTAGAATATATAAATACACTTATAGAACCCGACTTCAGATAACATGTCGTGTTCCAAGATTATTTCATCTACCACTTGATGGATGTGGGTAAAGTGCTATATACGAAAGTATAAAGGAAGCCGAACGTAGAAAAGGACAGCATTGGACAGCATGTAATCACTGATCGCGCGGCCGAAACGTATCGGTGTGAACCGCTACTCTTAACTCTATCCAATTAAAAAACTTCTTTATTTTTCATTATTTTTTTATAGGACTTTGGCCAACTTATTTGTAGCATTTTTCTGATTAAAATGACACCAAACAAAATACAATTTTGCCCATGTTTACTGCACATGTGAATAATAAAAAAAGAGTATCTTGTACGGCATGAGATTCTATGGCGAAGCACTAGCACGTGTTCATAATTTTGTCATTTCTGGTTTAGATACAGGGTTTCTAAATATGTACGACCCTGAGGATTTCGATATTGCTCAATCGATTAGCGTTCAATAATTTCATTTAATGTTATACGCTCAGCGCGAACGCGTTTATCGGTTTCGTTGACACAGGAGCGTTAACTGAAACATGTACGTTAGTCTGACCGTCTGATATTCGCGCGTTCTTCTTCGCGCATGCACGAAACTTTCTCTGGAAAGATGGCAACGGTCTGTCAACAGGAACAGAGTTTTGTCTCGGGCCGTCTCTATAGATCAACGAACTTCAAAGTGTACGCGAACTACGAGAAATGTCATGAGAACGACGACAGTCCGCGAAGAATGCTAAGCAATTTGGAAAAGTCGTCTCGCCGCAGGAAATTCTAACTTTACATGTAACATTCGTTATTTGATACACATCTCGATAAGAGTGTGACGTTTACCAAAATGGCACTACAAGAGGACGAAAACACCTGGTGAGCTCGTTCGAAAAAATTCGTCGTATTTTGTAAATTCTGCTACTCTGTTTTCTCATTCTATCTACAGCTCAAATAACTACTGCATCGTACGAATAAATCGACAAAACGTCTTCAAGCGCACGGATTCGATTTTCAAGAGTTACAGTGTCAACTCTCAAACTTTCCTTGAATAATAGAAAAACATTAGAGTACTAAAAATAATCGAATCCACATATTGTTATACGTAAATTCTACGTTTTATTCGTTCTACAGATTTTCCTTGTCGATTGAAAATATTGATAGAAGAACTATTTAATATTGTATTCAGTTTAGTTTTTGTACGCGTGCAAGCACTCGCTTAATTCTCCTATGTAAATTTCAAATAGAAATCGCACAATTGTTACCGGAACTATTACATGATTGCAAAAGTTCGTTTACATGTAAAAATAACAGTTTTATTACTGAATTATGTAGTCACCACTATTTTCGGAAAAGATCACGAGGCAAATTGGGTACAAACTTTTGCAATCATCCGATATATAATTTAGATTTGATAAATTCGTCTTACACACTGATTTATAATACTTCAGGGTTCTGGAGCTGGAAGCAGCTTTGTTGGATACTGTGTCGCCATCAGCGTCTGATATATATGCAATTTGCAAGGGACAAGCAGTTCCTACGAATCTAAGGCCAGATGTGTGGCAAGCATGTTTAGATGTTACCGATCGAGGCAATCAATTAAGTCATTTTAACGAAGTTTTCGATTTACCTGAACAAAATGTTGTTCGTGAAGATTGCCAGCAATTGGTTGGTAAGTTTAATGATTTAACCGAATGGAACTTCTATAGATATGATTCTTATCTTATGTGGAATTGGATCAACCTTATCTTATTCACACAAACTTCTTTTAGAATCAAATGTTTTAAGTCACTGTGAAATATTACACATACACAAAAATGATAGAAATCTATTTTCTCATTAGAAGATCCTGGAAATATGTTTGTTAATTGCAATATTTTTGTTTCAGCAAAGTTAGGAAACGACGATGAGGACAAAGTATCTGTCGTTTCCGATTTAGAGTCTATTTTAACATTTTATTGCAAGAGCAAGGGGAAAGAATATAAAAGAGGGAACGGATGGCTGGAGTTATTGGGCCCTTTAATAGCTTTAAAACTTCCTCGTAGCGCTACATATAATTTATTCGAGACAATAATAGATATTTATATTCCTAGGTACAGTATCGAATCAAATTATTATCCACGAGATAACAACAAATACAATTCCTATCTCTATGTTTGCATTTTCAGAGATGAAACCTACAGCTCTGTATTAAGATTGTTATTGCTTTACCACGAACCGGAATTATGTTGTTTCTTGGACACGAAAAGAGTGTCGCCGGATCAATACACGAAAGGATGGGTAACCACTTTGTTCGCTGGTGTATGTTCGCTACCAGCTGTATGTACAATGTGGGATTTGTATTTCATGCAAGCCGATCCATTCTTCATGTTATTTCTTTCTCTTATTATGGTGATAAACGCTAGGTAAGATGTACAAAACTCACGCGCTTTACCGTCATTCAGATTTGAATATTAGAGGTGTGCGAGTACCCGAAAATGTCCGGTATTCGATCTATATATATTTGAGAAAATTATCTTTTACCCTTAATCAAATTCTCGAACCGTCCCGACCCGACATTTCTGAGTTCTCACAAACACTTCTATCGAACACTGTTCTAACATTTAGTTTACTGTTTTATGCAGAGAGCAAATTTTAAGTATGATGAGCAACGATAAACAGAGTATAATAGATGCGATAGCTGCTCTGCCTTGTGCTTTGGAAGCGGAGGATGTGACAGACTTTTGTTCTCTGGCGCAATATTACGCGATGAAGACGCCAGCCTCTTTTAAACAGGATTTGTACCCGGTGATGTTCGCCGAGGGTTCCGACGGGAAATATATATCGCACGCGTTATGCTTGCCTGTCTCGGCTCAAGAATTAGTCGAGAACTCTATTGAAAGTCCGTCCGTACCAAACACATCCGTTGAATCAGTCAGATTTTTCCTAGTGGACTGCAGACCTGCCGAGCAATACAATGCGGGACATCTGCCGACAGCGTTTCACTTAGATTGTAATTTGGTACGGTCCCCTTTTGCGGTTTCCCTGCGCACGAAGTTTTGATTCGAATCTAAGAATTGTTTTCTAGATGCTACAAGAACCGGCTGCGTTCTCCACAGCGGTGCAAGGATTGTTGCAGGCACAACGACAAGCGCTGGCTGTTGGCTCGCAAGCTGGCGGCGAACATCTTTGCTTTTTAGGAAGTGGCAGGCAAGAAGAGGATCGCTATACACACATGGTAGTCTCGTTCTTCTTGCAGAGGCACACGCAGTACGTCAGCATGGTCACGTCCGGATACCAAGGTACCAGAAGGACAATCGCACTGTTCAACGACGTATTTGCATCATTCATTAAAACCGTGTTGCCTTGTAAGGGTGCGGCATGCGCCTTCTCATTTCTCTGTAATGCAAACATGGGATTCTTCAGTAACCAAAAGCGCTAGATAAAAGATCAGTCTAAGCCGTGTCGCCTTTAAAAGTCCTATTTTTACGTTTACCAGGCATAATTTGCATTACTCGATAGCGTGTAGCTGAAGCAGTTTTATGAAAATGGTTATTAAGCGCAGCTGCACGCTTCCGAATAATAAAAATTACGCCCCGTAGACATAAAAATAGGACTTTTATCTAGCGCTTTTGAGAATGAGAAGACTCATCCTGCACTCTTGCAATCTGTAGACGCGCCTCAGCGGTTCAATGACCTTCTGACAATGATCTCGTTTCAGCCATACACGAGTACTTTGGTGACGAAGTCGTTTCTAGTCTCGTCGATCACAATTCGCAGCATTGTTTAGTATGCAACGCTAACATGTCCGAAACGAATTCTAACGAATCGAGTCCAGCCAAGGTGAAGAATAACAATTCCGACTTCCTCGGAAAGATAAAGAAAGTGAAAGGAAAGTTGTTCGATTATATTGTGAATCCATCGGCAAGTGTACAAAACAACGTGGAGAATAGGAACGGTAAAGATCCTGAGTATACTAAACGGCAAAAGAAAAGCGCCCCTGTGTTTAGCATAGACGATGATCAGGAATCGGGTGAGTGGTCGCTTCTTTTTTTCTCTTTCTATCGAATGTTTTCGCTTGTAGGATTAACAAAAAATTAATGGTATCACAGATATGGTTATGACGAATCACGAGAGCGAGGAACCGGTCGAAGTGGTCTCCATCCAACAATGGATGAAGGATCCAAAATTGCTACATTCCTTTAAATGCCAAGAAGTGAAAGTGAATAGAGATCTCTGTGATAGGTGAATAGTTTTAACAAACCTTAAGAAACCGTATATTGAAACCGCGGCCTAGCTGTAATCGTACAACACCATTTTTTCTGTTTAACGTTTCACGCATGTGTTTTCTTTTCAGTATACTTTTGGTTACTGACACTCACCTTATTGTACTCCGGGAAATACCAGAACGAAAAGGTGCGGCGCACGTAATTGTCAAGCGTCCGTTGACGAGTATTGTTAAGATTACCTCTAGAAAACGAACCCCGGATTTGATTACATTCAAATACGGTACAACGCAGTACAATGATACGGTCATCTCGGACATGGATAAATTTCTAATTCCTAACGCGACTGAGGCCACTAAATTGATCACACAGCGAATCCTGGAACAATTGGAAACAACCAATTAATGTTTTAAAAGAGTTTTACGAACGACCGTACACGCTGATCCAACACACACAGATATGTACAGATGTTAAGATTCGTTTTATTTTAGAGGAACTTTCACGAATAATACTTGTGAGAATCGACGAATCCTTTTTCTTTACTTTCTTTTTTTTTTCTTTTATTCGTTCAAATCGGTCACGATGTTCTTACTTGAATGGTACTACGTATACAATGTGTCACATTAGTAATGTATTTAATAATGAAAGTCTGTATTTGTAGATGAGTATTTTAACTCGAGCGTGTCATATTATAGAACTGATTAACACACACGGTGTCATCGATAACAATACGCGGCCAAACATGATTTACAACTGGATTGTAAGGTTTTGGTGATTGTACTAAGTCATTGTTTTCAAGAAGTTACACACACACACATAGACACACAAACACATACACACGCCAGTTTCTCGCGCACTTTTTTCTTATCTCCGGAAGAAATATACGATTTCCATAGGGAAGCATTTTTCGCATTTTTTATTATAACAACGTCTCGTAACGAACGTCAGATAATTCTCGGAATTTCGTTGTTACTTCGCACGTGGCTAAACGGTGGCCTTACTAGCAGAAAAAAACAAATGGGAGAGGTAATGGACTCTGCAAATTAATTCATCGACATGAATATGTAGAAATGAATGTAATGTGCCATGAGAGAAGAAGGATATTGTTGATTCCTCTGTACAGAGTGGCTCGTGAGAGGTGAACCGTTTGTCTCTAGTGGATTTGCAAATGTTAAAAAAAAGCACAGATACATATTTTACAGCTGACATTAGGATAAGTTCAGCGATATGCCACGGTTAGGGTTGCCAAACTTCCGGTATTCATTTTTAGAGATAAAATGCAGGTATAATAAAATCTTGGTAATATCTTTACCGGGATGGAAAGTATTTTTCGATAGAATAGGCTTTCTTAGCGTCGGCAATGAATTTTTTAAGAAATTTTATCGATTAATTCATCGGAGACATTTGCGATCATCTTCCCGCGATTCAGCTTGTACAAATACGATTTTTAACGCAGCGTCTCTATACACACACATATATATATAATATTAAATTAATAATTTATTCAATCTTCGAACGCATAAAACTTTTAAATTTCGCGCTGCTACGGCATTTTTCACGTACATTGATGTATATTCTCTATACGTTACGATGAACTGATGATTGGTCCTAATCTAATATAATTCGACGAATATTTACGTATAAATGATTATAATTGCATTTTATAGAACCTAGTCTTGCAATACTTGTCTTGATACAATATTTACAAATGGTACAAAATACACGGGGTGGATAACGATATCATCACTTTGCAGGCATACCTATTACACTGCCTGAATTATATTTCGAAGAATTTTTAAAGTTTACCATTTACCACTTTTCAAAATATCTGTACAATCCGTAAACAAATAATTGTCTTTTACCGAGATATATGTTCGGAGAGTTGTGTGGTATGATTCTCGTTGAATTAGTTGATAGAAGTATAGTACATTGCGTATCTCAAACTAAATTTCTTTTTGTAATTTCGGACAATACCGTTCGCAATAACACAGTTCGTTTGTGTATAAACTACCGATACAACTTTATACTTAATTGTAACTTAACTCGTCATTGTAATACGAATCGAATTGTTTGTTAGACGCACTTAACTACGTTTCAGATTATTTAACAATAGTTCGACCTATATTTAGTGACTTATCAAAACCTTAAATCTGGTAGATACCAACTACCAACATTGTTAATACTTGTAATAATAGCAATCTGTACCATATTTAATAATATATAATATATTTACGAATTCGATGTAAAAAAAAAAATAGGAAATTTTCTATTTATGTGCTTCCACAATGATCGACGAGCATGGGTAGTTGACTAATGGAACTTACTAGAATTCTAAAAATACATTGTAGAGTATTGTAAAGCACTTAAATACAAGTTTTCAGTTGTACATGTAAATAAATTTTATGTAATGCATTCGGAATGCGTTTGAATGATATGTATTTTTAAGAAACTGTAAAAATAAAATACCTACACATAGCCATTGCGAAGGAGATCAGTACCAATTCTAAAGTATAAATTGCAATATTTTATTCTCTTAATTCTTCTAATATTTTAATTGTTTCTTTTATAATTATTACAAGCTGAAATAATCTTCTATCGAATTTCTGCTACTTGAAATCAGTACAGTTCATTTTAATTCTGCATAGTAGTTTCCAGTCTGATCGTAATAATTTATTAAATAAACGAATTTCGTCGAATACATCAATTGAATTTTAGGATGTAATAGAGATTTTTACGTGTCTTCTAGATTATTACATTTCTGGAAGTTGAGATGAGACGAACGATGATGAATCTCGCATGATTCCAGCAGTAACTGTACTTTGTGATATCTGTTCGTATCAAGCGGCGACACTGATCAGTCAGCCGTCATACTGCGAGAGAGGCATCATGTTCTAAAAGTCATAACACACATTTCGCGAATTGATACGCTTTTAACATAACATCAATTAAAAGAGTTCGTGATGGGATTTATAAATTGGGGGGAATTATTTCCAGGAAGATGGAGCCTTGTCATTTTCATTTCCTACATGGCCCTTTTCGTGAATCAAGGTAATGTTTATGTGGTTATTCGTTTCATTTTCATCATTCATAATACACCGGTAAGTAGCTGTCATTTGTAAGTAATAATGAATAGTAAACGGCGAGAATGATGACAGTAAGTGGGACCAAAATTACAAATTGATTTTATCGACGTTATCGGCGCGGTTTGTAGTTTTACCGGTGTCGTGTTATATACTTATGTATAGTATGTATCTATATCGTAAACTGTCATATAGATATCATGATTTTTTAATCAGCATTATTTATTTTTCGTACGTTCACGCGATTATATTACTATCGACAATTGAACTATATTGCTAAACTATCATTTTGATTTCAGGTATCATTGTAACTTGGTCACAAAGAAATGGGCACTACGAATACAATATTGTTATGGTAGTATTAATGACAGAAGTAATGAAATTGCTGGCATCGACAACATTATACTGCAAGGAGTAAGTCGAGTACTTAAGTTCTTTGATTCGTTTCAATTCCAGGTTACTTATTCGTGGTTTTATTTTTAGCAATAGCCTTAGGAGCTTTTGCCAAGAAATCACAGGAAATAAAAGAGGTAAATGAGTATTTCCGCAGGATGTAAAATTTATGAAGTATGTAAGAATACATCAAACTTTTTTGGAACGTCAGACCCGAAGGATTATCTTGTATATGCGTAGGCTCAGTTGTTCATACAAGATTTGAAAATCACAACATTTGTGTTTACAGAAGTGCAAAAACAAAGGGAAAGATACGATAAATGGATTGTTCAAAATTTTGTCTCGTCTGTTGAAACTGATGTTAATTATTAGACTGTGGATATTTATGCATTTACGAAAATAATTGGCAGGGTAAAATATGGAACAGTAAAAGATTAAAAAAATTTTTGCTATGTTTCTGCTTTTAATGTAACAAAATCTTTAAGGGATAAAATCAATTTCTATAGTTATTTCTGCTCTTCACGATCAATGTAAAACACTTCCATTTTTCATAAAGATCCACAGTCTATTAATTACTAAGAACTGAATATCTATTTCGATACTTATTGCTAGCAATTCAAACTAATATTTTCATTTTCTATTTTAGTGCTACTACTGTATATGATACCTTCAGTTTTGTATTGCCTGTACAATAATCTGGCATTTGTTAACTTGGCTGCATTTGATCCGACAACGTACTACGTGTTGTTGCAATTTCGCGTTGTCGTGACTGGAATTATCTTCCAGGTATTTAAACATGGTTCACGCAAGCACACGAAGAAGCTAAAACCTTTATTAAAACGTTGTTTGTTTCAGATAATTTTCAAGAAAAAATTGTCCATGAAACAGTGGCTTTCGCTGATAATATTAACCATCGGATGTATCATTAAACATATAGATCTAGATCTAGACGTCAGTAGTTTTAGTTCCAGAATTATCATAACTAGTAATGTAATCCTCATATTTATACAGGTGCGTACAATCTCCAGTCATTTGTGTAACTATTACAGGCGTGCTAGACTCGTAAATTTTGAGAATCCGTTCCGAGTCGGTATTTTCGAGTTCTCGCACACGTCTAACGTACTGTATTGTATTTAGCAACGAAGTTACCGTTCAAACATTTTCAGACGATTTGTTCCTGCCTAGCGGGAGTATACAACGAATACCTGCTGAAAGAATCAGGAGCGAATATCAATATTTTTGTACAAAACGCATTTATGTACATCGACAGTATTTTATGTAATTTATTAGTATTTATAGTACTATACGTCACGCAGAGTAGATCATCCGATATGTTTAGCAATATTGATCCAAGTGTACTACTGCGACCTAAAATTATGCTTATTATGCTGAATAATACAGCGGTCGGAATAATCACGAGTTTTTTCCTGAAGAGCTTGAATTCTGTATTAAAAACGTTTGCCAGCGCGCTAGAGCTGGTGTTCACCGCAGTTCTATGTTGGTTAATATTCAGTATTCCTATTTACCTGAACACAGTGATATCTATTGTAATGATAAGTTACGCGATCATACTGTACTCGCAGAATCCAGTGGTAGGACCAAAGACTATACTGCCTGTATGAATTTATATGTTAATATAATTGTAATAAGTTCTAACGAATAGCAATTAAATTCTGTTACTTTTTTCTAAAAAAAATTACGATTTTAATAATTTCTCGAGAACCGCAAAGCATTTGTAGTTCCACGAGATTGCTATCTTCCCTATTTCCATACTGTGAAAACGGTATATTGTTGCCGGGAAAAGAACATTGATATACAATACGGGTTGACCGTTAGAATAATCAATTATACTGAAAATAATATATTCATAGCTCTCCTCCAACCCGTGAATATTCAAGAAAATTTGATGTATCAAATTTTATCAGTACTTAGTATTCAAATGTCGCGCTCGTTTATTCGTAATAAATTCGAATATAATATCCCGCGTTAAAATTTCAATTGGCGGGAAAAATTTGAATCTCCCTCGACGGCATACTGTTATCACACGAGATGAAGAAACTATTTTTTATTTCACTAGTTCTTTCTCTCTTTCTCTGAAAAATACACAATATCTCCCCTTGTCTTCCCCTTCAGAAGGCAACCCGCTCCTCAATTATCGGTTTCACTTCAGAAGGCAACCCGCTCGACGTTTTAGCGTGACAGAAACTACAAAACTATTTTACAGACGTCGTCCTGGCCAAGTTTCAATAAATTTGTTTGTGATCGTTTTGTGAATTTATGAAAAGCTATTGGAAATACGTAAACAAAGTAAAAATGAGAAAAAAACGTATTTCTGAGTAATCATTGTATCTACTAATGTAAAAAATCATGATTTTTGCAGTTTGTCCGAATTTTCCGACTTTACTTTGTAATTGTTTCGAATTTTTCTTCCTGAAAACTTTTCCAGGACGATAACCGAACAAAACCAAAAAATAACGGTCTTGATTTCATATAAAAATCCCAAAGAAAAAACTTTCATTTCTTCCCGAATTTTCCAGACAACTTTCCCAATTTTTCTTTCCTGGAAAACCTTATTCGAACTATTACGAACATTTTTTTTTTGTTGAGTGGAGATAACCCTCTAGATCGATCTTTTCTCTAGCTTTTTTGACTACTGAAAACTTCCATTATTGTATTATTGAGAAACGAGAAGGCGAAACCCACCCCCTCACAATCCTAGAAACGAGTCTACCGCCTTAAGAAAATGTAAATAAAGAAAAATCGATTTTTCCAAAGTTCTGGACTGGAGGATTTCGAAATTTGAAAGGCGCGAAAAATCGTGGGGTGTCCTATTGTCTTACCGCGGAGTGTGTAGTAGCTATTAGCTATGTAAAATCCTTTTTCGAGAAGTGGGGAGAGGGTGGTCGATAGTACCTGCAAAACCACCTTGCTAGTAGAGCCGACTGTGGGCAGTCACATGTCGGCAGTCGTCGCGTGAATTTCGTGTTGGGATCATTGTCCTCTGTCGTTGTCATCGTTGTGCCGCTTGTCATCGAACGTGTGACAAACGCGTCGGGAGATGTTTGCGATTAAGTCGTTCGGTTCATAAGTGCCGACCAGTGTAACAAGTGTGACACGTGCATTCGTACGCGAAGCAAAGTTCTTTCATTCTCGCCCCTGTGCAGGACGATCGAGTAAGTCCATCGTTATTTTCGCAGACATAGTTTCTAATGAACAGAACTGCATCGTTTCACGTAAATACAAGTACTTTCTGTCACGACAAGAAACACTGTCGCCGGTTAAACATGAATTCTGCTGATTTATTCGTACCTTATTGTTTGCGATCGGAGTAGATTGATTGCTATCAGAGGCACAACATTATGTGACGTTTAATAGTTTAATAGAATGCCTATTACTAAGATTATTAATAACTAGACTCCGGATGTTCATGCAGAATAAAAGTTCATTAATAATTTGAATGTGGTAAAAATAATATATCGATAATCTTAAATTCTTTTAATATTTTGATTGTTTTAAATTGCACTCGCTCATTTTTCTTATGAATGTATAAAATTCGGAGTCGATTAATTATAGTTGATATTGTATATCTGAAAGAAGTTTGTTCGATTTTTCTTTATGTGATAAACTCGAGAGAGATCGTATTAGGTTATATTTATTCAAGGTAAGTTTACTTGTGAATGAAATATCGGTAATGAAATTGTTCTGGATTGTTTATCATTGATTTATGAAGGATTGTTAAGTCATTATTAGCCTACAGGAGTGAGTTTATGTTTGCAAACGTAAGATTGTAGAGTTGTGCATTATCGTTGACGTTCTAAGTCGACTAGAGCTGTCGATGTTGACGTCAGTTGACGTGTCTAACGGAAAGAGCGCGAAGAGTTATCAGTATCGAAACAATCGATTGCTTTAATTCGAGACTCGATTTGAAACTACATTTTCACCTCAATTTCAGAATTATTTTATCGCTTGATTTGATATTCGATTCGATACTCGACTCGAAACTCAAATTAACAGTCGATTTGACAATCAAATTGATACCTCATTCGATACTCGACTCGATACTGAATTTGATACTTAAATCGATAGTTACATCAATTCAATATTCAACTTGAAACTAAAAGTTCCAGGTGGTTGAATATCATCGTACAATTATTGGACTCTAATGCTTTCCCTAGTAGGAACTAATTGTATTTTCCCATGATTGTTTTATACGAAAAAGCTAGTCTATAAATCTTCTTCCAGAGAACAGTTCCGACAGAAATGATTAGATAACGTAGCCGAGGGTGAATTATTGGTTCGCGATTGAAACAGCTACCGCCACAGAACAATTTACTTTTAAAAATTGTGAAATAATCGTTGGCAACGGGTGGTTAAGGGGTTCTTCCGAGAAAACCGGCGAATGGCAAGGGAAAAAGTTGACGCCGTAAGCGAGAGGGGGATGTATTCACCCCGCGTGGCCTCGTAGGAGGACAGACCCTTTCCCCGCCGTGTCTCCAGACGCACGCACCGTTTTCTTTGGATTATGCAATCGCCTTTCGTGTGTACTACTTTTATGTGGGGGTTCGTGTCGCGAGATCCGATGATAAACTCCACGACTTCGCCTCGATTCTTTCCCTGCCGCTTTTTTCCACCCGTTTCCTTTTTCCTTTCTTAAATACGGTCTAGTATACCCTCAATTTCCGAAAATTTAGGATTTACAATCAAATTCTCAAGTTACAGGGTTGCATTCCTTTTCCAGAACTTAACCCGAACACATCTCAACCCTTTGCACTCAGAGCTACTTTAACTCGAAAATTAAACATTTCTTCCTAGATAGAGTAATTTCATTCTATATGATTTTTGTTTATTTTACGGATATGAAATTGATAGAACACATCAAAGAATACTTGGACGTTTAGTAATTGATTAGATACCAACTTATTTAATAATATAAACAATATCATTGAGTGCTAAGAGTTAAAAGAAGTTAGATACATACCCAAATTAGTATTTCCACCAGTAACATTATTATTATTATTTGTTGTCGAAAAGGGTCCTTCAATTCCACCAACACACTTGTTATCTAATTTTAATCTTGCCTTCCGTAAAATCACTTTCCCAGGATAATTTTATTTTATTTCCTAGGATAATCCCATTCTATATTAACTTTTTTTTCGTATGAATATGAGATCGACTGGTTCACCAATTGATTAG
>CM052329.1:19171942-19359181 GCA_028455615.1 Lasioglossum zephyrum | reverse complement strand
TTTTTTTTCGTATGAATATGAGATCGACTGGTTCACCAATTGATTAGATACCAACATATTTAATAATGTAAACAATTTTTTGAATTACGGTGCAGCAATTTTTAGTGATGAGTCTCGCCACTCAAGTGCGAAGGGTTAGCAAAGTAAGAGGTAAAGATAAACAGTTCGTTTAACATTGACGTGGAAACGAAACTTGCAACAAAGAACATTTCAAATTCAGTCATTCTTGTCTTACCTCTTCGAACGTGGCATTAATCGATTGTTGAGACTCTTCCGATTAAAATGAGCCCGTACACAACGCAAATCGGTCTACTTTTGTACATACCGTGCACAGCAATCACGCACATGTCTTTAATTACGTCGTTTACGTTGTAACTATAAAACTAGTCCGATTCACGCTATGTTTGGACTCGTTCCAACCAGAAAAATCTCTAAAAAATTGTGTAAGATACGAAGTATCTTTGTGCTGAGTAGTGGGGGAACAGCGGGGATTTTAAGCGAACGATACTGTCCTTCTCTACTTGTTCGTCGTTGGGAGCAGCGGCGAACAAATAGCGAGGCACAGCGTCTTTCCACTTTTCTCGTTGGTTATTTTCTCGACAAAAGCAAATTCACGCGAGCACTATTGTACATTCGAATATACAGTGATTCCCATTAATGGTGAGATTTTTTTTCGCGATCGTCACTAATTAATATATTAATAATATCGGCGCGGTTCGATCAATGAAATAATCACAGCAAATTTGCAATTATTAAAATATAATCCTTGACGTTTCGATCCCAATGTGGATCATTTTCAAAAAGAACAATATCTATTGCGTCTAAAAGAGAAAATGAGAAAAAGAAGAAGGTATTTAATATAGATAATCAGAATATATCATTAATTGTCAATAAAGATATTTATACTTACATGCTGTGAACAAAGAAGAAAATACTATTATATTTAAACATCACTAATATGTTTCAACAAAACGTGTGTGCTACATGGTGGCAGGTATTGGACTGAGGCAATGTGTTAACCTCATGATAGACATATTGCGAAGATTTTTGTAAACACATAGATCAGCGAAAGCGTAGAGAAGTTGTTCGATATCGATTTTCTGTTTGGTTATGTATACCATGGCGGTAATTTCAAACATGTAATTCAAAGCTATTTAATGTGTTGTGTTTTTATGTTCTTTTTTTGTATATTTTATGACCAACTTATTGAGAAAAAATTGTATTAATTATAACATTGTAAATCTGCTTGTATCAGAATCTATAATTATATTGGAAATATCATCATAATTGCAATTACTGGTTCAGTAATGCAGCGTAATAATCGTGGATTTTAGGTGTTTCATACCTAAGGTTAACGCTTTGGTGTTTAATCATATGAATGGTTTCCAATAATAGTCTACGTTGAAGATTAGATTCTTTGTCAATAATTTTTACGTTGTTATAATCAAAACGATGGTCAAATTCTATGGCATGTTTGGTTAAAGCTGTGTGTTGAGAACCAGACAGAAAAATATTTCTTTTATGTTCGGTGATACGAGTGTATATTGGACAAACAGGTAGACACTTAGACACTCAAAAATTACAATTCATCAGAATTGTAGAAAGAATACTAAAAGTTGCATTTTACAACTTTTTTATGCGAGCTTATATTGAAAATTTAAAAACTACATTTCGTAGGTCTACAAACGTTTTGAAGATGGTAAAAATTGGAGATTTTCGGCCTATAACTGTAGTAAATCTAATGATTCTTACATCTTTCATGAATTTCGATGAAACTTTCACAGTGCATACAATTGACACTGATCTACGAAACGTAGTTTTTAAATTTTCAATATAGGCCCGCATAAAAAAGTAGTAAAATTCAACTTTTAGTATTTTTTCTACAATTCCGATTAATTACAATTTTTGCCAAAATTTTTTATTCACATCCTGTAGCAAAGTAACTGTTCTAGTTTCCCCAAAAAAGTTCAAATCGTATAGTACAATATCAAAAAAGTTATCATCTTTTTAAGAGTGTCCGAATACTAGTGGGAGTCACTGTAGACATTACGCGGCCGAGTTTCACAAATTGGAAACGATCAATCGCGATCCAGAAGTGTCACTCGAGGCACAGGTGTAAACATGCACGGTAGATCGAGACGCTATTTTCGGGTAATCAACGATCAGCGAGCTCGTTCCTTGTATAATTAATTGAACCGAGCCGCGATCGAAAACGATAGGCTCGCATGATTCACGAAACCCGTGTACCGTCATGTGAAGGGACCATAAGCGAAAATACCTATGCGCGATGTCAACCGCGCCCGATTTTCCTCGAATTTTCTACAGCAGTGGCCACGCGGCTTGGCATTTTCTTTTTCAATAATAGTCTACAGTGAGTAAGGCGTTTCTAATCTATGTTGTCGATATTTCTTATGACTGCGAATTTAAGTGAACATTATATTTCAGTTCATATTCACACTACACTTTCTTTCCTATCGTTTATTAAATTTATTCAGACATTTTTAATAGCTAACGTGGTTCTCGAACCTGAAGATTCAAATCCGAATCCAGCGTTTAGTATGTCACAAATATGGCTATTTGTTGTTGTAAATGATCGAACCTTCGCGCCGCAAATAAAACTTTGTATTATCCTGAAGATAAATTACGATCGATAACCAATTAATTAATTATTATTTATTCAGACTGTCTGAATTATATGCTTCATAATAATTAGTCCCGACATACTAAACTTATCGCAAAATGAAAGAAATTCTTGTCCGACTATTATTCCTTGTAATTCATTCAAGAAACTTTTATTTTGCATAAAAACCGCAGTCCAATTATTGCACAGTGGATTTGATGAATTTATGGTAAAACTAAGAAAATTATTGCTTTGTCAAAGTAGAAAGATTGACCTATTCGGAGCGATTTGTTCTGCAAGTTTTTCATTGCATTGGAATTCAGCCGAGTAGATTGATCTGTGTTTGAATTGAAATATTTGGTTAGAATTTTTGAATTAGCATGCTTTTAAAAAATACTGAGCCACAGCAACGCTTGGCGGGAGAAAGCTAGTTTATCATATTTATAATGTTAACAATTACGGAGTATAAAATCGGCCACTTAGTAGATTTTTGTTGGACGAGATAGGTGGACGACCTTTCGCAATAAAATATGGATTGCTCGTGTATACGAGAATTGTCAGATGTTGGAATTCGTATGAAGAGACGCGTATCTCCCTTAATATTGAAGGATCTTCCGTGACTACACTGTGATTGATTCTGCAAGTAAGAACCGGAAGCCGTGTGTGCGTCAGTCGCTAACTGGTCAGAGTCTCTCACTAATGTCAATCATTTCGTACATTTGTAAGCCAGCATGTGCCGGAAGCGGTGGAAATATCGCTGATCGATTACTGCGGAAGTTAGGGCCTAACGTTACGAGGGAATATAGCAAGCTTAGTTGTGTCTCTCCGCATTGAAGCTAGTAGAATCATTCAATTTTAATCAGACGCGATATCACAGTGTTCTAGGGACACGGAGAAACAATTGACCTAACATACCTTGGCTATTTGTCCTGTTCACAGGGGCAAAGAGTCAATCCTCGCCATTTATTCCCTACTATTCTCACCGTCTTTCCTTCTTCCATTCATTTTCATAGTTTCTTTTTGATTTACATTCGTTCTCAATCGAACTCCATTCATTACGAATCGCATTATTGCAGACTCAAACACTATCTATAATCGTATTGATTTTTTTCATTGAGTATTTTACAAAATTTTAAAAAGCAACTACGCAGGATTATAGGATAAACCATAACGTTTATACCATTAGTTTTTGTGCATGTCCCGTCTTTGTTATTAGACGAGTAGTCCTTTATCCTTTATTTATATAAACACTTATGTGAAAAGGCTTCAGTCTGTATATAATAAATAATAATAATAATTGCCACTATCAGTTCTATATACATTTATTTCCATTTGTAGTACTTCAGTAAATATTTGATTTAACAATGAGAAAAACGAATGTCCCCTCTACTTTTTGGTACACCCCGCTAAAAAAGAGAGCACAACCTCAAGGGTTTTCCTTAGATCGAACCTTTACTGTATTTACTTTTATTCTCTCATTTCTTTTTTACATATATTCATTTTTATTTTCAAATTAATTTCTGTGTATCTCCATTTCTAATTTCAAGTAAACTTCATCCTGCTTAATCAGAAGACATAGCCAAATGTGGCGTCGCTCATGCGTTCACCCTAACGAATCTGTCGATCAGGTCTGTCCTCGCGTGACTCGATGAACTATCCGGAATTAAGAGGGCGATTGTTCACGGAGAAGAAGATGGTGAAGGACACGCGGTGCCCACGAGACGAGACGTAGAGAAGGGGTGTTATGTCCGAGTGCTTCGAGTTCTCGTCATCTATGACAGGATCGATGGACCAGGGGCCTTTGCAGCCCCCGAAGGATTCTCCGGCCCTTCCTGCCCAGATCTTCGATTTCTGCTCGACTCCTGAGACACCGACGCGACGAGGTCATCGTCACCGAAATCCGCGAAAGATGACATTGACCTCACCGAACGGACAACCTATACAGCTTACTCCTCTTTGGGAGCACGTGGTTAGTATTGGGTCATTGTTAAGGGTGTGTTGGTACTCTTCGTTTTTTTTGTTTAAAGTTTAAGAGGGTTGAGAAAATCCTTTTACGGACACCCTCTCTTCAGATGTTATTTCGAGAGGGTAGTGTGGAGCTCAGCTCCCCTCTAAGATGTAATTTGAGGGAATCATATGATCTTCCACCTTTGCCATACCCACTGAAACTCCACCGCCCAGGGCCCTTTCCCGGTCACTTTTTGACACATTTGTTCCGTCAACCCTGTCCTCCGCGACCTGTTATCCGCATTCAGCTGGAAGGGGGAGGTCCCGGTGCGTTGGTACCCGAAATTTCGGGTACCCAAGCCTCGGGTCGAGTCAGACAATGATCGAGTCGAGTTTTTTGGATTCGTATCCCGAAAGTTTACGAACGTTGTTTCCAGGTGCGAACTCGGAAGTTCCCGAGCGAGGTCGACACGCGTCTCACGTTCCTGGAGATCTCGGAGAGACTGCGCGATCCGGAATGGGAGGTGCGTCAGCACGCTGTTCGCGTGCTTATAGACGTGTTGCCAACTTTGAACGCTGACACTGTCGACAAGGTCATGCAACCAGTGGTACCGGAGCTGGTCAATAATTTGGGACACCCGGCGCCGGCGGTTCGCAAAGGCGCCTTGGACGCACTTCGAGTTTTTCTCGTTCATAGCCGCGAAAGGGAGAACACCATCAAAAGGGTCAGCGTCTTTTCTTAAACTTCACTACGTGCACTTTATACATATTCAACTCGATGCACTTTCATCGTCAACACTCGCAAAGCCATTTTTGCAAATAGCTACGATCTGTATCGTTTATAGGGTTGCCGGAAAACAAAGACAGCTCTACAAATCAATTTGAAAATACTAGTAGGTTATCTTCGACTTGCTGAAATAATTAGTGCCCTACAAATCAATTTAGAAATACTAGTAGATTATCGTCAACTTGCTGAAATAATTAGAGCTCTACAAATCAATTTAGAAATACTAGTAGATTATCTTTAACTTGCTGAAACAATTAGAGCCCTATAAATCAGTTTAGAAATATTAGTAGATTATCTTCAACTTCCTGTTGCTCGCCACTGATATAAAAAATGTCCATTTTGCATAAAGACGAAACCTCATCTGGTTTTCTTTTATCAGAGTGAATCGTGACCCGACGAACGGCGCGTAGAGGAGGGGTTAGCACCTTAAGGGTATCGTGTCGCGTGAAGACCACATCAAATTTCATGAATTAACACTATGATCCGTTGATGCGCGGTCATGCGATAACCTTGCACTTCGCTCCCCACTATCCGATCCATCGATCGCGTAAACGCAATTGCTTTTGAGGGTGTGCACGCTCGACTTCTTTGGCAGATTCTTCAGGATGGGCTGAACCGTTCGGAGGTGCGGGACTCCTTCCAGACGAATGTCACCACAGGAGTGATCCTGAGCGTTCCGTCGCTCTTGTTCCCATCATCTAGTGGACCTTCGGCTAGCAATCAGCTTGTCAAGGACGCGACGATAGCCTTGGCCTCGAGACTTGCCCAGGTTCCTCATCAGGAGGCTGTGCTCAAGTCGTTGATGAAGATCAGGGACGCGGTCGGCGTTGATCAGTTCGAGAACTACCTGAAGGACTATGATAACAAGCTGAAGAGGAACATCGAGATCCTGTCGAAGATCTATAACGTCCGATCGAGCAGCAAACCGCAGAGGAAGAACACCGATGGTAAAAATGATGAATTTCTTTGTTGGAAATATGTCTAACTACATATTGTGAAACTCTTCGATAGTTGAAGAGCACCACAATTGGGTCAATGAAACCACTTCTTTGTAAACGTTTTTTTTATATTTATTTAACGCTGAAAGTTGAAAGCGAGTTTCAACTCTTTGCGGAGGTTATTTAGCGACGGGACCTACAGTTTATTAAACACAGCGACACAAAATGAAAAAATTTCAATGTTTTTTAAAGTCAAATCGATGAGTTAATATTCTAGGCTCTTCCAGAGGTGCGGGCGGTTTCAAAAAGTTATTCGCGGTATTTAAAATATTCTTGGTATGCTTCTCTGACCACTATCCACCTCTTCAAGGTTAGATGGCACATGGAATATTTCCAGAGGTGCGGGCGGTTTCAAAAAGTTATTCGTGGTATTTAAATTTTTTTTAGTATGCTTCTCCTAACCACTGTCTACCTCTTCAAGGTGTCGAGAAGTCGGATAAGGATCTGGACTGGAAGTGGGAGGAGTCCGACAGCGACACTTCCGGTATCGTCGAAGAGGAAGACGAGGTGAACAACGGAGCGATGCCAGCGGCCAGAGTAGTCCTAGAAACGGAGATCAAATTCAACGAGGAAACAGCAATCACTATGACGATCTTAGAAGAGAAAGAGGGCGACAGCGAGAAGGATCAAGACGAGGAGAGTGGCACAGACCTTCGAAACGACGCTGAGAACAAGGACTCCTCTCCGGATCGCAAAAAGACACCACGAAGAGTGCACTTCGGTGGTGAAATAGTGAAACTGAGAACTCCAGACAGCGACGAAACAGAGTCCGTCGACGCAACACCAAAGACCAGGATCCCAGTTCCGGTTTCCCCTGCAACAAACATGCCTAAGACCCGAAAGAGACCTTCATCCCAGCCGTGCAGTCCTCAGAGGCAAGCTGAGAAGCCGAGGAGAGCTGTTAGGTCGATGTCCAGCAGCCCTAAGAGGGAGGTCTACACGCACAATGCGCAGCTGAGTCCTAAAAAGAGTATCCTAACTAGGACTAGCAGTCCTGTGGTCAAATCAACTGAAAAGAAGAAGAAGGACCTTGCTAACGCGGAATTAAACGAGCCTGAAGAGAGCACTACCAAAGGAACAAAGTCGGAAGATTTTGGGAAATTGGAGCAAAGTAGTCCAAGTGTTGGGATTCACCATAATGTGGTTGTCAACAAGTGGATGAGTTCGGATGAGAAGCAGAACGAAGTTTTAGGGTCGGAGACCTTGAAGAATGTACCGAAGAGTCCTCAAGAAGCAGATGATGCTACTAGGAGCAAGAAGGACACGAAGGATATGAAAGAGGAGAAGAATTTGTGGGAAAAGAGACAGGATTTGAAGGACAAGGTGGACGATAGCGATGAGAAGATGTCGAAGGAGAAGGTTCCTGATCCTAAGATTGATCTCTTTTTTGGATCACCGGTGGAGGATCGTGAGGATGATGATAATCGACCTAAAGATTCGATGGCGGACGAGGATGAAGTTTCGCCGAGGGAAGATGCGAAGAAGGTGAAAAGCAGTTTGACGAAGGAGGGGAATGTTGAAGGTGAACGGATCAAAGTTGATAAGGGTAGTGAGAAAAGTGGAAATGTGCGCGGGGTTGACGAGATGGAGAGACAGCCTGAGGAGCCCAACTGGGAGGAGCTGGGATTGGTGGACCAGGAGGTGCTCGAGGATTTGCACAACAAGGTGAGCGATTATTTGATAGATTTTGGAAATGAAAACTTTCTTCATTTTATCTTATACTAGCTGACCCCACAGACGTTGTCCTGTCCAAATTTCTATAAATTTGTTTGCGATCGTTTTGTGAATTTGCGAAAAGCTATTAATGTAATATTGATTAAAAGCTGCGACGTCCGTTTTTTCTGTTGTACGGAAATATAATTCAAGAAGCACTTTTAGTTTTTCCCGAATTCTTCGAGAAACTTTTCCACTTTTTCTTTCCCTGAAACCGGAAAATTCGGACTATTAAGAATTTTTTTTTTTTAATTAGCCTAATCAGTCTAGTTGTTCTCAAGTGATGCGCTTACCAACGAACAGCATTTGATTTTTATTTATATACATAGTGCAATAACAAATGCTGGTTGATTATTAACGTAATTAAATTTTCAATCGCCAACGTGGTCTCAGATAGATAGAGATTTTATTTTTGGACAAGAAAATTTAACGGAATTAATTAGAAAATGGTTGGAAAAAATATGTTTATTACAATAGTTATCAGTAGATAGGAATAATTTTTTAATGCAATTTAGTGGAAGTGTCCAAACAGACAGACAAACTTGATTTTATTATATATAGAAATAACGTTGTAATTTTTCGATCGAAGTGATTCTTTCGTTTGATCGATAAATTCATAGACAATTTAGACGATCATTGTTTATACATACTAATCAATCCTGGCATCGTTAAATCGTCCGGTAGATTACTCTATCTCTTCTGATTGAATTTAAACGAGTATCGACCGGCTCTCCGGCGAGTGGCGCGCATCGGACGCTAATCGACTTGCTCATGGAATATTTAAAAATCAAGCTAACGCCGTGTTCAGTCGGGATCGGTTCGGAACTGTTGCGGATACTGTCCGAGACACGGAACTCGCTGGACAACACATACGAGTGCCGGCCCCGAAAAATAAAGAGAGCAAAAAGGCAAGGGGAACGTGTTAAAGTCCGATAAGCACACGTAGCCTTAATTGATGGGGTTTAAATCACGTTACGCCACGCGACGAACTTTTGCCAACGAAATCGATTGACCTACTTCCCCTGTCATGTATCAGAACGATCTGTCCCGAAGTCCTTCCCCTTCAACCCGTGTTAATGAGGGGTCGTGAACGAGGAAAGGAAGAAAAGTGCTTTAACGATTTGTGGTCAGTGTCCTCACTCTGGTAGCAACACGTCGATTAAACTCGACATGTTTTTTTTACGAAATCTTTGTCGAACATGCTCGTCACACTGTTCCGATTAAAACGAGTCCAAACACGACACAGTTTCACTCGTATTTAATTGTTTAATTGACGATACGGTGGAACCTCGATTATCCGTATCGATGGTATCCGAATTCTAAGGCTCCCCAGAGTTCGATCGAATTCGGTGAAGATTTTATCCAACGTTGTAGCTAGGTAGTTATATTTTTAATAAAACTTTGTTGTAAAAACATATAAATGTCTATGTCTGTATATTAATGCTGATCGTTATTATTTCGCACGCACATTCGTAGTTTAATAAATCGTTATATGCAACAGGGAATATATACAATATATATTATATATATAATAGTAATTCAAATCCAAATGTAGTTTTTTTTAAGGTTTAAAAATGAGTTATATTAAATTTATAAATTTTATAATTAATTTTAATATTTAATAAAGATAAGATTTAAAAGTAAATTTTATTAATTAATGAAATTGAAATTAGTTTTATTTAGTGTACAAATTGCCCGTAACTTTCATTATAAATGGAATAAGTCGTAACATAGTAAAGGTATTGGAAAATGTTTTTATTGTAGATTTTAGTTTAAAATAAAATTTTTCATTTACATTGAAAAGATTGAATAAAAATTTAAAATTTTATATTAATTATATAAGTTAAAAAAAATTAATAGAATATATTATATAATATATTGCATCGTTCCACGAGTCATTTAACGACAAAGTTGAATTAAGAACGAACGCCGTCGGGGAAGAATAAAAATTCTAAACGATAAAAATCTGTTATCAGTTGGAATTTATTGAAGGACTAGTGGCAGTCGCGTAGCGATAATAAACATCCGGCGAGTAGTCGAACAGATCGAAGTCCAACTTAAATTTTTCATAAAGTTTCTCCACCATTTCTTCGTCGAGCTGACTGAAGTATATTTTCGAAGGATTCGATTGACCCCCGCGGTGTCGCCATCTTGGCTTAATTAGCTCCTGCAGCCCTAATTTATGGATTGCGTAAATCTGGTCCCGCCACAGCGTTTCCACCTGCGTAAAAAATACAAATCGACTTAGAAAAACCATTCGGCCTGCGTGGAAAGTGTGAAAAACAGTGAGACAAACAGGCGTGCAATTGTAATATTTTTCGCGATTTGAATTTCAAAAGAAGGTTGGCGGTGAGGCATTCTTGTTTCGTGTCGTTAGTCCTTGATTTCTTGATGCTGGAACGTGCCATTAGCAAACCGCAGATTTTTATGCAAATTTCTAGTTATTTAGATTGATCGAAGACGTTGATGTGATAATGAAATTTCGTTTTCGCATGATAAATATTTTATGAATACGATAAAGTTAATCTCGCTCAATTTCGTCTCTATTACTCTACAAAGTTTTAGCATTACAAAATTTTAATTAAAAGCACGCTACTGTTCTGTTTTCAACATACTTTCGCAATAATGTCGTAATCAACGATACAAGGAGTGCAGAAAAGATAATAGGGCATCCAATGATCGTCTCCGTAGCTTCCTAGATCAGTATGGATCAAGTATTGCACAAATTCTCGAAATGTAGGCTCGATCCCAGCTGGTGGAGGGATGCCATCTCGTCGGATCACTTGATCATCGCGTGGTCTCGTGAAATTCTTCTCTGGAATCGAAAGACATCGATCAAAAATAATTATTTTCACCGATACAGTATATTTTCTATAGACGCGACAATTACTACACGATAAATGCGACCCAACTCTCTTTACACGCGCTGTCCTTCTCTACTTTCGGCTTGGCCTTTGATAAAAAATTATTTAAATGTAATAAAATTTTAACATACCACGTTTTTAAGACGTGTGTTAAAATTTAAGGGAAAAGAGAAGGACAGCGCGTGTAAAGAGAGTTGGGTCGCAGTTATCGTGTAGTAATTGTCGCGTCTATAGAAAATATACTGTAGCACGTTTAACGATTTCTTACTTTTCAACTATCAAAGAAATAAAAATAACAAAAAGCTACCATATAGTACATACAATTAAAACCACTCGTCAACACGCACGACGTTTGATATAAGCGAACGTATTAAGATTTTCTTGCTATTCTACTTTTCTTTTACAAGCTGAGAAAACTAGGTTAAAAAGTCGCAATCCTTGAGAGATCGCAATCTGTCTAGAATTGTTTGTTAGAAAAGATATCGCGGCAGATTCGTCAGAGGGGAGTTCTCTCGGCAGAAAATCTCACGTGTGTTATTATCGCAAGCAGCGTACACCATGGGAACGCAGCTTAAGGGATATCGCGGTCGATATTTTGTCGTGACTCACCGCGATACTTTTGAACAATCTTGCTGCCGTATTTCCGATAAAAGTGAAGTGTCCCGTGCTCCCTTCCAGCCACGGAGTTCTCCAGCTTATCGCGATACGCGCTCAGCAATCTCTCAAATGGGTGCCTTACCACCAGTAGTTTCTTCGTTCTCTTCAGGGCCTGTATTTCGTTTTCCACGTGTTAGATCTTGTTACGTTGTTCCACCGGCTGTTCTGATCCTGTCCAACAGAGTTGCCGTTCCAAGCAGAGTCGCCAGATCAGGGGAATTGACTCGAATCGAGCAAAAAAATTTACCCTCTATCTCTCTCTCTCTCTGCCAATCTACGAATAAATATCTGAATTTTAGCATTCAATTTTAATTTACGAATGCAACGAACTTTTGCGAAAGAGGAATTTGATGGTGGAGGAGGAGCGTAAAGACTTTACGCTGGCAACTCTGCTGTCGAATGCACAGTGGTCCGGATGGAGAAATTAAGTGACATTTTGTCGAAAAATGAACTTTCTCATATTGATAATATTTGAATGCTATTTGCGCGCTGGTATGATCATTCTTGACAATAGTTAAGCTATTTTGCCAATTAAGATGATTAAACATCAGAGCGTAAATCTAAGGTATGAAACACCTTTGCTACATGAACATTAGGCCACATAACTGAACCAGTAATGTGTTATGATGAATAGCTTCTTTCCAATACATACTTCCTATAGTTTATTATCAAAAGTAAATGGAATGTCTATTTTTTCTTTTTTTACCAACAGTTTTGATTGGTATACAAACAGCATTAGTATGTTGGATCTCTGTCTACGTTTCAAATTTTAGCGCCATTTATTGATTGGCCAATACGGAGATCGATGTTCTTTGATTCTTAGTAGTTTCAAATCGTCACGTTTGCCTAGTCCACATRTCACCGGCATGGAACCAATATGCGTTTCCACAAACTCTAAAGAATTTAAATTAATAACTAATTTGGGTTAAGCAAGTGAGTATTCATACAAGTCATACTTTATGCAATCATCTAATACAAATRRAGCTATATTATTTAAAATTTAACCATTGAATTTCATTTTAAAATCAGRCACGAACTTTATGCAATCATCTAATACAAATGAAGCTGTATTATTTAAAATTTAATCATTCAATTTCATTTTAAAATCAGGCACAAACTTTATGCAATCATCTAATACAAATAAAGCTGTATTATTTAAAAAATTTAACCGTTGAATTTTATTTTCAAATCGGCCACGAACTTATGCAATCATGTAAAATAGAATTGATAATTTAACAATAGAATAACGATGAAGAATCATTAAATATGATAATTCCTTACCTTCTTAGCTTCGGGATATTCCAGTTCCGGTATCACTCTTCTCGCAATCGACGATATCTGTTCCCTTCCACTGAGTAGCTCATCTTCTGGTACATTCATCAGAACACACAAGTTGTAGATCCACGTCGTGCTGCCGGCTTTGTAAATCGGACAGTATGATAGATTATGCGATCTATTCGACAAATAATGTTGTAAATAGACAAGCCATTAAACTGCTCAAACTTCGATGTCAAATCTTTTAAAGTGAAAAGAAATATGACTTAAATCATGTCGAATAAGATTACATTTAATAATACGCTAAATTGCAACATTAAGACTTTCAAAAAAAATTTACTAGGAGCGCTTGAGTATAATTAGACGCTAGTTACCCCAATATTTTTGTTCGTCTTGCTGCTGTGTCTTGCACAGTGTTATCGGAAAGAATGCACAGGAATTAGTCTCATTAGTAGACTGCGGATGTTTATGTAATTTTCAATTTTTGTCGACAAATTGTGAGAAAGTGGAATGAAATAGATTGTTATTTTCCGTAGCAGTAACCTTTTTTGACCTGAAACGAATTAAAATTGTACTAACTTCTGTCATATTTTATATCCTAGCATTTTTTTGAAAATTTCTAAAACCCATAGTTGCATAAAAATCTGCAGTCTATCCATAAGACGTAGATAAGTGGTATGAATTGCTACATTGACAAACCTAGTTATGTAAAATACAGTATACTGTGGTGCAGGTGGATGTTTGAAGATCACAGGTTTATCATGAACTCGGTACGGCCCTAGATTATAGTCTCGACAGGTGTTTACAACTCTCATTTGCCGTTTAAAATTGTCTGCCTCAGCCTCCATCTGAATAGCATAATTCAATTTCGTCACACACCACGCGCTATTGCAAACTGTTCAAAATCAAAAATTAAAAAGATCCATATCGGAATTGTTTGTTCATATACATAACAAAAGTGACTTTCGAATGAAAATTGGATTTGAAACATACTTTGTCGAAACAAAAGACAACTCTGTCTCTTCTTCGATTTTTTGATAAACAAATTTTTAACCCTTATACGTTCCTCAGGATGAAAATTCACCCATTTACTACTTTTACATATTATAAAATGATTGTTTCTCTACAATGTGACGTGATAAATGAAGCAAAGTTTATTAGTTTAAAGTGTGAAGCAAAGATGGGTGAGAAAGTACCATAGGATCTTTTGTGCAACTATTTTTGAAGAGTGTGTGACGGTTAAAGCTGTCATTTTAAGAAAGAATAAAAGATCTTTTTTTGATTCACTATTAAATAACGCACCATTAATTTGTTGAGATCTTCGAGTTTAGGTACAGGTGGATCCTCTTCTCGGATCCGAAGTACAGTCAATTTTATGATCACCATAAACAATCCACAGCCGAGAGCATACTTCAAAATTCGCTCGACTTTTCTTTGATTTCCAAGCATATCGAGCTCGTTCAATCCACGCGGGATAATTTCGGAAATAACGAATAAAGAAGCGACGGGAAAATTCTGAATAAAATGGCACTGCTTTTACTCGGCGGAGATTCTTGAAATTGGTATCGGTATCGTCCGCGGAAAAAGCGCGTGTGTGCTTCGTTGGAAGTACCGGATAAATATTCGTTCTTCTTTCTGCCGAGTCAGCGGCTAACCAGTTTCCTCTTCAGTGGACACAGTGATGGATCTAGCGTGCACGAATCCCGAGGCAACAGACCTCAAACTATCATTGAATTTATATTCTACGGTCGACCTTTGATATTCAATTAATTTCTCCCTGTCCGTGAACATCCAGCCGCGAGTGATTTTGATCAACTGCGTCCTTTAACCTGTCGACTGTCTTCGAACTAGATCCTGGTCACTAGAAACATCGACTACTATGCACGCCACTGGTTTTAGCTCAGAAAAATTGCTGGAGTGTTTATTACGATTGCCAGTAATATCTATTATAATGTGTAGTGAGCAAAAAAATTATTTTCTAATGTCTTGAAAAGGGAATAACTTTTTTTAAAATGGATCAAACGATTTGCATTTCCTTTACGGTATCGAAAAGGGTGCTTTTTCAAAATTGGACTAAACGAGTTGTCTTCTATTTTATTTATTTGATACTTCTTTTTGTCATTAATGCACTGAATTAAGGGATTCAATATTTTTCAAAATGTCTGCACGCTAAGAATGGACGATGTCTTACAGACTAATTGTTCACGAAAATAGTGTAGAGTTAACAAAGAGATCGATTCCATGTTGATATAAGAATTCTATTAATATTTCTGCTGCTTGTTCACTTTTACTGATGCGCAATGTCAAACTCATTAGCGAACGACCAAACAACATTAAACTAACACTAAAACTCGATTAAAAATTTAAAAGAGTATGTCCGCTCCTGTAATCGTTTCGAAAGCAGTGGTGAAACGAAAGGGAGACTACCAGGCATACTAATTCGCTTGGCCATGTCAGTTACAGTGAAAGCCGACGGAAAAAAATAATACTCGACACTACATTCTAACCTTAGATTTAGTTGTCGAATCGAATTAAAATTTTTAATTTAAAACATATATTGCATTCCCAACGTTGGCAATTGTAATAAAACATGAACAACTTTAACACTAAACCTACCAAGTCTCTCTCTCTCTCTCTCTCTCCTAAAAGGTACATGTTCCCTTATAAAAATGACAAGATTGATTTTATTTAGACTTTGTATGACTCCAATTATAATACGTGCTCTACGAAAGATATTTACACCATCAATTCTTATAAAATCATTTTAAACCTATCAAGACTTAAAAGTAACTGGCACATGTTCCCTTATAAAAATGACAAGATTGATTTTATTTAAACTTTGTGCGACTACTATAATAATACGTGCTCTACTAAAGATATTTAAACAACCGATCCTTATAAAATCATTTTAAACCTATCAAGTCTTAAAAGTAACATGCTCCTGTATAAAAATGACAAGACTAATTTTATTTAAACTTTGTGCGACTCTTATTATAATACGTGCTCAACTAAAGATATTTCTACAATGAATTCTTATAAAATCATTTTTATTATTTCAATAACTGTAAAATAATAAATCTGGAACCGGTTGTTTCAATCGGTGGTGGTAGGTTTAGTGTTAATACAACTTACTTATTGTTAGACCTAGGCATAGTGTACATTTTCTTGTTCACGAAGGAAAGTGGTAAAACAAGAACTATTTATGTCGCAGAGACACGTCGAACACGCCCGCTGGCCGTGAAAATCGTCTTCCTTTCATTCAGCAGAAGTTCAAGGCCAGTCTATGCCTCCGTATGAATGTCGCGGTGTGCAGGTGCCATAAGAACTATAAAACTGAATAGCATCGCTGCTGGGTGGTATCGATCCTCCGGGCTCTTGTAATCCATGCCTATTTTTTGTTTAATTTTTTAATAGAACAGATCGGCCCTCACCATTTCGCACGAGGATAAATGATTCAAGGAGCCCCGAGCGTCGCGGCGGCTTTGAATTTGTCTGCTGGCGAGAATAGACGAGTGAGGCGCTACTCGATGATAAACTAAGAATGATAACTAATGGTAAATAAGAATGATAAGCTCCTCGACCAATCGTACAGAGAGATCGGTTAGACTAGCGAATATCGTTATCAGTTGGTCAATAAGTGCTGAAATATGCTCGGGTATTGTGTTCCTGATTTTGCAACCTTTATCGAATAAACCTATGCAAAAAATGTTTGCGTCACAATATTCCTCCCTTCGGGTCGTGCAAGTATATGTGTTGTTACTAATAAATAGACAGCGGATCTTTATGCAAAATAAAAATGTTCTACTTCAATTGCAACAACCTGCAATGAAATAGTAATTTGTTTTTTCTCTTAATATGTTTAATAGGTGAAAAGCAATATAACGGTATTATTAAATTCTTCTAATTTGTTTGCTGTTTTAAATTGCACCTACTCATTTTTGTCATGAGTGCATAAAATCCGCAGTCTACTAATAACGGAGATTATTGGATCACCGTTATTGTGATTTTCGTTTTCTTTCAAAATGTTTTATCTTGAGAATTTATGTTCTGTACAAATAAATCTCTTTACGAATATTATCTTTTTTAAAATTAAATTAGTAAATGATACAAAATTGTGAGTCTCTTTGGGGGTTTCGATGCAATGACCGAAGAGCAAAAAAGAAACGCTGAAATAATTTTCATTGGATGAAAGAAAAGCCCCAGGTCGGAAACCTCGAGCGCAATATCCCCCATGGAAGCGGAACACGCATCAATCCGACGTGTTAATCACTGTTCACGGTGTTTTTTCAACGTCCGAGGGTTTTTTTCCCTGGAGAGGGGCGCGACACGCGTCGTTCGATTAAATAGATTGATCACACTTCCAGGATATATTTCCATCGCGTATCTTCGCTTTGAATAATGCATGCTGTTGCGTTTTCCACGTGGCGCCGCCATCTTGACGCACCCCCGCGTGCAACGGACTGCAATCACTATGAATATTCCGCGGATGAAAAACGATACAGGGAGAAAGAATGCTAAGAGCCGACCGAGAAAAAGATAAAACACTCGTCGAGTCGTCTTTTTTGTTGCTTTTTTCTTTTAATTAACGATCACGATTTTGTATATCGCACGAAGAAAATCGAATTAATTCTCTGCACCCCGTTTATAAGTAGACTGCGGATCTTTATGCAAAATAAAAATTGTCTACGTAAATTGTACAACGTAGGAGCCAAATAGAAATGTAATTTTTTCTCGAATGATATTAATTAGCTGAAACGAGTACATTAATGTTTTTAGCTCGTTTTAATCTGTTCACTGCTTTAACTTGCATCACTTTTGCCATGAATATATAATCCTAACGCGTTATATTCGAAGGACTCGTAACTTTCTTGTGACAATATTTTTTTTCATATTTTACAAGAAGACACCGTTTAATAAAATATTTTAAGTATGAAAGAGGACTTTGATAATCCAACAAGCTTCAACACTATACCTACTGGAAGCCTATTAATAGGATTGTCAATAATTGTGCTGTACCAATAGAAAGCGTAGAAATTTTCTTTTACATTGCAATCTCAAATAAAACTATCAGATGACGTTATTGAGAGCGATTTGTTAAATTACAATGAAAATTGCTGTTGCTATTGAAGGTTCTATTAAAAAGTGTTCAGCCATGTATCATAGATTTTTCAAAATTATGCGATAGTCGCCCGTCATGTGTTAAATGTACGGTTTTTATTATAATATATGCTTCGGTATTGAAAATTTTCAATGATGGCTCAAGGAAGCTATATAATCTCAATAATTTTAAAATAAAGAATTAAAATAAATAAAAAAAATAAAAATAATGATTAAAAAAATATATGAATTTAAATAAATAAATTAAAAAATAAATAAATAAATAATTAAATTTATTGAAATAAATTCGTTTGAGAGGATCAAACGAATCAAGAAAACAAAGAAACGCGGAGAGATAAACGACAGCAGAAAATGATAAAAAGGGAGAAAAGTAGAATATTGAAGAAGCTAAGGGGAAAGATGAATTGCATAAATGAAAGTGTGGAAGAAAGCAAGCGTAGGAAGCGCTGCGATAAGGAAGAGAAAGACCGAGCCATACCGAAAGAGAGAGAAAGAGATAATTCTTCGCATGTATGCATGAAAACGCAGGGGTCCAACCACCACCCGCTAACAAGAAAATAATTACGCGAATGCATTGCGTGTGCAAAGTCGGTCCAGTAAAACGTCCTTTCCGTGTTTTATGCAAATCTCTCTTTCGCAATTCGCCGTTGTACCAACCCTCCTCCACCCACTCTAGAACACCGTCGAGAGACGTCTTCAAATTCGCGAATTCTTCGTGGTTTCGCATTCGTGCTCGTCCGCCTCGACACACGCTCTTGAATTATGAATGACATGGAATTGTTGCCTGTTACGATTATTACCATTATTCACCGCGAATTTATGCGTTATGCAGCTGTCTCTCTTTCTAGAGGTTCTACACCCTCGATTTCAATCACTTTGATTTATCACAACGTCTAGGTAATTCTCATCGGTACTCGAAAAACAGGGAAAATTCGACAATTTCTTTCTGTTACAATATTGCCTTCCTTTAAAAAATCAATATTTATATTTTATCGCCACTACAAACAAATTTGGCGGGGCCCTTACCTATCAAAACGAAAAATACTAAATTTTAAGCAACCATAAATCCTGAATCGTTGATCCTAAATGATTGAAATTTCGACTGTATCCGCACTGGGTACAAGTCTACTGAATTACATACCAAATACATCATAATTCATTCGAAAAAGGCCGAAATTTTAAGTCCGTCAAGGTAAATTTTACCCAGAAAATAAAAGTTGCCAAGTTTCGGACGAATTTACTTACAAAAGAACAGAACAGTACAACTTACTTCGGGAAAACTGTGTCAAATTGACACGAGGGACGGATGAGAGTTAAAATAACATAAAAAATTGTTGATTTGTTACTCACTTAATAGTTCTTCGTATAATTTACATCATGGTATTGAAAGGGTTAGGCTTGGACACGTGCGAGAGTTGAAAGCGAGAAGATGAATGCCCGAGGTTCGTCCTGCTAGAGATAAGCATTATCGGTGACATGATCGATTCGTGTTATGAATGTATCTGAAAGTTTGCTATAGGAAGTATCATTTTCTACGTGATGTCGTTGGTCAAGAATCACGAGTCGTCGAGCGAACATTATCGATCGTTGCAGCAGCGAGTCCGAACCGCGATGCACTGCTAACATCTGCATTCGCTTTTCGATTCGGTACTATTTACACGGAAGTGGTCAATATTATCGACTTCTCATTATTTCATTAAACTCGAGGGATGCCGTGACGCATCGCGTGCTATGCTCCGCCAATTTTCAGCAACCCGAGATACATAATTCAATTACAATTCAATTTCACCATTCGTTATTGCGATTCGAGATAACAGTGCCTCCTCGAATAAACTCGAAAGTTCCAGCAATCTCTTATTCGATTATTCGTGTGATTACTCTGCGAATGCAGTTACTGCAGCCTATCAAATATTAGCTTAGACAATTGTTCTCACCGTAGATTCGAAGATTGAAGTTTATTTTTTGCAACAGCACTTGAGAAAATCGCACATCAATTTTTAAGATATCGTTGCAAAGAGGAAGCTCCATTGTTTTCAGAGACAGTTTCCAGTTTCCCGCCTGCTGCATCCTATTAACTCTCATAATTTCCTCAGGGTGAAAATTCATCGATTTGCCTTTTTCACATATTGTAAAACGATTCATTTCTTTTTATCTGTGTTGCAAAATGTATTCCTTTGAAATGTTACACTATAATTCAGAAGTGAGAAGGGGTGAAATATTATTCTAGGATTTTTTATGCAACTATGTCTGAGAAGCGTATGAGGGTTAAAACATATTCCAGGAAAAATGAACAATGTATAGCGAAGGTAGATGCTCAAACCCTCAAGTGAGCCGAGGTTTATTGTTCTACGATTATTTCTCACGAAGTTACAACAGCTTAAGTATTGTCAATTGTCGAATACTCGAAAAAGCATTGAAGTATTTGAACTGATTGAACTTTTTTAATTTTGCGCGAAATCATTGCTTTTCGAATCGGCAATGTTTTTGTTAATTGGTCGCGGTACGATTTGGTTTCAGGACGATTGGCGAGCTCGTGTCAGGGGCCTGGAACGAGTGGCATCGGCTTTACGAACGTCTTCTGCGCTGATCGCGATAGAGCCGCGATTAGGATCTCTTTTGCATACTGTGCTAGGCTGTGAAAGGAGCTGTCGAGTAGCTGCTGCTGGCTTGGCAGTGGCAAAGGTAAGCCTGGGAACTCGTACGTTCGCGCCTGCTAGATCAATCTAAATGCTAAGTTCTTAGCACGCGTTATTCCCTTTAAGTATATATTATTTTCTTCTTCGCGTTTAACAGCTGATCAACCGAGATACCGATCTCCGTACCGGAATTACGTGGCGTTTCTTTAATTTTCACCCGATGCCGCTACTGCCCACTGAATTATAGTAATTGTTCGCATTAAGCCTGTCATTGACACTCGTAATGGTTTCTTTAAATATGCAGACCGATTCTCGCAACGTGACGAACTTAAGTGACGCGTGAATTATTCATCGTCGACAACACCGTCGCAAGACTTCGAAGGCTGCACACAGTAATTGTTTTGTTGCTACCTTGGTTTTTCATAGACTTGTGAGGATTTATCATTTTGTTTCTAACCCGTCGCTGCATAGTATATCATATCTGATACAGTTAACAAATCTGGTATATACAGGGTGGGGCGCCACATTTTGCCATCTAGATTTACGTCATTATTATTACGCATAGTAAACAAAGTTTCAGATGAAGTTGAATGGTTTCGAGAGGGGCATATTCTGATGGTAGATTTTTTTGTAGGTGGACGTGTAAAGGACATATGAAGGCCATTAATGTTTGTTTAAATGGAATCATATATTTTTTATTGCATCAGCTGATGCTCCTTCATATTCTTTACAAAAAAGTATTAATCTATTTGTGTAAAAAAATCATTAGTTTAGGAGATATTTCTATTATTGATTAAATGCTTATTCCAAACGTATAAGATCTTCAAACCCAATAGATTCTTTACGATCACAGGGAACTTAGATCTGCAGAAACATTCACAGATTCTCTGAAGAAGGGAGCGAATATCCAAAACCCTGCTTCCTGTAAAATAGCAATAAACGACCCTCATGAATATACCCCACACGCGAATATTTGAAATCGAGGTTTACGGCGGGGCCACGTTTATTATACGAAGAAATAAGAATCCTGGGAAATGTTATTACTCCAACGGATGAAACGTAAATCATCTGGTCTTGCTAGGTGGTCGTTGCTGGCGTGAGTGAGGAGGCTCTGAAGAAACGATTGCCGCAGTTAGCATGGGGTTTGGCAAGACAAGGTGGACCATGCGCTGCTCAATTGGCCAGATTGGCGATGCTTAGATTGAGGCCTGCCCTTCTATTGGAAGAACTGCTGCAGCCGAGGTGTTTGAACGCCAGGAACGCTAAGGTGACGTTTTCATCATTAACACTAGAAAGACTGAAACTTAGTATATACCTATATTGCCCCAATTCAGACAAAATGACTGCATTGTGAAAGAATAACTAATGTGTAAAGAAATCTGTTTAAAATTAATTTTTAATATTTCTTATATTATTTACAGTCATACAACAAGTTATTAGTAAGTTCGCGGTCCTCCCACTCTATCAAAGCGTATCGATTACAGTAAGTGATCCTACAATCAGTGATCCTCCTTCTCCCCTGAACTACGTTATCGCGCGTTCAAGGGGAATGAGGTGCGTGGCCAGACCTGGCATAAAGATTCGAATAACAAGTCACGTACAAGTGACGGTAATCAAAAAATATATAAACTGTTATGCGAATTCGGAGCCGATCTGGTCATATAAGAAATTTACTCAATTCAATAATAAAAGTCATTTGATTATTTAAAATTTTACGATCTGACCCTTTCCAAAAGAAGTTTGCCGACCCCTGTATTAGAGTATCGATAATACAAAAATTATTGTTACTGTAAATAACACTGTAAGAGTGTAGAAGGGCTAAGAAAGTGTAAAAATAAGGAATGTAGAAATGAAGAATAAAGAAAAAAAAATGTAACGTCAGAAGGCATACATTTGAGAATAAAGATACTACTATATACAAAAATTATTGTTTTTATTTTATTCTTCACTTAGTTATGAAATATTCTTTGTTTCTCTTTTATAGATCAGAGAGAACACGTTGCAACTGTTAATTTTTTCGCTGGTCACCTTCCCGAGCACCGAATTCAAAGTGGACATGGTGGCCAACAAGGTTGCCAAGATGGTCAGAGATCGAAGACGTAGAGTACGACAGGCTGCGCTCGATACTTTGGCTGTTCTTGCGCAGATCTATGAATCAGAGGTACTCAATTTTCAAGTAGAACAAATGACAATATATTTGAAGACAGTGTGATAAACCTATAAAAACGGCTATATGGAGATAGTGATGTTAACTTCCTTTCAACGTTTCTTTACATCGCTATGGAAAATTGCCTCTTGTATTTATATTGTCGTAGAGAACCATCCCCTAAATTCGAAATTCCAAAATATTTTGTTTACGCTGCCGTGTAGAATCATTCTTTCAGTTTGTACCTTTAGATTGTCATGTAACATCATCCCTTAAAATTCCACTTTTACATTATCATACAGAATCGCCCCTTAAAATTCCACTTGTACATTGTCATGCAGAATCTTCCCTTAACACTAAACCTATCAAGGCCATAAAAAACGACTACTTAATGTGCATGATATTATAAAAATAACAAGATAAAGTATATCTATATTTTGTGCGATTTTTACTATAATAAAAAGATAATTTTTTACTCAGTAAAAGCCCTTCAATTTTTAGTTTCATTAAATATACCATTCAATAAATATACTGGAGCCAAAAAATGTATTCAATCAATTTCCATGAAAATATCTTTACAATCTCAATAATTGTCGAATGGAACTTAATTTCAAATGGGTCATTTGATCCCTTGTGGTAGGTTTAGTGTTAAAATTGCACTTTTACATGGTCGTGTAAAATCATCCCTTAAAATTTCACATTGACATTGTCATGCAGAATCGTCCATTAAAATTGCACTTCTACATTGTCATACAAAACTTAATTGCACTTTAATATTGTAATGTAAAATCATCCCTTAAAATTCCAAATTTGCATTGTCATGTAGAATCGTCCCTTAAAATTACACATTCACGTCGTCGCGTAGAATCGTCCTTTAAAATTGCACGTCTACATTGTCGTGCAGAATCATCCCTTAAAATTGCACTGTCACACTCGTCTATAGAATCATCCCTTGAACTTATCGTGCAAAGGAAAAATCTCACGAGCTTCGATCTCGCCAAAATGGTTGAGGCTGAAGGTATCTCGCGAGGATTCTGAAAGGAAGGGGAGATTATGAATGGCAGCCGGAAAGGGTGTTAAAATGCATAGGCGAGGAGGATTTGCTAGGATTATTGTTGACCGGTTGCAGGAAGTATTAGCAGCTGGAAAACGGGCATCGGAAGCACACCACGATGGAGAGGCGATGATGTCTGCTATTCGGGCGCGTCTCGCCCGGAAGTCGTTACCTTTAGTCTCCGCCGATGGCCTCGTTATGTACGGTTTGCAAATTTCGCCCACCGTCCAGATAGCCACCGGTAAATCCTCTATTTGAACATTATATATGTATAGTTGATCACCGATCCCACAACTCGACAACCTCTACATTTAATTTCCGTTTGACGGTACGGGGGCCTCGTTCAATATTTGATTACGCTTTTCACAGGTCCCGACGTTGATTGGATAGTCGCCGGAAGTGGTTCGGTATCACCCGGCATCGGTCGCTCCAAGGGTCAAATTATAGCAACCAGGTCGGAACAGGAAAAACTTGCTAGGTAATGTCCTGAAAATTATTTGCTCATTGCCAGTCATCGTTGAATAGAATTCCGTGTGTTTTGTATGGCAAATGTAATTATATCTGCGAGTCAACTCACTAACTAAATTAGTGAGATTTAATCAGAATTCTTTGTGGACCCTTTGGAATATTACCCCGCCCCCTGCCTTACAATATCGTATCTGACATAAAAATGTATGTTAATAATTTCCTTTAAACCGAAATAAAATTCTATTTTCGTTTTGTTAATATACAGCTACAGAAGAACATATAGGCATACAATTTATATCAATATTCTCCTTTTTTGGGAAATTACGATCTGCAAAAAAAGTTCGATTCACTGAAACCGTAAAATAAATTGTAAGGCAAGGGGTTGATGGATTATATAAATTTGTATTTGATCATAAACATATAGAAGAGCCTCCTTATGAATCCATAAAAGTTCACAATTCAATGACAGCACCACTACCAATCAAGAGAATAAAGATTTTTATTAAACTTTTTCAGGAATGGCAACGCGAAAGGTTCCGAAAATCCGTGGATCGACCGACCAAATTTGGTTGCCCTTGGAGTAGGGATGAGACCTAAAAATGATCATCCTGTGGTTTGGCAGATAATGCCAACGCACAATCAGGTACATCGAAGATGAAGTCAAATATATAAAATTAATATCATACATATTTGAACACGATTGAATAATGAAATGGTTGGTATTGATTAATGGAACGTGATGAACGATAGGAAAACAAAATTGTATTTTTTAAAATCTCATAATAAAAATGGGAGTGAACGGTGGCGGGGGTGGCAACGACCCTTGTTAGTATAGTTCGATGTCAACGAACGGGATTTAGCGCGCACCCGTGATCGATAGCATTAGTACACATTGTGGAATGCAAATATCAATTAACAATTTTGATGAGGCCACCATCGAAATGCAAGCTTAATCAGCCGAATAGGCTTGCCGTTCAGCTGGACGTTTTCCTCGCGTGTTCCGAGGTCAGCGTTGCTCGCGAAACACGTTACCCGAGAACGGTTCTCAGCTGCAAATCACGATTGTATTTACTCTCTCGAGCCTGTTCCTCACACGATTTAAATAAGAAATTGCATGTTGTATAAACAGCGATACGACCTGCGAACAATAAAAACGAACTGTTTTGGATCTCAAAGCGAGCACGTACCCTATTTCATCGAATAGATGATCTACAGTCGATCAAGTCTGCGATAAATATTCCGTTATGTCGATCGTAGATAATGAATAGAACCTAACTCATTGTGTTTAACATACATTACAATATACATTATTTTAAAGACGCAAATTTCTCTTGAAAATGATCCATACCTGGATCGAAACGTTGAGTATCATTTAAATTGCAAAATTGTTTTTCATTAATGTTTGATCGAACCTGTGCGCTGAAAGCATTACCTAAATTCTGATCAAGTCTACGTTGACTTTCGAACTAATTTTTAAACCTCCCTATTTTTTGTACGATGTATCGTTTCAATGAACGATGACACATTCGACGATGAATTCAAGACGCTGCATCGGAGACAGTTTTGTTTTTTCTTTTTGGAGTTCTTTATAGAATCGCTTTGCTGTATAAATGTTGCGTGAAAATTCTGCCGAATTGTCGCACTGTTCTTGCATCTTTCGCGGAGGAGAACCATTTACGTGCAAATGGCAGCCGTCGATTCCCCTGGCGTCCAGTTGAGATAATATCCCATCTAAATTTTCAACACTTATTGAACTTTCTTAAGGTTAGTAATAATTCATGGATACGCGATGAATTAATAATCGATGCTATTGCTGTGGCGGACAGTGTTGGCTAAAATTAATCTACAACTGATGAGCCTCGTGTTGATAATTCGATCCCTCTGTTTAAATAGTGGAATTAATATTAAAGCTTCATTGAGTCAGGTATAAAAATATTGACACGACTAGCTACTAATTATAACATTTGTTGACGTAATATTGTAGTAATTTTCTGATTGTTCTATGTGCCTCTTTCAGAACCTTCAGTGTGAGGACGAAGTACAATCGAATCACGGAATTAATGCTGACTTCAGAAATGGTAAATTTTGGATGTTTAATTGTACTTTTAAACACTTTCAAACAAATTGGAGCAAAACATCGTTCAGAATTGTAGAGACCAATTTCACTAAAGAGTACTAAAGATTGAAATACAATTACGTTAACGAATTTAAGAGACCCCACCAAACAAATAAAAACTGCAGTGAGATTAAATTAACCGTTTTACATTTTGGTTAAATTTTAGGTGAAGGTGGCAGCTACACGTTAACCGCGAGAACCTGTTCAAGACTTCCTGCCACAAGAAGGGACTCCAAGAATTACCGTAACATCGCCGACGACACTCTCGATCAACGGGTAAATCATCTCGCGATCGTGTCTCTCTAACGAACCTATCATAGGGTATAATAATTCGCCTTAATGTAGCTTGTATTTTAGGAAATTGCTACGAAAGCGGATTCCAGAATCCCAATATTGTTCGCACGGGATCGAGGATCAAAAATAACCAATATGGAGTCGAATCAGCTGAGAAAGAGATTGAAAGATGCTGCTGAGAGCACTAGCAGCGTTGACTCCCAAGATGGAAATGTTAGGTGATGCCACTTAGAAATTCTATAGCAATTTTATAGTATTGATAGATCTGTAGAATTATAATTGCTGACCTTACGTGTCTAGATCTTGCGGAACAATGTTCAGAAGAAAGAAGAATCAACGTGAGAGCAGTACCAGTACCAGTTATGAAACATTCTGCTCTATAAAGAACCTAAATAATGCGAATACTGACAATAGTGTAAGTATCAATGTTGAAGAATATTTCTTATAGAATTGTAGCAGTTATCAAGTCAAAAATTACATTATTGTAACTTACATTGCAGAATCTTTCGGACAATTCGAGTCAGGAGTACATGGACGTTACCAGGAGAGCTTATCACAAATACATAGACAAAGATAGGACCGGAAGGAGGTCTGACAGTAACTCCAGATTCCCACAATCGAATTCCAGCGATAGTCAACAGTCCTCACTACCCAGGAACATTCAGCAACAAACGTTCATGATGCACGACATGTGTGTACTGTTTTTGAAAGAATAGTTTGAATCGCTTTTCAAAAAAAGAATAGATTCAATCTTACTCGTGTTACTTCGAAAATATGTAAAGATGTAATTTTTATAGTGGTTGGTTATTTGAAATCGGCTTCATTTTTCCAGGTACAATTCGGTCAACAAACGACAAGGACGATTCCAGGATGAGAATTCGTTCAGACCTCTTCAGACAGCTCCCACGCCACTAACCCATTCTTACAATAATACCGATTTTAATCATAGTGGCGAAGAGATCAACGATAGGATGTACCCTCAAGTAGGTCTTCCTCCATACAATAATTACGGACTGCGAATTTTCTGCATTTCTTATAAAGATTAATAGATCTAATGTATTAGGTTCGAGGGTAAGTTCTGTCGTATTTTAAAAAAAACATTTGAATCAATTTATACTGGGTGAGTCCGCAGAAACAGAATACTTAAATATCTCCATTACTTTTCGTTGTACAAAAAAACTTCGTAGGACAAAGTTACACTGCTTGAAGGGTTACACGTAACGGTGTAAAGGAAAAAATTTTCAAGATCATATTTTAATGAGATTTTAAGGTCATCGATGTTTTTTAAATGGAATGATATATGTTTATAAAAAAAAAAGAAAAAAAAGGTGAAGGTATAACATAAATGTCATCCTGCCAACACCCAATCTGTTATTATGTTGTGTATTGCAATACATTTGAATGTATAGCAGCTCGGATGAATATTTTTAAATATTTTGCGTAACAAAAACAAAGCAAATTTATCTTACACGTTGAATTTTATTTATTCGATTTTTTCTTATTCCTATTATTTAAAACTCGTTAGAGTGGTTAAGAAAAAAAATATCTATGTACCTCGCGCATTTTTCAAAGTTAACGCACACGATTTATAGTTTCCATAAAACTCCACAAGCTAGTGTAATATAAAAATTTGAATAAAGTAGAATTACTTTTAATCGATCAAGATTACAAACATAGATTGTAGTGATACTATAAAAATTCGTGATTCAAATTAATGATGAGGTGAGCTGTTTGAAATGTTCCACCCTGTACGCCGAGATACCAATCGTTTTCCATATCTAATGGATTAATTATATTCGTCTATCGTTCATCGAGTTCGAAGCAGATGAAGCGATTGCCGCGTTATCAAAGTTTCGCGTGACCCTGACGGAAATCTGTATCGTGTTACAGGCAAGGCTCTACCGTAGGACGAAGGACGCGACCTCGCAGAAGGTCAACGACGTCGAGCTGATTTCGTCGGACGCCCAGACCAGCGATCATTTCCCGGCGATACGGGCGAACACGTCTTACAGAAGGCGATTACGCTCTTTGTCACCGTCGCAGCTGTACCACAGACAGCAATTCCCCAGAATGGCTTCCGGTGAAGCACACGCTGCATCTATGTACGACATGTAAGTATAATATTCCACTCGCTTCTACGTTTAATTGGAAACAACTTTCAGTTATCTACCCAGAAAACCTTTGATTCTACGGAATTAACGTATAAACTATTCACAGATAAATTTGTTTGTTAATTTATTATCATTTTTACTGTGTCCTTCCATTTTATTGAGATGGTTAATGTGTTCCTGATTTATTATGATTTTTAACGTGTCCTTATAATTTTTATTGTAATGGTCAATGTGTTCATGATTTATTATGATTTTTAATGTGTCCTTATAATTTTTATTGTGATGGCTAATGTGTTCCTGATTTATTAAGATTTTTAATGTATTCTTATAATTTTTAGTATAATGGTTTTGATCTTGTCAATTTTGATCAAGTATGATGACTAATCATTAACTTATTCATTTATTAATAATTGAAACTTACTTACCATTGTCAACAACACAAGACTTGAACGGCAATCGACAAACTAATGCAATTTAACATGCGTCCGTAATTATAATCACGATCTGGTCAGGCCAATGGTAATAACGCGAACAAACAAGACTAGATTTGCATAAATATCAGCCGATGTAACACCAGCGTATAGTATACACAAGAAATAACGGAGTGGCAGGTGTTGCAATATATTTACTTTTCTTCATGGGGGCATTATCGTCACTGGCAATTGCACTTCGCCGACCGCTGACTTGCGCGATTGGCAACATGCCATTTTCTAGCTATAAGCTTTTTACGACGAGCAAATGAGTACAACTCGAAGAAAATGACAAGTGCCAATACCTTCTCTGCAATTTTGTTGTCCAAGCGACATTATTTTCGCACGGTTCTGAGAAATGGACTCGACTGGCGATTCTTGCACCTTATCAAAACAATTGGGGTGCACTTAGGCGATCGATTTCCTTGTTAGGGAGAATTCCGACGTGACTCGTTACTTGTTTCTTTGAGTCATCCAAATAAAGTCATTAATGTCTCTCCCAAGGTCCTGGGTTTGGTTATTCAAGCTTCTTCCACAAGGAGACTTGGTAAATTTTTTAATTAGAACTATTTATTTGATTGTATGTATGTACAATCATTTTTAGTATCTGCAATATTTTCGAAATATTCTAAAGAAATGAAGTAAAATCCTACACGATGTTAAAAATTATGTGGATGGAAATTACGAAACGATTCAGACCTCTTTGGACCACAAGGAGACTCAATAAATTTTTTAATTAGGACTATTTATTTGATTGTATGTATGTACAATCATTTTTAGTATCTTCAATATTTTCGAAATATTCCAAAGAAATTAAATAAAATCCTACACGATGTTAAAAATTATGTGGATGGGAATTACGAAACGATTCAGACCTCTTTGGATCACAAGGAGACTCAGTAAATTTTTTAATTATGACTATTTATTTGATTGTATGTATGTACAATCACTTTTAATATCTACAATATTTTCGAAATATTCCAAAGAAATGAAGTAAAATCCTACACGATGTTAAAAATTATGTGGATGGAAATTACGAAACGATTCAGACCTCTTTGGACCACAAGGGTTGGAATTGCAGCAGCCTCAACCTTGACACGATTTTTCTTATCTCGACGTTTTCTTTCTAAATTTTTTTTCACGAAGAAAGCAGGTCGATTATATTCAACGGGGCTGGCAAATTGATTTTCATAGTCATGATTATTTACGAGGATCCGTTTAAAAAGCAATCTTAGGGGACGTATTAACGAGCAACTATACGCCGCGAACATTCTTGGTCTCGTTTCTCTTTCGTTGATTTACGAACGTCGCGTGCGTAGCGGCACACAAGAACGCGACGCTAATTACGTTTCACGTGGCTGTAAATAAACGCCGACGAATATTAACCACATAACAATTTGAACGAGTTACTTCGATTGTCGGCGGGAACTTTATAAATATTTCATACGCGTTGCGAAATGCTTTATACTAGTCGCGATACTGTTGATTTAGAATTCACAATTTGGTCTCGTAACACTCGGGGTAATTGGTACGATCGGTCTCGACTGGGTCAATTAAGGGGACTTAATTAACACGTTACGTGTGGAAAATCTATTCCAGAAATTACCACGAAATCATTAGACAGCGGAGTTCACGCGTTTATGACAAAAATTAGTAGATGCAATTGAAAACAATAAAAGTATTAAAAGCATTTAAGAATACTGCTAAACTATCGTCAACCTATTAAACAAAATATTCTATTTCTATTCTAAAGCGATTAATAGTTTCAAATTAAAAGAAAATTGACATGAAATTGACAATCACTGGAAAATTCTAAATGTTTTTTTAAAATATAAATTTTAAATTGTAAGAAAATCCTGATCTAAGAAATTACTGTACAAATAAAACAAGAACTCCGCCAAAAATCAGATCAAGATTTCTCCACAGTCAGTGGAAAAAAATCTGAATGTTTTTGAAAATATAAATTGAAAATTAAAAGAAAATCCTGACCTAAAAGATTGCTGTACAAATAAAACAAGAACTCCACCAATTAATCAGATCGAGAATTCTCCACAGTCAGTGAAAAACACCTAAATGGTTTTTGCAAATATAAATTGAAAATTGAAAGAAAATCCTGACTTGAAAAATTGCTGTATAAATAATTCAAGAACTCCAGCAATTAATCAGATCATGATTTCTCCACAGTCAGTGGAAAAAATGGCGCGACACTCAGGTGAATACAGTCGATATCACCTGGTCATTTTCACCTGGAACGCGTAGCATACACGCGTCTCCAGTGGTTCCACCCTCTGTGTTGTCCGAGAGGGTTGGTGCTACCGTATGGTCAGTGTATAGCCATTCGATATGGTATCGCGTGGTTACAGGTGAACTGGGGGTATGTGGGGGTAGAGGTAGAGAGGGAGGCGGGGCACGAGACCGACAAAGAGAAAAGATAGTGGGACATGGGGGGTAGGAGAAGAAAGGGGGTTGAATTACCTGAAAGGAAGGGGCAGCGGTCAGCGTCGGGACGTCTGACGTCTACGTAGGGCACAGTCGTGCGTGCGTCGTCATTTGTCGCGTCGTGACAATTATTCCCGGCCCCCTTCGCTGCCCCCTTCGATTTTCAACCGCCTGTCGCCATCCCTGTGCTTGGAAAATCTTTGAAAAGGTTTTTGGAAGCTTGCAGAACTTTCCGAAAGACTCTCAAGTGACTCTCATTCTAATAAAAGTGTTGTTCGTGTGATTATCAGTTTCTGTTTCTATTACCCTCGATGTCTCTTTGATTTTTAACCCTTTAGTGCCACCCCCGCGCGCGGAAAATTTTTGAAAGAATTTTTGTGACAAGAAATGTTATACAGTTAGTGTTTTTGTGTGACCATTACAATTTCTGTCACTGTTTCTGTTCCGTAGAGTAACTCCTTTGGTGCCCCCTTCGATTTTCTACCCTTTGTTACCAGTCGCATGCCCAGACAATTTTTGAAAGTGTTTTTTGGAAAGCTTTGAAAGTTTTTGAATGCTTTGAGAGGTTTTCGAAAGGTTCTCAAGTGACTAGTTTGTTTTTACAATAGTGTGGTTCGTGTGCTCATCAGTTTCTGTTTCCGTATTCTTCCTCGTTTTATAATGGAACTTTTGAACGAAGATTTTAAGTACTCTCTCGTGCAGTGTTAATTGTCCGACTCGAGCGTAATTTCATTTAATTGCGATGGCAAGTATGCTCACTGAAAGTTGGCGAGTTTGTTTCGTACACTGTGATCTAGAGGATTTCGATCAACGATCGAGACGGCGTTTTGGGGGTGATTTCGAGAGTGATAATGTTTCTGAAAATAAAGTACGAGCTGGATTTTTCTGAGACATGTATTGATGTTTTAAAATTTAGATGAACGTACACTGTCGTTCATGAATATTTAGACAATACAATTTTTGTTATAACATAATTGAATGGAAGGTTTAATATAGGAAATTCTAGTAAATCTTTTCAATAGAACATTGCAAAAAATGAAGACATAGATTTTCTATAGACTGAGTTTGAGTATGTCAAACGCTAGCAGCTCATGGTAACATAAACTGAAACGTCTACATTGCCGTGAACTTTGTGCATTATACACTTCCTTGTCTTCTTTGTCTCTCTGCAAAGCTTTCAATTATTGAAGATGTAGCAAACGTACAGTCAGAAAGAAAACATTGCTGCTTTATAACTTCCAACCAGCATGTTTCAATCATTAGACTGTGGATGTATAAAAAATTTATAATTTTTTAATTGTGCCACCTAAACATACTTGCGAACAATTATCGTTTAAAATATATTTTGAAAAAATTCTGTTAATTCTTTTATGTTTAAAATTGTACTCATCCATTTTTGTAATGAATTATAAAATCCGTAGTGCATATTTATTGTGCGTAAAAATTCAGATAAACAAGGGAAAAATAGTTGGGCAAGTTCGCAAATGGAGATCGTCGAAATTACAGTATTCTCTCAGCTATAGTCAGCCTCATAACAGGTTGTTAATCGATCATTCGTTAACCTTAGCAAGATGAACGCTAAACGCACAACAACCCCTAAATGTTCTGGCTGGAAGTTTCATTTGCATGTGTCTAGACACGTAACAATTTATTGACCCACGAGACTCCCAGCTATTCGTCATAAAGATTATCAGATCACATTAAGATCCGAGCGTGAGATACACTTAAATTTTTCGCTGTGTCGTTTCATCGGAATTCGATTCGAATCACGCATCAAAATGATTCGAATCGCCAGTACGAAACCTTTGCTATACGAATAATGTTCTTCTCGATTTTTCCACTTTATTATCGTATTCTATTTACGATGCGGTGGGGGTTGCATTATTCACGAGGAACATTATTCTCATAACACAACTGGAACAGTAATAATTCGTAAATCATTCTTTGTTCGATATTGTGCAAATAGTGTTTTCTGTGAAACTGAAATTTTCTGCGAACTTCCGTTGATTATTTTCCGAGGAAAATTTTCCAGTCAAAATTATTAATTTATTACATATTGGCTTCTGAAACAATTAAATTACTAGCACAACACAATAAAATTCTACTTCACTTTATTTTCTTAACAATCGACTTGTGTTTTCTGTGAAATTGAAATTCTCTACGAAGTTAAAACTTCCTGCGAACTTCTGTTGATTATTTTCCGAGGAAAATTAATAAAAATTAATAAGACAGAATAAAAATTCTACTTTACTCTTTTTTCTCAACAATCGATTTCGATATTTAAGCTATCAACGCGATAAATAAAATACCATTTCATTGAAGTTTTTCAATAATCGAGTTCAATATTTAAAACTCTACTTCACTCTATTTTCTTAACAATCGACTTCGATATTCAATCTATTAGCGTGATTAAAAAAAGTCTACTTCATTCAAGTTTTTCAATATAATCAAGTTCAATATTTAAAATTCTATTTCACTCTATCTGCACAATAATCAAGTTTAACATTAAATCGTAATACATTTTTAATAAACATCCGCAGTCTAATGACAGAGACACCACTGCAGAGAATAGCGCGCAATGATCTCTAAACACGCGACAATTTCAAAAGAGCGGCACAATGCGCGCCCGTAGATTAATTACGAAATTACGTCAAGGATCTCCGTCGTAGATCATTCGAGGACAGAAGATTGTTCGATGAGCCTCCACGTGTGAAAAGTGAACCACAAAGAATGGAGAGGGTCGACAGGTTGAAAATGAACTTTTCAAATAGTGCGAACGGTGCCAGCCGCCGGAAACCGAGGACCTTCGATCGTGATCGATGAGACAGTCATTGTCTCCAAACTATGAACCCTATCTGGGCCGATCCTACTCTACTGAGATTATATTTATCACTGATCGCATTCAGGAGTTGTATGATCGATAAACCAGGATCATCTTCAAGCATCTTCTTCCATTGTCTTCACCAACAAACGAATTCTTCTACCAACTGAAACGTCATCCGAAGCCTTCGACACAGCGTAGCCATCGATCTATGATCGATCAATCCAGTTTCATCGCGTACAAGAATAAAGATCGTCGTACTAAGAAGCTACACGATCAATGAATCAGGATGATTTTCAAATACTGCGCCTGGGCAGAAGAAACCAAGGAGCCAGTGAACAGATTGAAGGATGGAGATCAACAGGATCAGAATTTCGACAGGAAATCGACAAGCTCCTGGCGCAAGGAGTGCAAAATCGCTGACACTGTCCTCCGCTATTGTCCTTGCGCGTTTCGATGTAGACAGTCCGTTGACGTTGCTACCAAAGAAGACGAGGACTCGATCTCAACAATAGTTACCACTGCCAACACCACGCCTGTGATCCCTTTAACGCTGAACACTAGCAACGGCACTATGTACGTTCGTTGACTTAGGGAAAAATTGTCTTCTTGAGGCGGTAGACTCGTTTCCAAGATTGCATTTCTCGAAAATAGAAGAATGGGCCTTTTCAATAGCCAAAAACGTTAGATAAAAGGTCGATCTGGGGCGCTGTCGCCCTCAAAAGTCCTATTTTTTCGTTTGAGTGCATTTTTATAATCTTAAAAATTTTCAAGTTCCACTTTCAGATGCACATCCGCCATATTTTTCCGATTAAAATGATATCAAACACGATACAGTTCGAATTTTCCATGACTGTTTAACCCGTAATCATTAATTAATTTATCATTAATTAATTACGTTAATGACGTTTAATCATTAATTAATTAATGACTACTGAAACTTCTGTATATTATCGAAAAATGAGAACGTAAATCCTTGCAATTCTGGAAAGAGGAGTCTACTCCCTTAATTTCTTTTTTATTTTTGAAGCAATTTTGAAGGTTTTGAGACAGCAACTTCTGTTAAAAACAAATTAAACGTTCTCTTCATCAGTTTCTGCAATTTCCACCTACGCTGTCAATTTGTGAAAGTAATGCCAAAGTGAAATTCCAAAAACTTGATTGATTTTCTGTAAAGGTTTGTGAAGCGATCAATGAGGTTTCGCCATTTTGCTGAATAATTAAGGATATCAGTTTTCAAGTATAGTCGTCAAGCTTACGCGTGAGTGGTGAAATATGCGCAAACAATTACGGACGTTTAGAGTAAAGTTTACTTCACGGCCTCGACATTTGTCAGTAGCATATTTTATGCATCAACCGGAACCCAATAATCACTACCGGGGGCACAGTACAGTGTAAATTGCTCGCGAAAATAAGTAGCCATTTGTACGAAATATTTTTTATTTTTCGTTTCAGAGACAAAGCTGTGAACGAAGAAGAATACAACGAGAAGAACAAGCATTTTCTGCCGGAGGAGAGGTACAGGGTGAACACGATCGACAGACAGTACGAAGGTACGTTTATCAATCAATATTGTTACCCTTTTCAAAGAGAAAATTGTTAATTCGCAGAGCTGTTATTTTTAAATGCTTGAAATTGATCAATGACTCCATAAACTTCCTCGCAGTGACTGCCATCACCATTTATGCTTTAACAATAAATCTATCGAACAGTAAAAATGACACGATCAAATTTATTTTGGTTTTAGAAACGTGTCTGATTATTTTCAATGCGAAGCATCTTTATACCCTAGTAGCACAAAAATATTAGATAAATATTTTTTTCAAATATTGGAAAAATATTTTTTAAGCCACATTTTTTCATATGAGAAAAATATTGGATCTGAATATTTTATACATATACAAGAAATATAAATTGAATTTTTAAAAAATAAAAGCTAAATATTCAGAGAATATAAACTAGATATTTAAAAAATATAAAGTAAATGTGAATCCAATATTTGAAAAAAATTAAATTCAATATTTAAATAACATTCAATAAAATTTTTAAATTTATTTAAAAGTTATAACAAAAATTAGAAACTATGAATATCTATTACTTTCTGTGCACTGCTAATTTTATATTATTTCTGATATTACATAAAGATTTATTTTATAATGAAAAAATATATATTTTTGTCATAATATGAAATAAATATTATTTGTATATTAGGTAAAAATATTCTACTTCTAATATGAAATAAAGATCCATATATTATTTAGAAAAAATATTTTTCTCGTAACATGAAATAAATATTTCCTTATATTTAAAAAGAAATATTTGTTACTTAATATAAAATAAATATTGTATGTATATTTAAATATTAAGAAGAGATTGAATCTCTTTTTAATATTATATGAATGTGTATACAATATTTTGTGCTACTAGGGTAGATTCAACAGTTAGAAGTAGACTGTGGAACTTTATGCAAAATAAAAATCGTTTGCATCAACTGCAACAAACAAGGGCCAAATAATAATTTCTTCATTCTTCATAAGCTGCAACTAATACATGTTTTAAATTTCATAAAATTGTCCACTGTTTTAAATTGCAACTACCCATTTTTCTCTCATAAATGGATCAAATCCGCAGTCTAATTATAAGGTGCAAAACGGTGTTTTGACCGTTGATGGTAGGTCTAGTGTTGAAACGCAGAAAATTGATTTGCCACGGACTGTAAAACAGAGTACTGGGCGAAAATTAAAGTCGCCTCGAGCTCGGTGCAACCTCGACAATGATTTCTTGAAGGACGAACTATTATTTTCCGTCAGTGTCAACTGATGGGGCTTGTCACCCCTTTTAAGCTACTAACTTATAGACCCAGACTATAGGAGATTCGAATCGGATCATTTGTCGAATCGAACTGTTGATCGTGCAACAATGGCGAAAACTATTCTGTGGAACTGAGGCGATCGAAAGTACACGAACTAGAGCGCAAGGTTCTTAACCTCGTGGATTGCCAGCTAAGCCTAGACTCAACACGGGGTTGCAATCAATATTTCGCACGGAATATACTCGAGTCTAGCTTCAGCCTTTGTTTCAAGGGGGTTCGATCGTGATTTCTACTCATCCCGTTCTTTCTTACTGTCTCGTCTACAGCTCGAGACTAAACGATAGCACATTGCATAAAAAACTCGTCTGTATAACGAATAAATAATCTATAAATACTTGGTAACAGCAGAAACATTTTCTGTAATGTTCAGCACTGGGAGAACGCGTATTTTCTACCTTTTCACCACGCTTATATTAGTTTGCTGTATTCTTTGTATCAAATCTTGCAATCGAATTTTAAATCTTTCCGATGAACTAGAGACTTGAAACTTTAAACGAATCCCATTGAAATCACCGACACAAACTACCCCGACAAGGTTTTCACCAAAAACATTTCACCGACTCCAGATTTGACCGCCAATAACTTTGGCCGACAACGAATTTGTCCGACAACAATTTTAAATTCGTTTCACTTTAAACATAGCTCAGAACTGGATGACAAAGCAATATTAAAAAAAATTTTAGATAAAAAAGACTAGAAAGTAGTAAATAAGAAAATATATAAAAAACTTTTTAGAAACCACGCTTATATTAAAATGCGTTAAAAAGGAGAAAATAATTGTTTTAGATATTAGTGACTATAAACAAAAGCGTGGACCGCCCACGAAGATTACGTTAATATAGTTTAGCGCTCTACGCTTTCATTTATAGTCACTAATATCTAAAAAAAATTATTTTCTCCTTTTTAGTGCATTTTAGTTTAAGCGTGGTTTTTAAAAAGTTTTTTATATATATTTTTTGTTCTATTATTGCGTGGAAGTTTAGTCTCGTTGAACGAAATTTTTGTGGAGGAAAATCAGTAAAGTTCAGATTTTAAAGAGGCTGTATCAAAAATGATGATTGCGTTTCTCAAGGGCGGTTCTAGAGTTTCGATCACCTTGAATTGCGACATACAACAATCTAACATGCAATCGTGTTTTCCTAGTAGTTTAATTGAAAAGGTTTGACCTGTGTTCCAGCAGACGATCAAGATCTTTCGTCGTCGGACGCGTTAGAGAACAACGAACAGGACAGTGGTCAAGATGCTCCTGATAATAGAGAAGATAGCGAAAGTAGATCGTCCAGTCCCGAGAGACACGACGTAGACGCAGCGTTCGACATTATCGATGCGCCATCGACTATTCCGAACAATCGGGACACGGTGGACTTCATTGTGAGTCGACAAAATTATAGGGTTTACGAAGAGGACGTAGACGATTATAGATAAACGTTCAAACCCAGCCAAAAATGACAATGCTTACGGACAAACTTTTAAACAATCCCAAAAAATTTACCAACATCCACAGTATAATTTTCGGAACTTCGTTTCTTTTAATCTCCTAATCATTTACTTCAAAATTCGAAGCCTCGAAGCTTCAAAACCTTCGAAGTGAAGTAACAGCCCTAGTTTTGATAATTTGGGTCGGGATCTTTTTTTTCTCAGGGTGGTGGAGAAATGTTATTGCCTATACCCTCTTAAGTTAGAGTTCGAGGGGGTAGTGTGGGGCTCCTCAATACCCACTAAACAAACCACACGTCTAAGGCCCAAACCCTGTTCTTCCTCCATCTTTCAGCCCACTCACGGACGGGGACCGACCGTTCATATTTCTCTCGTCCGCTTTTCAAGGGCGCTGCCCACGCATATTCTTGGCTCAAGGGTCTCGGCTCCCTCTTAGATGGAAATTGGGAGAACGGGACTTATAACCCTACCTTTTTTTTGTCTTTTGCGGTGTGGGAGAACCGGCAGAACCCGTGACTCCAGTGACACTTCTTCGGAAAGGTGCCACATTGGAGACCGGGGGTATCGTAAACTTCTACACCTAGGGTACCAGTTGATCTGGGCCCCTTTTACCACGTTTTTACCACGCGACTGTCATAGAAATCAATGTTGAATGTCATAGATTTCCGGGTACCCGTTCACTCCTAGTAATTAACAAATTATCAAGTGTAATTTTCGGTTCGAACTTCATCTCGAATCCGGTTTCAGATTGCATTGAACAAAAGAACGGAATTGGGAATTGAAGGAACGGTTCCCTCCGTGGACGACGACGCACCAAAAAGCTGGAGCAGCGAAGAGGAACCAGAACCGAAGCGAGAGAGTCGTTCTTGCTCAAAGATTTCGGGACACTTCGATTTCGACAATGAGAATCGTGTCGGGAGCGCGTGCAGCGTTTCCGACGATGCGGAGACCAGGATCCAGGAAAGAATCAACACTGGACGACGCTCATCCATTTCGGTTTTGTCCGAAGAACGATTGCTGACCAGCGAAAGTTTGCAACAATCTAGCGACATTCCACACTCGCAGCTTCAGGAGACGCAAGCTTCCCCATCGATAAGATCATCTAGTAGTCCTAAAAAGATCAATCGGTCGCCTAGTCGAGGTTCTATTGACATTGAAGCGTTGAAATCATCTGGTCGCAGCTCAAGAAGCAGCTCCGTTAAATTAGTAAGTATCTTTGATGTTAAAAGAAGTCAGACATTAACCCCTTGCACTACGATTTGATTAACAGTGTCACCGATTAGAACTTGTTTGTAAATCGTAATTTTCTGACACAGGAGAAACTTTACAATTATTTATAACAAGAAGTATTGATGATCTCGGCGCAAAGGTGAGATCACAAATTAAATTAAAGCAATTTTGCTAATTTGATTAAACTTTCTACGTTTCGATCCTAATATGGATCCTTTTCAATCATTGAAAACGTAGAAAGTTTAATCAAAATAGCAAAATTGCTTTAATTTAATTTCTGATCGAACCTTTGCACCGAGATCATCAATACTTCTTGTTATAAACAACCTTACGATCGATAATCAACAAACACATTTACAATTATTGTTACGCCTAAGTGTTTTGCAATAGTTGTGCATCAACAAAACCAAAGTAGAATTTGATTTCGGTTTAAAGGGAATCAATAAAATTAATAGCTAGACTGCGTCATTTCAAACAGTGAAAACATGAAAAGAATTTACAAAAACTGTTACATTAATTTCGACCTATTAAACATATTAAGGAAGAAAATAAATTTCTATTTCATTCCAGTTTGTTGATGTAGAATATTTTATTTTTTATTTAGAGGTACATATTTGTTCGACTCTGTTCGAAAACTTCATCACGAGTCCGACACGATGTTCTAAGGCAAGTGGTTAAAAGGTTTAGAAACAATTGTCAACAAATTCAAATCTTCTTTGCGCAGAACATCGACTTCGATAAAAAGGAATCCGAGGATTTCGACGAACAAAGAGCAGTCTCCTCAGGAGCACAGTGCGAGGACGAATCACCATTATTAGCAGAACAGAGTCAGTCTCGTAGAGGATCTAAAGTCGCAGAATCGCCAACAATCGTGATCGCATCTAGGCCTCATTCAACCGAAGCCTCCACCTTCGTCGAGAATTCCATTGAAGCCGATGTTCCCTTAAACGAGAATCACGAAGAAGAGAATCCTCGCAGGGTACGTAGCTAAAAAAGAGATCTAAGTAATTAGAAACAATGGTAATTATTTACTTTGAGGGCCTCCTCACCGATTTTGATGACCTCGAAATATGTTGTCGTAACATATAGGCGAAACTATCCTACTCCTAGATTTTCAACTCATTCTGATCGCATAATAGTCTTTTTTTAATGTTTCTTTACAGTTTATCAACGACTCCAATGGAAGCACCGAAAGCAACGAGAGCAACACTGTGGAGGAAGGCCAGAGCAAAGACAGCTCCAGTGAAACGAACACCGAGCCTGGGATCTTGAAAATCGAGGTAGCAATGGGGTTCTGGAGAAGGTAATGTAGAATTGGTAGACTTCTGGAATTTGTAGATGGTTGACGATTTGCAGACTGAACCTTTGGAACCGGTGCTCCGACCTAGAAGACCAGCAGCGTCGAAAGTTCCTCGACCTACGAAGAGGTACAGAAGCAATGGAAGAGGAAGCACAGAGAAGCTGAAGCCTGCAGTGCAAATCTGCTTTGCGAATCTTGAGAGCGCAGAATGGTACAGAGATATATTTTTATTTAAACCTCGAACATAGCTGCGCAAAAGAGACTAGGATAACAATTCACCCATTTTTATTATCACGATTATATTAAGATTATATTTAGAAATCTTGTAATTGAATTTTAAACCACTTTCCGATGAGCTAGAGACTTGAAACTTTAAACATAGCTGAGAACTGGATGACAATACAATATTAAAAAATATTTTTTTTTAAACTGTGCGTTTAGGAGATAAAAAATCTCAGCGGGAATCGAACCTGGGCCTTACTAAATACGCTCGGTGGTAAAAACTAAAAATATATAAAAAAACTTTTCAAAACACCACGCTTACATGAAAAATGCTCTAAAAAGGAGAAAATAATCTTTTTTAGATATTAGTGACTATAAATAAAAGCGTGGAGCGCTCACGAAGAATACGTTAATATAGTTTAGCGCTCCACCCTATTATTTATAGTCACTAATATTTAAAAAAGATTAGTTTACCCTTTTTAGCGCATTTCAATATAAGCGTGGTTTTTTAAAAGTTTTTTTTATTTTTTTACACGTTAAGTCAACACATTATGTTTCATTTGTAGCGTCGCATTCTAAAGAAATACATCTCACGACGTAGACATAAAAGGATGAATAATTTTACAATCTGTGAAAATATTGAACGGGTGAATTTTTACCTTGAGGAACGTGTGAGGGTGAAACATATTCAAATGCTAAAGCACAAGAAGAAGCTGATCTAAGAACTGTTTTTTCAGGGAGACCGTGATGAAAGGGTTGAAGACTCTGTCCCACTTGACAAAGAACCAACCAGAATTCTTAGACGTCAACGCTACACCGACGATTAATCGACTTCTGGGTCAACAAATCAAAAGCCTTCGGTCTCAAGTCGCTCGGACAGCTTGCATGGCTGCTGGCGATATTTTCAGCTCGCGGATCCGTGGCATCGATCAAGTAATTCATTTCAAACACTGTTAACTTCAATTATTCATTGAATTAATATTTCGATGTTACATACTTTATCTCTTACAGGACTTTGAGGACATAGCTGCACCGTTGCTTCACAGAACAGCAGACACGAATCGGTTTTTGCGAGCGGACAGCAACGCTGCTCTGGATCGCATGGTCGAGCACCTGCCCCCGCATAAAACCATTGGAGTCATTGTCCAGCGTGGTGCTGGGTAAACAATTTAAATTTGTTTCGTTCAACTAAATCAGGGCGTCGCACTATGGGGTACTTGGCCGATCTAGCTGGCCAAAATTATTTTTTCTGCTTAACGTGTTTAAAATGTACCTACTAACTTATTTATAGTATTTTTTCTTAAAGAAAATAATTATAAACATATAAAAATTAACCATTTTTATTGAAAATATTATTTTTAACTAATTTAACAATACGCGCGAATTACTACAACATAAACAATAAAAATAACAAATATAATATAATATATAATGATAACCAATAATACGACTAAATAATAATAATAAATAATAATACGTTTGCAATTTCATTTTTGTGGCAAAAATTAGACGTAACGATAACTTGTGCATCTGCAAACTTCTGCAACTTTTTTTAGGCGAAAATAAAGCTGATACCTTCCACTTTACAGTGGTTAAACAAACATTACTGGGACAAACCCGGAAGCACAACTAATTCCTTCCAAATGTATGAACTTCGAGATTAAAACTGCCTTCAAATTGACTTTTTTTCAGTAACCATTAGTAACCAGGGGAAATATTTTTTAACAGAAAGTGATATGTTTACATGAGTTTTTTATTTCACATAACTCGATTTATATTTAATTTCTTCATGTAAAGAACGATATTAACCTCGCAGATCGGATTCAAAAGGGCGGCGAGCCGTAATTTGCCCACCCCTGGATTAGATAACTCTAATTAAATAATTCAGTTGTTTTTCATTTGTTTGCCTTCCGAGCTGTACACTCTGCAGGAATATTGTGAGGATTGTACACCTTCATTTTCCCTTACAGTCATCAAAACGCTATCGTGAGAGCAGCAACGGCTCGATTACTGACCTCCATAGTCGAGCGGATAGGTCCGGAACATACTATGATATTGCCAAGAGATGTCAGAGACAAACTATTATGCAGTGGCGCTAAATTGTTGTTGGACGGCAATTTGGATGCTAGGTAGAGTAATACAACTCAATCTTAAATATAATTTCCGATCTGAAAATTCTCTTTTCAAACTCAACTTTGAATGTTTCAATATAATTTTAAATATCGTAGACATTGATTTTACGTTTTAACATATAATGCGACTGCGGTGTAATGAATATTGTAATGTCCTTTTTAATGTAACAAAGTCGTCAAGGGATGAAAGAAATTTTCATTTTCTTCCTGCTCCCCATGATCGATGTAGAATATTTTTATTTCGCATAAAGATCCGCTGTCTATATATTTTAAGGTATTTTACGGTGAAATGAAACCCAATTTTGTTATTCAATATATTTAATATATTCAATATGTTGTTATTCAATATATTCAATATGTTCAAGCTGTCGCAGTTTTATGAAAATGGTCAATAACTTTATTAAGCTACATACAAAATGGATAATATTTGATTGCTTAAAAAATATTTTATCTCGCCTTAAAGTAGCGAAATTACTTTATTCTTGCCAATTGAATGTAATGGTTGAACTAAAAATGAACTCTTGAACCATCATTTTTCAGGAACCACGCGAAGAGAATGTTCAAACGTCTAATTCGCTGCGAAGGTTTCCAAAAAACACTAACAGAAGCAGTACCAGATACGACGTTAAGACACATCGACAAGACCCTGAAGACCCTTTAATGAAATGAACGTTCGCGCTGCAAATACGATCAATGTTAAGAATCGCTGGTCCAGATTTTCATCGCATCTACCTGGACCTTATTAAAAGACTGCGTCTCGTGGACAGTGATACCAAACGAACGTTGGCTCCGCAATGGAACAGATTTTCTTCGCGTGGAAGAGACCAGAGAATACGATTCCACCCCTAGTTGACTGATTTCTTTCAGTAACGTTTTGATACTCCGATGTACCGTCGTACATTTCCTTTTTATACCGAAACAAGTGACGCATCTTCACGTAGATTTCGACTAATTTCATTCTCGTAACTGCGACACGATCTCTTTGTTCGTTGACAGTAAACCTACCAGCATCGATTCACCGGTTTCAGATTATTTATTTCAAAATTCTTGAAATTACAGAGACTCCATCGCGTTGGAAGCGATTGACTAATTTTGAAGTCTTATTCTTACGAAACAATATACATTATGATAATATAATTCGACTACGAAGATGTTATACGTTCGAAAGAAAAATGAAGATTTTGCATAAAGATCCGTAATGTACGGCAAGGATAAATAAATTTAATCTTGTCATTTTTACAAAGTAACTCGCGCCAGTTAGTTTTAATGCTCGGCAGGTTTAGTGTTACTCTTAGCGGGAAGGATCGGTACTTTGAAATTTCATTCTGTACATAATCTTTGCATAATCATTGTAGCGCAGTTAGTCGAATTAGAAACGAGTTTTATTGAGTACAGCAAAACGGGAAATTGAACGTTGTCATTCGCTTTCGTCGTCCATCGTTTGTCCCTTCATTATTCAATTTTAACACTTTATCTACCAGCTGTTGCCTAAATCGAGCATTAACAATTGAGAATTTCATAAATTGTTTCAATGGTCACAGTCACTGCATATGACCACCCATCAACGTCCTCTGTGATTACAATGATTACTATAAAAGAAAATTGTCAGTCTTCTTTCAGATACAGTATAGTCATTAGAAAGTTGATAGATAGGCATTCGGTAGCTAAAGTGTTAAATCGATTGCTATCGCGAGCCACTGGTAGCTGAGACTTTAGTGCCTTGATCGTCAAAGATTTTATTACCGTTGAAAATTTGTACAGAATTGTTTTACGAAAGTGTTGCTCCGTATTAGCGTGACAGAGCACGACACCGATTTGATTTAGGAAGACGTTATGGTGCTCAAACTATTACATAAATGACTTTTCTACAGGCCGTCGTCGCAAATTGTTTATACAGTGCTCGAATAGTGCAAACTCTTATTCTCTTCGACTAATCAATTATACGAAATCGATTTGATGAAGTCCAAGAAATAATTAATCGATTCTCAGTTCACGAATGAACAGTGAAGTTTTCTTCACCGACTCTTCTTCAAGGAGTCGCAGGAAGAAAATTATAATTACGTTTCCTTAAAGAAAGGAACACATTGCTGATGGTAATGATTCCGTTTCGACGAGGTGACAAAAGTTGTTGCATAATCTGGTGAAAATACAAAGTTTTACGTTCACGATTCAGAGGGACGTGTTCTTCTCAGAGATAAGAATGTTTCGAGCATTGTATTTCGAATTTTATGTGAATTGTTAACGCGAGTAGATTATGGTCAGTGGCGGATCGAACGGTGAGCGGACTAAGCAGCCGCGTGGGGCTCCGAATTTTCAAGAAATATATATATTTTTAAATAAATTTATTTAATTTGTAGCGGTATGAAATTTTTCATTACTTTTTTGTTTTGTTAATAAGCTTAGAAGAGTTTTCTTGCAACTTTTATTTCGAACTTTGAGGGCCCCAAAATTTTTACCGCTTCGGGCCGCCACAGACTATGGTCTACTAATTGGTAGACTGCGAATCCTTTTGTGCGAAAAATTCTATCAGAAATATTTTCATTCCCAGAGATTTCGGTCGAGTAACGTATCTTTTGACAAATAAATGCACGAAAATCTGCAGTTTAGTAATTGCATATATGCTTCTGCAATATTCTTCTGGTTTCCGTCAAGCCTGATACAATTGGTAAAAGTTCTACCGAAATTTGGTAAAACTGATTGTAGACTCCAATGTAAATACGTGAGAAACTGTGTATGTACAAAATGAGAGAGAGAAAGAGAGAGAGAGACGACAACGTGGAACTTGCTCAGAATGGGTGCAATTCAATCCGACATCCCGCGGTGCAATAAATTATTTACAATGTTTGTATTTATATACATTACGAGATTAATTATAAATGCGCCACACATACGTGTACACTAATTTATTGAGAAGAAATATAATGCTATTAAGTAACGAAATGGGAGACCTGTGAATACAACTGCATATTTGATTTTGTTTTAAACAACAGAATATGGGTGACATTAGTTTTATTTGGAGCAACCCTATTTATCGTTTAGTATTGTGATAAAATGGAATTGCAGAGGAAGAACTCGGAGGACAGGAGGATTGTGATTCATCTGAATTCTATCAAGAATATTGTAAGTATTCGAATAATAATGGTGCGAATATTAATGATAATTTACGTGTTTTGTATAGATTTTGTTAACGATTACAACAGAACGAACTAGAATACTGTTATATAAAATTTTATAATAGTGTCCAGTCTTTCGATTTTTTCGAATTGTTATGATTTTTATTTTACGATTATTATTTTTACACAACTAAAGATGTGTTAAAAACATTTAGATTAGAAAAGAGGACGTACACGTATCATTCGTGGTGGAGCACAGTGGAATCATTCTAGGAGAAAGCCCGTCGGTATTTGTAAAATCAACTTGCGAGGAAGACCTATCAATTTGGAATATCAATTTCGAAACCTATTTACCAATTCCTGGAAACGATAGGAAGACTATCGACGCGATCGTTTCAACGCCTTTATTAAGTAATAATTAGATAACATCAAAATTGATTTCATCCCTTAACGGTTTTGTTCCATTAAAAGCAACATCACAACATTCTTGAATTTTCTAAATATTAACCCTTTGCTGCATCATTTTTTTAATAGGGATGAAAAATTGAAAGAAGTTTTATTTAAGAGAACAATATTTTAATAAAATTAAAACAACATTTTCAGAAAAATAAACATAAAAATAAGCTTACTATATACCAGATTTGTTGACTGTATCAGATTTGATACACTATGCAGCGAAGGGTTAAACTGTTTTATATTTCGCCCAACAAATTTCTTCCTGAACGATCTGTGATCTATGTTACAGTCAAGGCTTTTTACGAAGTAGAACACGATCAGGAAATTCGAGAAGAGCGTCCGTCAGTTTCGAACAGTGAGAGGAAGTCAAGAACAATATTCACAGAAGCGGTTACACCTTCCTCAACATTATCAATGCTAGGAATCTGCAATCTTGATTTAATGCCTCTGATACTAGGTGTCTTAAATCTTTGATTCACTAATACTTCGGTGCGAATTTTCTCGAATGTATCTATGTAATAAAATTATATTCATTGCTTCCAGGAGAAAAGTGTTATTCTGAGAAGCTCGTTGTAGAGACTCCAACATTCTCCTACGATGGATCATTAGTCCCTTGGCAGAATCTTCCACTTTTAACTGCAACGATATCCCTGTTCTACGAGCCATTGTTTCGACCAGACGAAACAGTGAATTTTCTAACCATCACTGTCGAAAGCATATACAACCTTCCAGAATCTTTCGTTGGAAATTTGGAATATAAAGCTGGAACCATAGCCTACATCGATTCAGAAGTAATCGGAGCATTGTGATTACACTAATAATAATAGTATTTTATTCCCATTGCGGGGTACAAAACGCGGACCTCCGCTCCGCTTACAAACTCCACCTTCTTATCAACTACGTTTCTCCTGAGAGAAAGAGAGCTCACCATTCACACTCATTCCTCACACACATTCATTCTGTGGACCCCCGTTTCCGCTGCTCATCCTTTCTCTCATCTCTTCCACTCTCTTCATCCATACCTCCCCTTCTCCTTCCTCCCCTAACACTTCTGCCACCCTTTATCAATCCCCCAATCTGTACATTCCTCCCATACGTGTTCCCACGACTCTATCCCTCTCCCACATATCCTACAACTCCTTCTTTCTTCCTCCTCCCAATACCTCCCCCCTTTCATTTTACTACCTAACCTATATCCTGCTACCAACTGCCACCTCTTTTCCTCCCAATTTCTCTTCAGGTACCCTGGTACACCTTCTCCCTTTACCCACTTATACCACATATTGTACCTCGACTACCTTATCCTTCTCCACCTCGCCTCCCTTTGAATGCATTATGATTACACTATTGCAAAGAATTATGGATATTAATATTGAAAATATTTTGTAAATTACTTCTAGCCTTTAGAAATATTTCATTTTCATTGTTCGTCTCCCATCTCAATCCATTCTTCTCTTCCCATTTTCCGTCATTACTGTTCTCTATGAAGAGTAATTTCAAAATGACAACAATTTATAATGATTTTCGAGACAATATAATTTTTCGGAATTTTTCAGGTCCCGGAAAACTTAATCTTCGAGAACGGAACGTGGACAAGGTACAGAGACGTTGAGAGAACGAAACGTTGGAACACTTTGGAGAATTTGGAGAACCGTGCTCGGTTGTCGAAGTACAAATTAGAATGTGATTTTATGGGACTGAGGAATGAGTTTAAGCAACACATAAACTTTGCGGTATAATTGTTCATAGAAATTAATGTATGATACTGGTTTAAACGCGATTTATTTCCCGAGTTATCGGTTTATCATTTCAGGAGAAGGTGTGCGAAGACATGCCAAGGATCGAGTGGAATTCGCTTCACAGATGTGTGTTGTGGAAAGCCGGGATCGACGCGATGAAGAATCATATTAGAAAGTACGTACAACCAATTGAATTTGGAATATTATTGAAGTGTAATATTGAAGTGTAATAATTAATTTTAGCGAGTCAACGAGCCCGCAGCACGCCTCTATCTTCTTTATTCTCTTTTATTTTCTTCTCTTTTCGTTTCGTTTTGCTTTAGTTCTCCTGTTCTTTCCCTCTATTTTATTTTTCTTCTTACTTTATTATATTATTCTATTATTTTCCTTATTTCTAATCTAGTCAACTTTCATCTAGCATTTTAACTTCTTCTGGCGTACTGCGAGCCGTTCCGAAAATGTTAATTTTAAAATTGTTGACAAGGCTTAGGCCACTCAATTTTATAAAAATGACTTATCTATTTATTGACGTGTGTATGTGTGTGTGAGTGTTTGCGTATGTATGTATTTATTTATTTATAAAGAAAATAAAGATTTAGCCACGCAGGGGGCCAAGCGCCCCCGTGCCACACACCCCTCCACGAATTTTATATTTTTACATATATTTACAATTTTATAATTATTAGCTCTCGCTGAAAGGCGAAAACGACTGTATTGCCCCTGGGACAAAATGTAACCCGGGGGACAATTGCTTGAAAATAAACGCCTGTATCTGTTCCTTTCCAAGGGAATCGGAAAACCTCGATAATTCTCAAACATGTAATAAATAACCAGCTGCACAACTAAAATCGTTAATTATTTTTACAAAGGTACAAATATTGGCCCTTCCAATTCCTGGTAGCTGGAGGAGACTCTCCAGGGAAAACAAAAGGCAGCGCTACAAAAACAACCACGCTCTATCAATGCTACGTTGATCTCTCAGAACTTCTTTTCCCTGGAAGTAAGTTCACTCTTCCTTATAACTATGTACATGATGTAAACGTAGCATACGTTTATTATCGAAATATTTATTTACCTTCACAGAGAAAAGTTGTCGAGTCGTTGGACAGCTGCACGCTTACAATGCAGCTGACATAACAGACAAACTTGGTATCGAGGAGAATATTTTTGTTCTGGAGACGAGAGGCAAAGATTCAAAGGAGAGGGAAAAGAAACAGAAAACTTCGAAGGTAGACCAGCTTCAATAAATATTCGCACAACTTCGAGATCGAAGTTAATCAGATTTAGTATAATTTGCTAAAATTTTCACTCGCTTCTTAAAAGGTAGAATTTAGATGGACCATTTTGGTTGTAGCATTCAGAATCTGCGAATTCTGAGGTCGAAGCAGCTCCAACCGTAGCATTGACATCGCCAAATGATCAACCTACTGTCATCGTGATCGAAGTGGAGCTTTGTCAGCCTCTGATTGCGTGCAAACTCTTATCAGACTATTCAAATTTGTAATTTGAATTGAATTCGTATCATGAGTAAGGAAAATTTAATTTCTTCTCAAATGTAAAATGAAATGTGTGCTTGTAGAATCGACGAGATGATTCCCAAACGGGCGAAGAAGAAGCCATACGCTTACTCTGGCGATGTAGCGGAAAAACAGTATACGCTTTGCATCCAGAAGTTGGTCGACGAAATTACGGAAAGTTACCGAGTATGGCGCTAATCGGATCGATATAACTTTTCCCCTCACGGGTTTGATATTAATCTTATTCAATATGTAAAAATCATATAAGTCATCGTCTTTCAAATAGTCCACGCTATTGTACTTGTCTAATTACAGACACTGTATTATTCTACTTGTCTGGTCATAGATACATTCCTATTCTACCTGTCTGGTCACATATACATTCCTATTTGACTTGTCTGGTCAGATACATTCCTAATCTGCTTGTCTGATCAGATACATTCCTATTCTACTTGTCTGATCTTAGGCACTGTCGTATTCTACTTGTCTTATTTTAGACACTGTCGTATTCTACTTGTCTGATCAGATACATTCCTATTCTACTTGCCCGATCTTAGACACCGTCGTATTCCACTTGTCTGATCAGATACATTCCTATTCTACTTGCCTGATCTTAGGCACTGTCCTATTCTACTTGTCTGGTCACAGATACATTCCTATTCCACTCTAATTGCATGGATTAATTGAAATGAGGGACTGTATTACATATCACGATTGCTGTTTAACTATTAAAGTATGCAAATTCGGACGTGATCAAGCTAGGATTTCTACGAGGAAAATAAGAATAGTGGTGACCCCTCCACAACAACTGAATCCGACCAAGTAGAGAAACAGAAAATAGAATATTGCCACGAACCCGGATCAGTAAATATAAATTCAATCAATTGTACAGAGTGTTTCTTAAAAACTACCCTGTACCACATACCAGAATTAAATCGATTCGTTGAACGCATGTAATTATTGCAGGATGAATTGTCATGTTTCACTCAATATCTATATAAAACTGGCCTGTACTTGTCGTTGCGTAACACACTTCGATCAAAAGTGACCATGCTGCTCGATCAGAAGTTCAAGATGCCACCGAACATGGTCGACGACCATACAACCCAGGTGCTAAACAAATTATATCGGTGAAAGAACCCAGCACCGAGAAGAAGCGAATATTATGGTGATCGAAAATTGTTGAAATTTATAGAATTTCATCGTGTCGGTGTACACGTACCTTGTAGAACAGATGCACGTGGCGATAAACACAGTTGTCGAGGGCAGATTCACAGATAACATGCAAGAAATCCATAATGCGGAAACAGTGGACTTACATGCCGAAGAAGCTTACGAGTTTGGGGACTTTGATAGAGCAAGACAACATTACAAAACCGTAAGTCGCACCATGTAATACTCCATAGAGAATTATCTTTATTAAGTTTTATATATTATTGTTGCGTGATGAAAGGAAAGGGTTGTTTAATATGTGAGAACAATCACATTAACGACTCTGCATTTTCAGGAAATATCGTTAGCTAGACGTAGCCCATTGCCATGGACAAAATACGCAGTTTACCTTAAAAAGATCGGCGACATTGAGCGTGCGAAACATTGTTGTTCAGAAGCTATTTCGTTAGACACACGATACGTGTTCGCGTGAGTATTTTGCAAAGGTAATCATTAAACTGCAGATCTATATGGAAAATAAAAATTGTCTGCATCGATTGCAAGGAATAGAAACTAAATTGATCGTTATTTATTTCCTTAATGATTTCAACAGAGCGGAAATCATATATTGGCGTGTTCAATTCTGAAAATTTTTCAACAATTTTGAATTTTGTCCACTCAATTTTGCTACAAATGCATAAAGATCCGCAGTCTAGTAGTCGTTGATCGGTAAGTAATCAGAATTTAAATGAATGTCCTCAGATTAATAATATACGGGGCAATATTGTTCGAAAACGGTAACTACAAGGAAGCAGAGATCTTTTTGAGAGCAGTTACCGACTTTTATCCACGGTTCTACGAGGGTTGGACCATTTTGCATTTGTTCTATATAAGAACCGAATATTATCCAGGTATTAAAACATTTTAATAGCTAACGTGGTTCTTGAACCTGAAGATTCAAATTCGAATCCAGCGTTTAGTATTCACAAAAATAGCTAATTGTTGTTGTAAATGATCGAACCTTTGCGCCGCGAATAAAAATTTGTAATATCCTGAAGATAAATTACGATCGATAACTAATTAATTAATTATCCAGGTATAGAAAAGAGAATAGAAAATATTCCAGTAATAATTTTATCACTGATTTCCCGTAGGAATCGATTTCACACTACGAATTGCAGAAAAGTGTATGAAGGACAAGATTCAACCGATAAAGCTCCCCGATGAACCATTAGCTTGGTCAACAGCTCACTGTCCTGAGGGTAACTTGTACATGAACACTGCAATATTTTTACTGAAACTGCATCTCTGCGAGGTAAACTAAATTCACCCTTAAGTAGACTTTTAAAGTCTCGAACCAAGCCCATTGAAATGGACTTTTAAATAAGCTTCTTACCACGAATAATCAACGAAATTACTAGACTGAGGATCCTTATGCAAAATAAAATTCTTACACTTCAATTAAGATCTATAGAAGGCAAGTGAGAATTTGTTTTCCTCATTAATACTTTTTATATGTTAAAAATAGTAAATTGAAATATATATAATAATGGTCCATTGAAATGGACTTTTAAATAAGCTTCTTACCACGAATAATTAACGAAATTACTAGACTGAGGATCCTTATGCAAAATAAAATTCTTACACTTCAATTACGATCTATAGAAGGCAAGTGAGAATTTGTTTTCCTCATTAATACTTTTTACATGTTAAAAATAGTGTATCGACACTGTTGAGCTCATTTAATCTTTTCACTGTTTCGAATTACATGTATTCAGTTTTGTCACAGATGCATAAAATTCGCAGTCTAGAAACCACAATAAGTAACGTCCGCATTATTAGCTTGCAGGAATTGCTCTAGCACAAGAATTGTTCGAGTCTAATCGATCAACCCACTTTCTATATTACATGGCAGTAGATCATTACTTGGAAAACCGATACGAAGATGCTCTGTCTCATTTAGAAGAAGCCAAATGCAACTATGGAATGGTAGACTTTACCGCTATATGTATATTCCCTCCGTGAAATTCACGATAATCATATAGGGCAAGTTTATTTCTATAAAACCTGCTTTTTGCAGGATTATGCCATCAGTAGTTTAATGGGACATTGCTACTTGAGAATAGACGACAACGAGAAGGCCATAGAGTGCTACGAGTTTGCACGTATGTTGTTCAACAGGCCTACGAAGTTGCATTTGGTGGAAGTCAGATTGGGATATCATTATTATAATACTAAGGATTACGAACGAGCGAAAAATGTATTTCTAAGTGCTTGCAAGTCTTCGCCTACTTCTCTCACTTGGTTGGGTGCTGGCATGAGTTGCTACGAGGTCAGAAAAATATTTGAACCCTGGAAAGGCTAAAGAACTGTACTCTATTTAGATGGGTTGAAAGAGCCTCCGCCTTTTCGTCATTCCAGGGTTAATAAATTCAAAGAGTGACTTAATAGAGAGACGTTTTATTGGAAGTTCATTTTATTTCAGCTTGAGAAGTTTACAGAAGCAGAAGCAACCCTGTCCGAGGCGAACAGACTCGACAATTTGAATCCAGAGATCTGGGGCCATTTGTGTCTGTTGAACCTAAGTCTGAGAAGGTATGACGAGTTTTGCCAGTGCTACAGAGAAATGGTAAAAGTAAGTAGCACCTTTGTAGCGCATCCTAATTTATTAACACTGCTGGACGAAGTAACTTAATTAACACTAAGTTTACGGAGCACTAAAAGTGTCTGTTCTATATTACTTAATAAACGTAACAAGAATATGTCTAACAAAATTTTTAGCCATTTTTTATAGTGATTTTATAGAATAATTCCTCCTAGATGTATCTTTATGATCTGAATGATCGCTGAATGCTCGGTAAACTTAGTGTCAATGAGCCTAAATGTGAGAGAGTCGAAGTTTATCGTAAGGTTAACGGCCAGTATAACAGTAAAAGAATAGACAGCGTGCGTTTATTAACAACTTTTATTGTTTATTTTCTGCATATATCAGAATAATCTTAAAAATACAAAACTGTGGCTGAGAATAACGAACGCGATGGAGGCTTTGGATTACGCACCACCAATTTTGGTAACAGAACATGATGATCTTGTCGAGGACTCCGGCGAAGAAGAGTTCGAGGATTACTTTTAAACAATGGCACTGAATATACAACGGTACAGAAACAACGAAAAAAAATACTGCCAGTCAGTTGTAAAACCTTGATGGCACTCGATCAAGAAACTTTTGTCTACGAAAATTTCAACATTGTTCTGACACCGAAAATTCACAGAAAATAACAGATACTCTAAAATTTCATCTCTTTAAGAAAACTTGAAAATTAGAGCGTTCGCCGACTTTTTTCACTGGATTTATATATTGACTGCAATTTCGCATGCGTAATAGTTGATCGCATGAACTCGTAGTCACATGTTGATTAAGTAGAAAAGCAGATCTATCATTCATTAAATAAATGATGTAGCAGCGGTGCAGCTTTCGTACGCGTCAGCCAAATGTTACCTTGCGCGATAAATACAAAATAAAACATAAAGAAAGAAGTTAACAAAAATAATATACAATTAAAAAAAAGGAACGAACAATAAATAATCTTTTAGTGAAAAGATGTAAATAAATATATATGTAATATACAGGGTGGGGCAATAACTACGTCCACTTTGAATATTGCCGTTATTTGTAATAATATGAAAAAATGTTATATACAGAAAAACTTTAAAATAAATCTTTTTTTTTTCTTCTTTGGATAATATCTCGATAACTATTGGCTTTAGGACATATGAAGATCAACATTTTTCTACTCGGAGTTTGATATTCTATACCGTCTAAGATTTGTGTACAACATTTGTTCATATTATTACAAAGAATGGCAATATTCAAAGTGGACATCGTTATTGCCGCACTCTGTATACAATAGATAAACTATAAAGTAACATAACACTGCTCGTCGACTGATTGTAAAATCAAAATTACAATAACTTCCCTATGAATCGGGAAGTTGCAAATATAGCGTACCATCTTAAATCTGATATTTAGAATGTTAATACCATTGTTCGCGGAAACAACGGTTCAATGAGCACCGTTCATTCCCGTTCTCCAAGGTATTCAAAGGATATACATATATCTCAATCTCTAATATACATATATAGCTAATAGCTATTGCCAATTATAAAAATATCATTTGAGTGCGACTCGAATAGATGTCGATACCCATTTTTTGTCATCGCGCTAATCCTTTGCAGTCTTTCAGTTATCGTCAGCAACAAAAAAAATGAAAAAAACGTTGAGAACCGTATTATTCGTTAATGACACGTTCTACATAAGTCTGTATGTAGTCGAACTGAATAAAAAAAAAAGAAATGTCAATGGTATTACAATCGGAAGTAAACAAAACTACAACCGCAAAGGATCGATTGAACAACAGCAATGCGATTGTGCGCATTTCAGCATCACTAGGTCAACAGTGATCCCGAAAGCATCTCTTCGAATGTTCGTTTTAGAAATGTGCTTTTCACGAGTCACCCTGTATATTTCAAGCTGCCGTAAAGGCTCATTAATTGATAAGATAAATAACGCTTCCAGACTGCGAAGTGGTTTATCCTAATCTGAAGCAGCTAAGATTAACTCGAAATAAATGAAACCAGTATTAAATATTATCGAAGTTAAAAGAGTTCCATAATTTTACGGAGGTTATTTTCAACATATACATAAAATTCCGCAGTCCATATGATCCGTGAATTAAAAATAATACTCAAACGACACACGATAATAGAAAAATAATAAATAGTCTGATTCCTACTAGTTAGAAATTCGCGTAATGACGCTTATTTTTCGTTGCTATAAAAACTGTTTTGTTCTGATTCTACGTTCAAGGACCATTTATAATAGAAGCGAGCGTTGAAAATGTTTCTAATATCAAAAATCGATGTAGCATCCGTTCGATTGTTTTACGGCTAATTGATGCAGTTCTTATTGCGAAATGTTACAGCTCTACCCTAGCATCGTTCTCTGTCGCCTCAATCTTCTCCTTATTCTCAACCATTGAGTGAGTATTTTCTGGACTCGTTTCCTGCAATTTCTTATCGGTGCGCTCGTTGTTCTCATCTATTTCGTTAACTACTTCAGCGCCTGCACGCAATGTTTGTTTATCGGTCGATTCGTCGCCGCAGACTAATTGATTCTCGGTGTTTATCACAGAATTCGCTTCAGCCTCCAACGAAGACGTGGGTTCGTTCTTTGTCAACGATGTCCTTCGATGTTCGGGAATTTCATCTTTGACATTGACAGTATCACAGTCATCCTTTACAACCTGTTCACTGATTTGTAACTGGTGATCCTCTTTGTTCAAAGCTGCTACCGTGGCGGAACCTTTGGACGCATTATTGCTTTCATTTGGTACTGATTCGACTGGAATTGGTTCCGCTTTGAGTACTGATTCGGCTGGAACTGGTTCTACTTTAGGTACTAAGTCAATTGGGGCTGGATCTACCTTAGGTGCTATGTCAATTAGAGCTGGATGTACCTCAGGTGCAGATTCGACTGGAACTTGTTCCACTTTACGTACTGATTCAGTTGGAACTGGTTCTCCTTTCGGTACAAATTCAGCTGAAACTGATTCCACTTTAGATACTGGTTCAGTTGGAACTGGTTCCACTGCAAGTACCAATTCAGCTGAAACTGATTCCACTTTAGATACTGGTTCAGTTGGAACTGGTTCCACTGCAGGTACCAATTCAGCTGAAACTGGTTCTACTTTAGGTACTAATTCAGCTGGAACTGGTTCCGCTTTAGGTACTAATTCAGCTGTAACTGGTTCCACTTTAGGTACTAATTCAGTTGGAACTGGTTCCACTTTAGGTACTAATTCAGCTGGAACTGGTTCCACTTGGGCTACTGATTCAGTTGAAATAGGTTCTACTTTAGGTACCAATTCAGCTGAAACTGGATCTACTTTAGGTACCGATTCAACAGAAACTGATTCCGTTTTAGGTACCAATCCAGCTGGAACTCCTTCCGCTTTAGCTGCTGGTTCAATTGGAGCTGTTTCTACTTTGGGTACTGATTTACCAAGTGCTGGTTCCACTGTAGGTTGCAGTTCAGCAAGGACTGGTACCACTTGAGGCACTGATTCAGCAGGAACTGGTTCCACTTGCGAAACCAATTCGACGGAAACTGATTCCGTTTTAGTTACAGGTTCAGGTGTAACTGGCTCTATTTTAGATACCAATTCAGTAGAAACTGGTTCCGTTTTAGGTACTGATTCAGCTGAAACTGATTCTCCATTGGGTTCAACTGGAGCTGATTCTGGCTTAGGTATTGATTCAGCAGAAACTGATTCCAGTTTACGTACTGATTCACTTGATATTAATTCAATTGGTGCCGATTCACCTGATGCTAACTCAATTGATGCCGATTTCACTATCGACTCAGCTGACACTGATTCCACTTTAGATATAGATTCAACCAGTGGTTCCACAGTAGCTTCTGGTTCATTTGTCACTGGTTCCACGATAGCTTTTGACTCAGTTACGACTAGTTCCATAGTACTAGAAACGAGTCCTTCGGAAGACATACTATTTTCTTGCAACTTCTCTCCCGCATCGCTTGCAATGCATCCTTCCCGTTCCACAGTTTCAAGACACTCGTTTTCATTAGGATAAATCGCATCCTTGTCATCTTTGGTAACTTCTTCAAGATTCTCAGCGCCCGTCTGAGTACTTTCCGGTAAGGAAGTCGAGACTTGCTCCACTTCCATTCCAGACACGTTATTGCTATCCTCGTTTTTAATATCCGATTCGCCATTAGATGGTTCAATTTGATCGGATAAATCAGATATTTCCGACGTCTGGTTCTTCTCTGTTACAGCCTCCCGTTCGAGTTTCGTTGAATCGATACTCGAACATTGAATCTGATTTCTAGAAGGAGAGTCCGCGTTTAGGTTATCTTCGACTGGTTTTATGTCTCTCCTGACAGCATTTGGGGACTTGATGGGTTGAGACTTCTGTATGTTTCTTGACGTGTAACTTCTGTACTCGTTCTCGTGATACCTTGGGGAATTTGCATCGCCGTCTTCCCTCCAAATCTCTTTCCTCTGATATGGATACTTCGCTTCGCCTTCTTTCTTCTTTTGAGAGTGCGATCTTTTCACATTGGGCGATTTCGGGTTGTTAAAGTAAGTTCCTTTCGACTTATCCTCAAACGATTTTTGACGATTGAAAGGCTCGCTTTCGGGAACAGGCGCGTCCGCGTCAGAATGACTATAGGTCACTCGAGTTCTTTGTCGTGGACCTACTCTTCCTGTTCCAGCAATGCTCGGAGAGTTCACTGTAATATATTGATGGCTGTTCGTAATAACTAGACTTCGGATTCAGGGCCGGATTAGCCATATAGCAGAAGTAGCAAATGCTACGGGTCCCGCATTTCTGAGGACCCCTTTTGTTTGTGAAAGTTGTGTTTTATTTTATTATCATACAAAATCTAGGGTCTCCTGGTAACATTTGCTACAGGATCCGCGCTGGCTTAATCCGCCTCTGTGCGGATTTAATTATTGTTTAACGCAAAGGTTGGCAGGAAGCTATACACTTCCGCCAATTTTCGAAGGCTACGCCTTCTTTTCCCGGCCGCGAGTCTCGCTCGGCCGAAGTGTGCAACTCCTTGCCGACCTCCGGTTTAACGAATAAGAAAAAGAAAAAGCAACTTTTGATCATCTAGCAAAATTAGCGAAACAGATATTTTAGGCAATGTTACGAAGAAGATATAAGCACATTGCAGAGTACCTTTAACACTCATTACAGGGCCCTTGGGTGTGTTACCCTGGTTTACTGTGACTTTGATACTGGAATCAGTAGCAATTACAGTCCTCTCTTCAGAAGTTGGGGACAAAGGCGGCTTCACTGGCATTGTCACATTGTTTCTATGCTGATCGTACATATTATGAGACCGATTGTCGTAATTACCATAGAAGTTCTTTGAAGTGCCACGATGAGAGGCACCTCTTCCACCTCTACCATGGGAGATATACTCATTATCTGAAAAGAAAACATTTTAATACCGAAGATTATAAAATATATGCATTTAACGGCATTATAACATACTATTCGAATGATATCTCCTGTCAGAGTCTTTATGATCTTTCTTCGCAAAGTCGCCCAACGTAGATCTCGTTGCTTTCTTCGCTACATCGTCTATAATATGCATCTGCAATTTAAAGATCCCGGTTACATCAATGGTAGACATTCGCTTAATCTTTCGACTAATAGGCACAATAACTGTTTTTTAAAATGCATAAATACGAAAAACAACGCAGATATATAATGCCAGTGTCACTGATAATTAAACTGCGGATCTTTATGCATTATTATATCTTTATTTAGTGAGAAACCGGGACGAGGAACAAGTTCAATTTGCCACCCAGGTAATTCCTTATGGTAAGCATGGAGTAGAGGTGTCATTTTGTTTATTACCATACATGTTGTCTTGTATCTTAAAAATGTGTACATACTATAAATGCATAAAGATCTGCAATCTAGTATCAATCATACTTTATCGTTATCCCACTCTCGCCGCCAGTTTCCTTCAGCAGTTCTCTGCCTGCTGATCCGATCTTCGTCGATACGGTTCCTCTCTGCTCTCCAAGCATCGTATCCTGGCTGAGATTCGTCCCTATAATTTCCTTTGTACGCTTTGTTATCCTGTTATCAAAATTTAACGCTGTTATTTATTCAGAACAAGAAAGAATATCAAAATTTAATATTGTTATGTACCTTTTGCATATGATTTTCTCTGCCCCCCCTTTTCGCTTTAAAATTTCCCCGCATTACTTTGTTGTGGGACTTATTTCCAGAGGGTTCCTTCGCGTATTCTGTGCCAGGCTCTTCTCGTTCAGAGTCTGCCAGGAAGTTATACTTGGGGTCGGGTGGTGGGCCTTCTCCCTGCAATAGATTGCTATCTTAGATGCACTTTGAAAGCCTCTTACCAAGTCCATTTAAGTATTAAACATATTCCAAGAATAATTAATACTAAACCTAAAACGTGATAATTAATACTAATTTAGTTAATACTAAACCTCAAAAGTGATACACATTGTTGTGTATAGTATTACAAAAATAACAAGAAAAAATATATTCAATAAATTCCCACGGAAACACCTTTATAATTTCAATAATTGTCAAATAGAAAATCTAAAATGGATGATTTGACCTCTCGTGGTAGGTTCAGTGTTAATAAAATTACAATAAATAATGTACGCAATATTAGCTTGCAGGAATTGCTCTAGCACAAGAAATTCCAGAGTCTAATCGATCAACACGCTTTCTATATTACACGGCAGTGGAACATTACCTGTCAAATCGATACGAAGATGCACTTTCTCATTTAGAAGCCAAATGCGACTATACGAGGCGTCATTTGCATTATTCGGAAGCACGAAGCTGTGCATGTAGCTATTTTTATAAAGTTAATTACTACTACTTCATAAAGTTAATAAGCTAATGTAAATTACATCTCGCAAATGTAACAATAGGAATTTTGGGGCGACTGCGGCCTAGATTGATCTTTTATCAAGCGCTTTTGTAGCGATTTCGCTTTTTAACGAAAAATTAGAAGGCGCTATCTGTACCCTTGCAATCCTAGAAACGAGTCTATCCCTTAAGGTACGACTATGCTAACTTGTCGAAGTAACTTGCAACATTTTTCGCAAAAACAATTTGCAGAAGCATAGCCTACATGAGCAAACGAATGTATTTTCTTTCCCTCGATTGGATGAGCTTGCATCATGTACTCATGCTTCTCTTTAGCAAGCTTCGGTTTAGCCTTGGGTGGATTCGAAAATTCTGGTGGCTCCTTCCTTTCCGGCCAATCGGATGAAGGTACCATTTGAACTAAGGCATTGAGTTTAGCTGCATTCTTTTTATCCTCTTCCACCTCCTAATGATAAAAAAGGTTCATGTAATTTGTGTTTTTACCACGTTTTTATTTGTTGTTTGATCACATCATGATACGCACCTGATGTCTCCTTCTAATCTCTTCATTTTGTTGCCTAATTTTATTAATTTTTGCTTCGAGTGCGTTAGACGTCATCTGAAAAATAAATCCAGAATTAGAAATGAATTTTGATGTTCGTGCACACTTTAAATCAGAATACTTTTTCATGAATGGACCAAACGAATTAGTTCAGTAAATGACGTCTAATACATCAGTTGAAAGAATGCAATGTAAAACATGATTTTTACAACTTTCTCAATTGGCCTGATAAAAATTTAAAAGATCTATTCTGTAAACTCGTATGAATTATACACGTTCTAAAAATTTCATTTGGTTAATTGGTTTACGAATTATAAACGACCAAAAGTGGTAGAAGGACCAAAAATCAGGAAAAATTTCAATTCTTTACTAAACTTTTAGCCTTGCAGAGAAATTGAAGTTGTTTGCTCCATTCATGAAAAAGTAATTCTGATCTAGAGTGTGTGGAAACAGTTATGCAAATTGCTGTAAAATAAATATGACAATGATAAAATAAATTCGAGCAGAACCTTTTTAAATATTGAGACACAGTATATCTATATACGAAGGTGTAAAAGTAAGTAGGTAGACCGATTCGTGTCACGTTTCGACGCTTCATTTCATAACGCATCCACGTTCGAATTCCAAACGGTCTCGATAAACGATACGATCCATTTTGCTGGTAACGCTGCGCGAAGTAGAATCGTGTCATTCTACGAAAACGAAAAACAAATTCGGCGCAGATAGTCGAGAAAAATTAACCTGCCACGGTAGGTTTGCATTGACAATAACGCAGTCGAATGTAATTTCGAATTAAAAGTACCAATTCTCGGATGAAGATGATTTATTTTAACAAAAATGCAGTGCTATATGTATATAGGAGGTGTGCATATATAGATATATATGTGTCGGTTTATGTAAATGAAAAAGTTTTAAAGCGAAAGGAATGTAGGCTTCCAAACTAGTTCGGCTCCGGATGAGATTAAAGTTATTCAGAATATAGGTCACACGGCCAATTTTCTTGTTAATTTAGAGAAGTTGTTATCGGCGTTCAGAGTCCGATTATTTTGATGCATTACGATATACATGAACGTGAGGAGACAGAAACGTACGTTTGCAAGTATAGGTAGCGGATGCTCTGAGGTGAGAAATATTAAAACATCACGGACGATTGTGTTTACGCTGTTTTTCACTGAACAATCAGCCACATATGCCACTGTCGAACAATTACGAACAATTCTCTTAGTTTCCTAAGAGAGAAGACATTCGCACGACAACGCGACAAGTACGGATGTTTCTCGGCGCGGATAAGAAAAGTTACTGTGGTCCAGTGGTTTTCATTTCCGCTCACAAACTGGTCAGGAACGTGCCAACTTCACCGGAAATTCGAATCACTCGCTAGTTTTATTTCGCGATATTGATTTACTAAAGTCGTACCAAGTTATCAAATAAATACCTGATACGTGATCAAAGGAATAGAAAAATTAATGATTCATTTTGTATTGGTTTATAAATAAATAACGAACACTGGCTGAGGAGAGTGTTCCATCTTATATCGTGTTATTCATTGGCAAATATATATATTTATACAGAGAGGAAATTATATAGAAAAATGAAGGAGGTTCTGTTCCATGCTGAAGATACTGTAGGTTCCGTTTGTACCTCATTAATTTATTTGAATCTACGTAATCGAGCTTGTTGTCAATCGATTTCAAATTCCGGCTCTTAGATGACGCTGTCAGATATTTCCGTTTCATTTCATGTCACTAAACGCTAAATATCAAATTCCGTTTCGCGCCTTTATTATGCGATCCGCTCGTACTACTCTTTAGCCATATTATTGTTGTATAAAGTGTGTGACACTGAAAATTGAATATACCAAAATGAGCAAGAAACCGTTCTCCGCACCTTCTGCTGCAAAAAAGGCAAAATACCGGTAAGTTTCTATTTTATTTATCGAAAATCGGTTTTTAACCTAACTCGACCGGTTAAATTTAGGTTCGATATTCTTACATTAATTCTCTAAAATATATATGTATGTTTTAGTGGACTCGTATTAATATTTTACAACGCATTTTCAACGTAATCCATATTTTATACTTTCACTTTTTATAACGAAAATCGAGATTTTGTATTATTTGAACTTTTTCAACGAATATTTTAGTAGATTTGTATGCGTCATTAGATCGCAAGTGTTTATGCAAAATAAGAACTTCGTAATTGTTATGTAGAGTTTGACTTTGGTCTGAAGACAATCAATTTTTAATGCATAATTCTTGTTAACAGGAATAATGATGATGATGAGGAGGATTATCCTGGGTCGTTCGAAGCAGAACTGGCTAACATGGATGAGGCTGATGAGGAATTCGGAGATGTTTCGCATATTGCAGAAGAGGTATACATATTTCGGAAATTTATTGTAATATAATAGACGAGATAAACTATTCAAAACCATACTCGAACTGTTGTAAAACGAGTAACAAAATTTTGGTAGCAGAAGTCCAATCACTGTTCTAACAAGTATAATATATGAATATTTTTAATAATTTAACGATTAATTGTATTATTCTAGCCAGCTGAAGAACCAATAGATATTAAACCAAAAGCAGTGAGTTAATATCTCAGAAAAACTCATATTCAGCTAGTGTATGTTTAACAAGCATATCACATTTAATGACCATCTGCTTTGTTCATTTAATTTCGTATTATTTTATCGCAATGTGCACCCATAATTTATTCTATTGCAGCTTGTTATATTTATTTCTATTTTAAGCACATAATAATCTGCTAATGTATTCATTTATTATTAGCCTGCAGATCTATTCGAAATTAATTTAAAAAATCGTCCAGAAAAGATCTCTCTAATAAAAACTGAAATTTGTACAAAGATCTGCAGTCTATTCGTTACATTATTTGTTACACAACGCTTTATGTTCACATTGTAATTATGTAGATACCATTTTTACTGTATTTACAACGCTCAGTGTCATAAAATACGTTTCCCAATGGAACATTGAATTGTCAAATATGTTAATTAATTATGATATTTTCAACAGGGACCTGAACAAGAAAATACAACATTGAAATGGAGTAGACCTCCTCCACCGGAGTTAAATCCACAGAAAGAATCATTAATTTTTCAACAAATAGAAATCGATCATTACACGGGTATAAAATTCTTACTTAATAAATCTTATAATTGATGTTACTTGAAATTTTTATACTAATACAAAATTGTTGTTTCAGGGTCTCCGTTATCTGGCATGCCTGGTAGCAGAGTAGGTCCTGTACCAATAATGAGAATGTACGGCGTCACAGAACAAGGAAACTCTGTTTGTTGCCATGTTCATGGATTCAGCCCATATTTCTTTGTTGCTGCGCCAGCCAAATTTACAGATCATCATTGCAAACCTTTCAAGGTATTTCTTAAGTCGAGTCAAAAATCCGCAATCTATGAATTTCATTTAATTACGTTGAAATTTGTGTATTCCGCAGGAGGCACTCAACAAAGTAGTGCTTAAAGACATGAGATCGAATCCAGAAAATGTTCAAGATGCCATCTTAGCTGTTGAACGAGTGCATAAGCAAAATTTGTACGGCTATACAGGACAAGAGAAATCGTTGTTCTTAAAAATTACGGTAGCGTTGCCGAAATTAATAGCAGCCTGTAAAAGACTGCTTGAGAAGGAGATCGTTTACCCTGAATTCAATCACCAATACAGTGCCTTTGAAAGCAACATTGATTTTGATATTAGGTGTGTAACGTATCAGATTAAAGGGAGAATTCTGTCTTATTTTAAAGATAATTTCATTTAACCTCGTTTCTAGATTTATGGTAGATACATCAGTAGTAGGATGTTCGTGGATAGAATTACCCCCTAAAACTTGGAAGTTACGTGGCCAGTATGGTCACCATCTGAAATCGACTACAAGATGCCAGTTGGAAGTGGATATCGCATGGGATGCTTTCATTTCCCATGAACCGGAAGGCGAATGGTCCAAACTTGCTCCATTTAGAATACTCAGTTTTGACATTGAATGCGCTGGACGTAAAGGTAATGTCATCAGATCGCAAACCTTTATGAAAGATAAAAATTCTCTGTGTCTGTACCAAGTAGCATGAGTTACACAGAAATGTATTTCAATGTTCCACCCTTTTAAGACGTGTGTGTAGATAACATAACAGTCTTAAACTGTATCTTCAGGTGTCTTTCCCGAACCGAATCACGATCCTGTTATACAGATCGCCAACATGGTAATAAGGCAAGGAGAACAAGAACCTTTTCTGCGAAACATTTTCACCCTCAACACGTGTGCGCCCATCATTGGCTGCCAAGTTTTAAGCTTTGAAAAAGAAAGCACAATGTTAGAGGTGTGTAATCCTAAGCCTTTGCGGCCCAAATTATTTCCTTTCTTTTATTTCTAGCTTACGTAGAGTAGCTGAGGAACACTGATATTATTTATGAATGCACTGTAAACCAGTAAACTAAGTAATAGCTTCACATTGTTTGATCTCTTCAGAAATGGGCAGACTTCGTGAGACAATTGGATCCAGACATCTTCACAGGCTACAACATAAACAACTTCGATTTCCCGTATTTAATTAATCGAGCTCAACACCTGAACGTAAGGGACTTCAGCTTCCTCGGCCGGATAAAGAACATCAAATCGGTAATCAAAACTCAGATGCTCCAAAGCAAGCAAATGGGTAAACGTGAAAATAAGACTATCAATTTCAACGGCAGGGTTCCCTTCGATTTAATATTGGTAAGGACGATTATAATATTAATTACTCGATAGCGGATTTTATTCGCAAAAATTAATGGTTGAAATTTAAAACAGTAAATAGATCAACACTAAAACTAAGAACTACTGTTAATGTTCGGTTGGTTCAGTGTTAAAGGATTTCAGATTGTCGATATATTATTTTCATCTTGTTAAAATTGTTAAAGAAAGAATGACAAACTCATCTGGCACCGGTTTCTTAATAAAGATCCACAGACTATTAACTATACACACTGTTACAGTAGAGTGGATGAAAATAGTATTTATACCACAGGTGCTGGTCAGAGATTACAAGCTGAGATCGTACACGTTGAACGCAGTTTCTTACCATTTTCTACAAGAGCAGAAGGAAGACGTGCACCATAGTATCATCTCAGATTTACAAAATGGAAATGCACAAACGCGACGCCGGCTCGCTGTTTATTGTCTGAAAGACGCATACTTGCCTCTGAGATTGTTGGACAAGCTAATGTGCATTATTATTTACATGGAGATGGCGAGAGTCACTGGAGTGTCGATTTACAGCTTGCTAACCAGAGGACAACAGATCAAAGTGGTTTCTCAACTACTGAGAAAGGTTTGCAATAATGAGAGATTTTATTTACACGCAGCTGACAACAATCACGACTTTGATCTGCAAATTATTCGTTTACGGTTTCAGGCAAAAGAAAAAGATTACCTGATGCCCGTTCGTCATGGTTCGCCAGGTGAAGACCAGTTCGAGGGTGCTACGGTCATAGAGCCAAAACGTGGATACTATAACGACCCTATAGCCACTCTAGATTTCAGTTCTCTGTATCCCAGTATCATCATGGCGCACAACTTGTGCTACACAACTTTGTTAAACAACGAGAAACAAGTTAAATATAACGTCAACGCCAACGACATCACTAGAACGCCAAGTAACTCTACGTTCATCAAAGCCAACGTGAGAAAAGGACTGCTTCCTGAAATTCTGGAGAGTCTTCTGGCAGCTAGGAAGAAAGCGAAAACTGAGTTGAAAAACGAGACTGATCCTTTGAAGCAGAAAGTGCTGGACGGTAGGCAATACGCTCTGAAAGTCTCGGCGAATTCTGTTTACGGTTTCACCGGGGCGCAGATGGGGAAGCTACCGTGTTTGGAGATATCTGCTGTAAGTTTTAATAATATATGATTGCTTTAAATCTTGTAACGTTATTTGAAGCTTTATATTTTATAAAACAGAGCGTCACTGCTTACGGACGTACCATGATAGAAAAAACGAAGCACGAGGTAGAAGAAAAATACTGTGTTTCAAACGGATACAAAAATGATGCTATAGTCATCTACGGAGACACTGATTCTGTGATGGTTAAATTCGGCGTGAAAACAATCGAAGAGGCCATGGAACTCGGAAGGGAAGCCGCAGAATATGTTACATCCAAATTTCAGAAGCCCATCAAACTCGAGTTTGAGAAAGTCTACTTCCCCTATTTATTAATTAACAAGAAACGATACGCTGGTCTGTATTTCACGAAGCCTGATAAGTACGACAAGATGGACTGCAAGGGTCTCGAGACCGTGCGTAGAGACAACTGCCCTATGGTCGCGAACATGATGAACACCTGCTTGCAGAAATTACTCATTGATAGGTAATTAAATATTGTAAAACTTCTGTAAACTTAATTAGTAATATAGTCTTTTAATAGGAACCCCGACGACGCGCTGAATTATGCAAAGCAAATGATCAGCGATCTACTGAGAAATCGCATTGATATATCTCAACTGGTGATCACAAAAGAATTAACTAAGACTGAATACGCAGCCAAACAGGCTCACGTAGAATTGGCAGCAAAAATGAAGAAAAGGGACGCAGGTACAGCGCCGAAACTTGGCGACAGAGTCCCCTATGTTTTCATAAGAGGGGCCAAGGGGGTCCCAGCTTATCAGAAAGCAGAGGATCCAATCTACGTGTTGGAGAACAACATTCCCATAGACACAAACCATTATTTGGAGAATCAACTGTCCAAGCCACTGGTGCGAATCTTTGAACCGATTCTAGGTGACAAAGCAGAGTCCCTTCTTTTAAAAGGAGATCACACGCGAACAAAATCAGTAGGAACGTCGAGAGTCGGTGCTCTATCCGCTTTCACGCGCAAAATAGAAGTATGCTTAGGTTGCAAAGCCGTTCTGAAACCGGAGAGAGAGAAAATGGCTGTATGCGAGTACTGCGAACCCAAAGAAGCAGTGTTCTATCAGACTGAATTGTATCAAGGTAGAGAACTGGAAGAAAAATTCTGTAGACTGTGGACCGAGTGCCAAAGGTGTCAGGGGAGTCTTCACCAGGAAGTGTTATGCACGAAGTATGTATAGTTGCGTCGAGGAAATATAATTTTTGGGAACCTTTTTAGGTTCATCTCAAAAGCTGCTCGGATTAATAATGGATTAATTGTCTTGTTTCAGTCGTGATTGTCCAATATTCTACATGAGGAAGAAAGTGCAAATGGAATTGGACACTCAAATGAAACGAATCGAGAGATTTGGGATACCCGAGTGGTAACGTTATGGGTATTGGAAGACTAGTTGGAGAGGTATCATTATAGTTATTGTTGCATTTCAGACTTGTATGCGAAATTCTATTTTCATACGCTTAGATTGATTATACTTAAATATCTCACTTAATAATGATTAAGGAGGTAAATGTTGTGATAATAAGAAATATTCCTCAACATATTTTTTAACGTTACTAACATTGTGTATATTCCTACACAAGACGAACTATTATTTTCTTTTTATAATCAATGACAAGTTATATGTTTGAGGTGTTCAAATATCATTATTCTGCTCATTTTGATTAATTATCAACACATTTCTCTCATTAATTATTCACCCTCTTACACTCTAATACGAAGTAATTATAAAGCGTTAGACATATCAATGTTTCCATAAAATATTTACTTCGTTCGTCAGATTTTGTACAAATCATTGGTAGAAAGTTTTTGCGTGGTACATAGGAAAATGATTTCTGCTCTAAGTATACTTGATCTCGAAACAATTGAAATGATTGGTGATTCGAATACAATTGGTGCTTGGAGCATTGATTATGAAACAGTATCTATATTTACTTTAAATACATAAATTATCAAATCTCCGATACACTGTTCAGTAATTGCATGTGATACTTAAATATATTATCTGTTATTATTTGGTATGTAAACTGAAGTAATTAAGATTACATATAGTTTCGGCTCTGAACAAAAAGATTAACAACGTACATTCTTTAGCTTTGCAGGATACTGTTATTTTCAAAACGAGTATGACGTGAAATGCAAATCTTGCTTCTATGTGAGAGGGCAAAACAAATGCAAATAATTCGTAAGATACTCTCTGAAAGATGCGAATCATATGTTTCCCTGTTTTGCGTGTGGCATTCCTTTCTTTTTTTATATATAAAAGAATTTTTTTACATTTCAAGGGCTTATATTATATAAATGAAATTAAACCAGTTACATATATGTACACAATTATTCACACACTATGTCAACGATCTTGACACGTTAAACGATTTCCAATTTCACTGAAACATCTATGAACGATAGCCTTGATTACTGGTAATGGTAAAAGTGATATATTTATATACCAATATACACACTATGTTTCCCATTGGCTAATTGCGGGTAGCACACTTGATGTATAGACGTTTTATTTTTATATTCAAAAAATTTGTTAAAATTGTTATGTTGTATTGAACGTGTCGTAACGAAAACTTCCTGATTGACTTTATAAAAATAAGAAAAGACGAACTGCAGTGGCGATAGAATTGTTAAGCATGCTAATAACAGAATAGAACGAACGTTTCATCGAATCCGAAAGATTTTCTAGTTTGTTTTTCGTTTCTTCTACTTCTTTTTCTTTTTTTTATTACACTACGAATCCACATAAGAAAGATAAAACTTTTTGGTTCAGTTTTATTCTCGGTTTCACAGTATGAAAAAGGTGTATAGTAAATCTTAGAATAGATCTTCAATGGAAATTGTAAGGCTATTTAAAATATAATAAATAAACATAATGAGGCGCCCAGCATCGCGCAGGTCATTCGGAACGACAGTCGTGTGTGACTAGTCTTCTCAGTAAGGCTTGGGTAAAAAAAATTCGTTAATAATCTTGATCATTTTTTACTTTGCAGCGCGTTCGACAACCAGTCCATCGCTTGGTCGAGACCCTCGCCTTTTGTCGCGGATGTTTTGAAGATTTGGAACGTTCTGTTTTTAAGGGCGTCTAACCCGAGCGCTTGATGCACCTCTGCGACACTTAAACAGCCCGCCATGTCTTGTTTATTCGCTAACACCACCAAAATAGCGCCTTGCAACTCTTCCTCCTGAGAAGATCAATTATATATGTATTTCTATAAAATATGGCCTCGGTCATTTTAACACTAGGCTGATAAAAATAACAAGAAAGTGTTGATCCAATTTTCAGCCATTTCTTAAAAGTATATATACCCAAAAAAAGAAATTTATCGAATAATCTCTCGTGCACGTATTTTTACAATCTCAACAATCGTAAATTAACTATATTAAAACGCGTCTCGTAAACGTAGTATTAATGTATATTTTAAATATTTAATGTTATATGTTCGAAACTGTGATGATCATTGTTATTTATTATATTAAAGATCACTTACTCGCAGCATATAAATTAATTCATCTTTTGATATGCCTATTCTATCTTTGTCTGCTGAGTCGACAACATAGATTATTGCATCCGTGTTCGAGTAATAACACCTCCAGTATGGTCTACAAATTTAAAGAATTATGTTATCCATGATTGTTGAAGCTCATTTTTTGGGCTTCTTAACTATGGGAACGAGAGTATTCGTTTCAAGAGAAACTTCCCAATCATTTACAGCCAACGTACCGTATACTAGTTTGTCCACCAAGATCCCACACTTGAAACTTTATATTTTTATACGTTACTTGTTCTACATTAAACCCTATAGTAGGAATTGTTGTAACCACCTCTCCCACCTGCAATCTAATAAATGAGGGATTACAGAAACTTTGTAGTCAAGCGTGATTAAATCAAACATGATCTTTGAAGTTTCTTTTAATTAGTGTTCAAAAATCCTTAAATAAATTTCTTTCATCTTTTGTTTACTGAAAATATCAATACAAAATCTACAAGTCTTATTGCACACTAAAGTACATCTCAATAATTAACTGGGATAAGACAATAAATTAATATGTACTATAGAAATAACGTACAGGATTTCAAGAAAGTAATGGTCATCTATTTTAAGGGTGATTATTGTTACATTATCAATTCAAGATGTGTAGCACTTTCTCAGTTGCCACCTTTTCAAATAAAAGACAGTGAGATAAGAAAATGGTAGTTTCCATTTATCAACACATGCTGTAACCTGTAGACTTTGTAACCCAGTTTCACTACTACTACTCGGTTACAATGTCCCTTATCATTGAGGCTCCCTTATCTCTGGGTTCAACATTGCAGAACTAATAATTTTTATAATCGAGAACCAGTAGAATGTCTACTACTTATTGCAAGAAGGTAGTGCATTCGATTCGATAAAAACGTATACTTCACGAACAATGCTGATTATAATTTTGGACCGCAATTAATACTAGAATAGTGCTTTAAAATGTTAAGTGTGTACGCGAACATGTCGATATTTATATTTGTAGTATTACAATCTGAAATACAGATACATTTATACACTGTGACTCTAATATGGAAAATTTCACTCGGATGTGGGAGGCAAAGTCAAAAAAATATGCCCAACAGTGAACGTGTTAATCGGTTTTCTGTAGGTAAATTATTAACAACGACTTGTAGACTAGTTTTCTTGCATTAAACATGTTGTGGGGAATCAACTCTAGGACCATTACTTTCGTGTCACCCTGTAGAAGCGTTTAAACTGTCACGCGAAACGCAGGCTAGCTTGTCAATGTGGACCAAACCTGTATAAGATCGTAGTTTTCCCAGCACCGTCCAGACCGAGGATTAAAATTCTCATTTCCCGGCTGCCGAGCAGATTACGAAAATAACTGAGTAGTCCTCCTGGAAAAAATGTAGAAACATCGGTATCACGTAGAATTGTCGAGGAACGAGAACTGTCGGCCGATATCAACCTCTAGCATTCGTGTTCGGTTCGGGGATTCGGTGATTTCGAGAATGGGAACTCGGCAGAAAGGTATCGAGTGACTCACCCATATTGATAACGTGTTATTTCCGATTCATATAGTACAAATTAACGTTTATTGTCAAATATAACAATCGGAGTTCTGTCTAAGTAACCGGGGCTGCACACCCCCTTTAAACTGTCCACAGATACAGTCCTCTTTGGATCACTTGCTGACTCGTATCGTTCCTCCAACATACGTGAAGTTCGCCGCAGTTCCCTCTACCTTCGACGAAGAGTATAACAGAAGCGAAATTCTTGTTAGAATATTTGATCTCGGTACTCGTAAATCGAATGGCCTTGATAAATTGTTCTACACACAGTGTCGTTACTTTTTCTGAACTTATATATCTGTCTTTTTATCTAGGACATTGGAATGGAAGAGAAATAAACGAGTGTGTGTCGGGGACTGGAAGTTGCAAGGCGCGGCAATATTTGAATTATATAGTTTAGTAGATATTTCAAAGGGTAGAATTGAATAAGCATGCGCACTCGATTAGTTCTAAATCTACGTTTATTTGCGGACGCACGCGCACTAGATCCTCAAAAAAGCATCGAATTTTCGTCTCTACTATGTTCTGTGTTCTCAATATGCCAACTGGATCAGGAAAAATCTTCGTGCAACCTGTTCTCCAAGTAAAAAACACAGCGAGGATTGTTATGTATTCGTAAAAAAAACCTCCGGTATATCAGGAACGGATCAAAGTTCATTGAAACATCTTTTTTCATTTACATTGTTCTTTAGCAACTTGCTAATTAGCAAGTTTCCAAACTTGCCTATACAAATGCAAATATACGCGAACGCAGTTTATATTTTTATGTATGATACAGTTTTTATGTACTCTTGACTTAAGATCACGTTTGTTGACTTTTTATGTAAACAAACACCTGAATTGACAAAATGATAAGCAAACTATACGCGTCGCTTGTACTTGCGATATAAAAATTGTCCTAAAAGCGAGTCAATTGATTATTATAATATAATCTTTCGTAAATTCGAACAACATTCTGGTCTTTTTTGAGATCGATTAAATTTTATATTCTCCATGAAATATAAATAAAATGTGGCATAATTTAGTCATTAATTCCTTATATAAACAGTTACATATTTTCATTCAGTCCAAACTAAAATCCAAACCTGCCATATGATTAATCATTGTACAATAAAATTTCTACATAGAGATATTGTTTGTCATTATATCTTGTAATCATACTGGGTGCTTTTTTCTTTCGCTCAGTAGTGTATATACCAAAAAGCGGAGTTATTTATAAAAGTCCCAATTAAAATTTCCGATTTTTCACCGTCGATAACTGTTGCAGCGCGACGCTTCGACGAAGTTCACTAAATGGCGTTAGGATGGCGCCAGGACCGTTTTCCACGGGTTCGTCCCTCGCTCAACAGGTTCTTTTTTTTTGTGGACTGGACCGAAAGTGGTTCTGCTGGGATGCTGCACAAACGCGGCGCCTGTGTTGCCAGTAATTGACAGCTGCCGAAAAGCGGCGACTCGTTGTATACGTGTGCGCGGATATTTCGTCCCCGTAACGAGACACGTCCGATACGGTTCGTGCCGTAAATTTTAAAACAAGTCCGCGAAGAGAGAGAGCCCGAATAACCGTTTTCGTATTTGCTATCGGATATCTTCGGTCCCCGATGCATTATGTATTTGCGCCAACCTGGTCATCCGCGGGCCGCCGTTTAAAACGACCCACAGTGTGTTTACAGTTTCGTGAGACGTGTTCTGGTGCGCTTTTCACCGCGGTCATGTAATACTTTCGTCCGACGAGTCTCTCCGCGCGAAACCAGTGAGCCTACCAGGATGCGAACGCGACATTCGATCAAAAAGTGTAGTTTCTGTTAAAAAATCTCGTCGCGGGTTCTACGGGGACCGTCATGCCGAGGATCCACATATGTTTGGTCCTACCAGCACGTTGAAGATTCCTCGGTAAGTCACGTATCCACTCCTCGTATCATTCTAAATCTTTCAACTGCACATCCGAATGCGTTTATAGTTTATACTGTATATGATTTGGTGAAACCTGAAAAGACGTGTATACCAAGGTAACAATCTTCGAAGTCTAAGAATTTTTTCTGGGTTAGACTTTGGTCAAATAATAAGAGTTTTTATCATTAAATAAAAGAATCTTATATAATTAGGTATAAGAATCTTAAATCGAAGAAAACGTGTACACAAAGCTAACGATCTTGTAGGCCCAAGAATTTTTCTCTCGTTCAGGTGAAATAATTCGTGTGATTGAGAATTTGCCGCTTCTTTTGTTCAAACGTTGGTAAAGTAACCGAGGAACCGTTTAATTGATGTGAGAGATTTTTCTCCTCTTCAGATTTTTGTGAGATAGTCGTGGCCCTCGGAAGACACCTGAGGCACGTTCATAATAGCTGTCCGCTACACTCGTATCTTATAAGCCTGAAGTAATATGCACCAAACGGACAGCTATTATGACAATGCTGGAAATTGTCGATCTTTACACGAAGATCCACAGTCCGTCATAACCACATGCAGTTTCAAACAAAATTCAAACTATGCACAGCCTGAAAGCAACACAATTATTTAATTATAATAAATAACTATAAATAAATTTATACAATTTCGATGGTATCTTTAACCTCGTGGTTCTGAAAATGGCAAAGTCATTCAGTTTATTTTTAATCTTAGTACATGGTTCTAACAAACTTATTCAGTGAAACAAAGAAACTCGATGGTATCTTTAACCTCGTGGTTCTAAAAATCACAAAATCCTACGATTTCACGCACTTGTGACAAACATGAGTGGATGAAGTTCAAAACAGTGAAAGGATTAAAAGACCGTAAAAATATCGAGATTTTCATTTAACTTGAAAATCAAACATTTCTTCCGACCCGGAATAATTCCATTTTGTTTTTTTTTCGGTTTATAGATACTATAGGGTTGTCTGCTAATAGGCATACGTACACACATTCAACCCTATTAGCAAACAACCCTATATATAGTTAAATTTATAAAAATAGAAAATCGAAAATAACAACAGAATTGTAAAATTACGATCGCCAACAAATTGGAAAAAAAGACAGATCGGAACGAACGCCCGTGACCTAAAACATAATATGTAATACCTCATACATAACTTAAATGTATACGAATTGATTAGATAGTGGTATTTAGTGTAATTTTAGTGGTGACTCTGAGTCACTAGGGTCGAGTGTTAAGGGTCAAAGAACAAATGAAGATTTTATCTGGCTCTGTTTGGCAGACACTTTTGTCGACAGATTAGAAATAAAATAAAGCGAGTTTCGTGACATGCAACACACAGGACGAACGATCAGGATTGTCTGCGCGTGTTAGAAAGTTCGCGGACCCTAGCTTCGAACAAACGGCGGGAACCGGTTTTCCCGAAAAACCGATTTTTCTCGGTGCGGCCGCGGGCGACGTTTCAGGACGGGTTCGAACATGTTCGAACGACAGAGCCGTCGGGAACGATAACGTGAATACGTTGAAGAACGATTTGGGCTTCTTTTCAGAGGATTTACAGCTAACCGGTTACCGCGTAGGCCGCCGGAGTCTCGTTTGATAGATCGTGGATCCTCCTTCTCGGACTTTCGCCCGATCGGTGACGTACCAGACATTGATATAGCGTCATGCAAATTTCATTTCCGGTATGAGAATACTTGATTTATTCGTGGGTAACGAACCACGATTTTATCCGAGATATTGTGTGTTACGAATGAAATAAATAAAATCAACAAATGACCACCGTTATTCGAATACTACATTTTATCTGTTCGAACTGATTACGCGACGAGTGACACCAGATGTTTGTCGACAATCTGCGGATCTAGAGCATGTCGTCGAGATAATATAGGAAGTGCACCTGTGAGTAGAACCGGTTAACGAGAAATCGGTGTATGAACGACTAAAAAGATGCCCCCTCCTTCAATGTAATTAGATTTAATTCATTTAATGCGTGTAGGACGTAAGGAGTCCCTCCACTGTGCTTAAATATTGTTAATGTCTAGGTCTAATTACTTTATATTTAAGTAGATATACGCAGATATGATTTAATAATACAATGGTCTAGAATTCTAGAAATAAAAATAACTTCTAACGAATATTATTTTTACCTATCGTTTTCGAACTGTTTTACATCGATTCCTAAATATCGAAAAAATATGTCAAATATTTATCAATGAAAATATGATTGTATAAACGCGTTTATGTTTACAGTAGCAACCACATCAGCGATCCAGGTAATGTCAAGCGAACAAGTCACATGTCTAAACGATAAGAATCTGCGTGCCACCTGTCCGAGAATTAATAAAAAAGATAAAAAAGGAAACAAGAAAATGGTGTCAGAAAGCGGTGTCCCGTAATAAAAAGTGTCGCGGAAAGCCGCGTATCTCGAACGTGTCTTCGACCACCGGGGACATAAATCGAAACCGGTAGCCATATTCGAGACTACACTGAACGCAGGGGAATCACGCGTACTTATTCACGAAGATTATTCCGTGTGATCGTAAATACGGTGGCCGATATACTATCGTAAACCTAGCCAGCCGCGTGATGCGAATGCTTATATATATGCCGCGTGCGCGCTTATTAAATCGTCGGCTGTTTACTTGCACGGGCCGCTTGTCCCGCCGATCTTCCGACCCGTAACGATCTCGTAAATCGTGCTGATCCACGGCCCATAGGGCACCGTTTACGCGCGTTCCCTCGTCTATTTTTTCCTCGGAGAAATCCCGGATGCACAAACATTGGGCGGGGCTAACAGCTCGAAATCTTCGTTCCTTAAACAATTGATCGAATATCTTCATGCACTTAACAGTATGACGTGGTTGGTGTACAGGTCCACTGTTCATGTATCTATTTTTTGGTGTAATTTCAAAATCAAACCATAAGACTTTCTAAAAGTATAGTTACAATTTATACAAAATAAAAAGGGTATACCTCCAGACTGTTAAATTCAGCTCGAAATCTTCGCTCCTTAAACAATTGATCGAATATCTTCATGCACTTAACAGTATGACGTGGTTGGTGTACAGGTCCACTGTTCATGTATCTAATTTTTGGTGTAATTTCAAAATCGAACCATAAGACTTTCTAAAAGAATAGTTACAATTTATACAAAATAAAAAGGGTATACCTCCAGACTGTTAAATTCAGCTCGAAACCTTCGCTCCTTAAACAATTGATCGAATGTCGCCTTGCACTTGACTTGGTGTTATTTCAAAATAGATCCAGAGGACTGTCCAAAAAATATAGTTTTCTCAACTCGCAGTTTATATCGAAAATTCAAATGGTTCTAGTGTAGGAATAGGAAATTGGAAATAGATACTTGGTCCCCTCGGGGTTTCAAGTCCATATACCACTCTCCTTCTCTTTCCAATTTCACCTATCGCCTAATTGCAACCAATTCCAGCGGGACCTACTGTTTTAAGGTGGGTTCCGAACCACCTTTGCCAACGACACGTGAAAAGTACCTGGGAGTCACTTCCCGGGTTTTTACCAGGCGGTCACCCATCCAAGTCCGTTCCACGCTCCACATTGTTTAACTTCGGTAATCGAATGAGAACCGGTGCTTTCAACGGGACCACGGTCGTTGGCTTCCAAAAAGTATAGTTACAATTTGCCTAAAATAGAAGGGTGCACGTCAAGACTGTTAAATTGTGCACAAGTTTATGGAACGGTACATTCAGCCCCATCCTACAGTAAACTTGTCCATCATTCTTCAGATGTCCTAGCATCCTGAACTCCTAGCGCTATGATTTATTTTACGATCACAGTGATTAGAATGTCTTTGGTCGTCTATAATTTTCTAGAGGAAATTGAAACTCTGTAGCGTAAGTGTACCTGATCTTAGGAAACGAGTTGCTTGAAAATAAATATCTGCTAACAAACTAGTATACATATGAATGAACACAATGATGAGAATAGAGATGGCTGACTATTGGCTTCTTCTTGAACGCTTGCAAGAACAGGTGAAAAATAACCATAAGTAAGTAGAAAGAAAACTAATTCTATGGAGCTAGGATTGCATACATATTAAACCACCGTGCGCTGGATCCTGCGCGGCATTGAATGCCCGGTACATACACCATACGCTTGTGCTATGGTATGGTATGGCATGGCGTACGGCCGTGCGCCCGCCCCGCGGCCACCGCATTCCAACGGCTGCCCAAACCGAAACCTATATCGTGTACTCCCGTCTCTCTCTCTACTCTCTCTCTCTCTCTCTCTCCTTCTCTCACGATGTCCTCTCCTCGCTATACCTCCTTCTTCCTATCTTCCGCCGCGTTGTCTTACTCTGTACCCCCTCCCCCGATCTCTTTCTAACCCCCACCAGATGCCCTCTTAGGCCGTCATCACAAGAGCGTTAACTCTTTCAGGGGTACAGAGGCCACCACGATATGTTTATAGTCCCGTAAAAATTCGAACGCTCGAGCTACTCTCGAAGGGCACCTCCAACTTCACGGAGTATTGCTGTTCTGAGTATTGCTAGTAACATCTTCGAGGTATCAGTCTCCTTGCATCCCCTCCACGTGCCCTCCCAGACCTCCACATGGTCAATTCGTTCACGAAGAGCAATTTTTTAAATTGCCAAGACGCATTCCATAATGCTTACACAACAATTCCAGAAAACGAACCGGTGACTCCGCGCATCCCTTAGGGTTAGTCATCCAACTGGACGACGAACTGTGACGCATCGCTGTGGTAATTCGTGCGTCCACTTTTTTTAATACGCAATGTGCATGAGATTATAAAAAGGTCCAGAGTGAAAAACTATCATCCACTTTAATAGTTTGACTGATAAACCAGCAACTTTGTCAACGATTTATTTAGTGAAATGTAAATGGAAAAGTACCCACAAAACCGATGCGAATATTCTTTGTTCACTGTTACGTCAACTTACACTTTGAAAATAAAAATGTGTCCGAAGAACGTTACATACTGAGGCAGTAAAATTATTCATACGTTTCATTTAACCACATGAATTTTTTCGCCGCTTCATTAAAAATCGCTCTTTAATCGAGCTTCGTTAAAAAGTAACGAAATGAAGCCTCGCGAAAATAAGTTCATCAAAAAAATCTTGAAACCCGATGCATCCGGGGTGCAAGGGGTTAATTGGTCCGTGCAGTGGGTCGGTGCAATTTAATACGCGTCCGCGTGTCAATCCGGGCTGATTCTTCGCACACTTTTGCTTCTATTTTGACCATACTCGTTTCGTTAAGGGGCCCGTTCCCGGCGGACATTGTAGCAACCCGTGGACGACTCGCGACGGATCGCGTTGCTCCCTTTGACGAAGAGGGGTGGGGCCCTTCCATGCAATTACTCCGGCTGGCAGCCAAAGTGCTTCCTTAAGCGTGCATATCAAGAACAGCTTGGGCCCCCTTCGCGCCCCCGTTTCTTCATAAAGTGAAAGCACGCGCGCAATGCCGGCTGCTCTTTCGCAGAATTTTCATCCACGCGATGCTCTCCAGGATCCGCCGTGTATTTTTACCGTTCCAGGGGCATTTTACGACTCCCCTAACTGTTTTCCCTCTTTCTTCTGCGGCACCGAAAAACTCCTCGACTGCCCCCTCGGGTGTTCGAATCGGTGGAAAGCTCTAGGAGGCTTTGGGAAGCACTAGAAAGCTCTAAGAAGAAACTCTGGGAGCTCAAATAAAATATACGAGACTCTAGGAAGCTCCATGGAACTCTAGCAGCTTTATGGAACTTCAGGAAGCTCTGGGACACTCTAGAAACACCTCTGGAACACTAGGAAGTTCTAGAAAATTTTGAAGAGCTCTAGAAACCTGTAACAAACTTTAGAGAGTTCTAGAAACCTGCAGAGAGCTCCAAGAAACTTTTTGTGGATTCTAGGGAGCTGTAGAGAGCTGCAGGAGCCTCTAGGAAATTCTACGAGGGTTCTAAGAAGTTGTACAAGGACTCTAGGGAGTTCTACGAGGAAGCTCTAGGAAGCTTTCGTACGCCCGTTGATTTTTTCCAAATTTTATTCACACATTCATAACCACACTACTGTCCAATTTCAGTCGTGCACCAAAGCTTGATGGTGATGTAATAATAATCATATGACAATTTGTAGAACAATAGAATCATATAACAGTTTAGTTCTACTAGAATTGATGAAACTAACAAATTCATCGAATTAATGAAACAAAGTGCACATAATGATGAGAATTGTTCAGCACGACAAGCGGCAACGCGAAGATTGTTGGCGAATCCGTCGAACGCCCACGCGATCGAATAAAATATAATTCGCATGATTGACTAAACGAGCACTCCGGGCTCCCTTCTCTCGCTGAATTATGCGCTCGCTTATACCATTCCTCAGAGGGTTAATCGAAGTGCACTACCAAGTACTGCTATCCACTTATGCAACCGACTACCGCGCCCACTCGTGTTTACTCCTGTGCATCGATGCGCTTGTGCGATTCGTGATCATGAACCGAAGATGATCCCCATGTGAACTTAGAAAGCCATACGGTGATGATCGTGCAATTCATATTATTCACATTTTGTCCACTCTATGTGACCTGCTGACTGCTATCGATGCAGGTTGATCTTCCAAATCGATTTTTAATAAAATATTCAGAAAACTTCTTGGTATTCAATGCAGTTCCATAAAATGCTAATAATCATTATCAGAACTATATTCACCGAATTTAGATGGTAAACCATAGATTGTTTAACCATCTCCAGGGTGATCTTCGTGGATACATCTATAGCAATAGTTATTAACAATAACAAATTCTATAAAGTTTTTCTCTTAGGAGCATCGCGGCAGTATCTCCTACTAAATGTGGAAGGTTTCATCGCCATCGGTACATTCTTTGCTGAGCAAACGCCGAAGAAGTCGGTTAATAATAAATGAAGCATTACTTTTTTTGCAATTAAAAGTCGTTTTGAATGAAAAAAATTATAACGGGACCACCCCGGGAACATACTCTACAAGATGCAAAAGGTTTCGTATCGATTGGTCCATCCATCTCGGTGTAATCGGTGAACATACATAGAAAAAAAAGCGAGAAAAAGACACATACAGGTCGAATTGAGTGAACTCCTTCTTTTTCGAAGTCGGTTAAAAATTATTATCGATACGTTGTTGGGAGTCTGTCCACCAAAACTCGATCCCGCATAATCATTTTGTTCATTTATATACTGTTACGTCCGGTGCTTCAGCCAGTGGTAATAATTAATAAAATCAATGATATATTTTTTATTCTTTTTGCCCATGATGTTACATTCATTTTAAGTCCCACTTTGTATAATACTTTTTAATTCAAATCTAGAATGCTCGAGGTGCACAAATTTATTGTCCCAGTTAATAGATTTCTTATCGATCGAAAGCAACGTCTTCGACCAAACCCCAGAAAAAGTAATGCAATAAAAATCGCTCGTCCACATATCCCAGTATCCCTCGCTATCATTGAACGGCATCGTTCAACTTCTCAACATTTCAGACGAAGGCTCGAAGTCCTACTTCGGGATTCGCTTCACGTTTCACTTCGCGCTCCTTTTATTTCCAGATCCGTTCCCGGTTCAGCTATCCACTTCTCTCGATTACAAAATGGCCGAGCCTTTTATAGACAAATAAGCCTTCCACCGATTTCATCTTAAGGATAATTGCCCGGCCGGTCGCCATCTTTCTCTAACACTTTCGAATCTTATTCCACCCATTACACCGACGCAAGATTATCACAAAGAAAATATCAAAATTCTTCGTTACAATCGAAACTAATCTTTTTGTGTACTTACTGGTGAACAATTACACTTAGAAATGTGTTTGTTGATTATCGATCGTAAGGTAGTTTATAACAAGAAGTATTGATGATCTCGGCGCAAAGGTTCTATCAGAAATTAAAGCAATTGTGCTAGTTTGATTCAACTTTCTACGTTTCGATCCTAATATGGATCCTTTTCAAGAAAGAAGAAACAACTGCGTCTGTAAATTTTTAAAAGAGTTTTCAATGTTAATGTATACTGAAAAACAGATTTAAATACAAAATTCAAAATAACGGTAATGAATTACCAACTGATTTCTAGAATCAGAATTGGGCACTCAGAAGTAACCCATTTTTGTTAAGTAAAAAAGAAAACATGATCTGCGATATATGTAAAGTACCAGTGAATATAAATCACCTTATACTAGAATGCAAAAAATATGAAAATGAAAGGGAAAATGCTAAACTGCCTGGATCTTTACCCATTCTGTTAGGTTCTGAGGAACTCATTGTCGGTCTTGCCCAATATATCAAAGATACTAAGATGTACAAAATATTGTAAGAAAATGTACCGTGTTGCTAATGACCTTTGATGTTAAAGCAACGTTAAATAAATAAATTTAAAAAAAACTAATCACATGCACAATAATTAAAATATTCGGGGTGCTTGCTAATACATACAGCTAAATTCTTTAAATATCGAGTGTGACACAAAAGATTTATGGGGCTGCTAGAGTCCCAAAACGCCTAGATGGAAAAGCCCATAAGATGCAACGTCTGTACGGATCTGAAGATTGTGCTGGAGGCGAACCGCTCTATAACTGGTTTTCAATCAGTTGCTGGTAAGCGTGCAGACCCCGATCACCTAGATGACGGACTTTCAGCGATAATTACCGTCGGTGCTCGCTGGTCCGTGCGCAAACGCGAATAAATTCGTGCCGTAGCTACCTCGCATCGCCATTTAAGAAGAACGGCGCGAATCATCTGCGGCCAGGAGTCTGTGTCAGCGAAGATCGAGGACGCCGCGCGTGTTCCTCCACTTTGTTGGCGAGGATTGAGACACGCTCGATCCGTTCAACGATCCCGGTTCGATCGACTTTTTTCTCTCTCTCTCTCTCTCTCGCTCACGAAGTGGATCGAGAAGCTGTCCCGCTTATATAGACCGTGTTATCACGTGTTTTTCTTCTCTAGTTCCTTTTTTCTCACTCTACGGAGAGTCCACGCAAATGATCGACTAGTTTTCTCGTTTTGCGACTCGCAATTTGACCGCGTTTTATTATACTGCTAGGCGCGTCTTTTTCTCTTTTTTTCGCGCTTATGCCTGCCTTGGAAACCTCTCGAGCTGCTCTCGTTTGCATGTGAGCATTTTCTCTTTTAGAAAGACCGCGTGTTTCGGCGAATCGATCGGGGAAATTGATTCGAGAGGATCTTCAGGCTTCCTGCTCTCGCGAAATCGTTGACTGATCGAGGATTTACGCGCGAGAAGATCGTTAGCTCCCGATTTCAGTAGATTAGCCTGTACACGTGGATGAAAATCGCACGAACACCTGCGCGAATTAACAGTTAAAAGTGGAGCACGATGTGAATTGTAGAAACAAATTGTAAAAATGGTCGAACTTTATTCACTCCCTTATTAATTGATTAATTGGTTATCGATCGTAATTTATCTTCAAGATATTACAAATTTTTATTCGCGGCACAAAGGTTCGATCATTTACAACAACAAATAGCCAATTTGTGAGATACTAAACGCTGGATTCGGATTTGAATCTTCAGGTTCGAGAACCACGTTAGCTATTAAAAATGTTTTTAATCAGTTTTTAAAAGAAAGGAGATGTTTCGTCCTAGACCCGCTAGAGGACTCACAACCTTCACTCCCTTATTGTTGAAAGTCGTAGTTAGACGGGCGGTCTTTTATGAAAAATGAAAGTTAGCTGTGGTAAATGCAAGAATTCGCGATTAGCAGAAATTTACAGGAGCCAAGTAACAATTTCTGTATAAAATACTCGTTCCTAAACTGTTTATCGAAACAGTTTTGAAGAGCGACATGCACGAAAAAAATATTTCTTTGCCCGATGTACGAAACCGTGATTGTCCCACACGTGCGACTCGCATTGATTAATCTCTGAACTGTTGTATGTTAATGTAGCGCGTGTACAATGGCGGCTCGGTTTCGTATGAATGAAAGCAAAGGCGTAGAGATTCGTGCGTACAATGTTCCCCAGAAGAAACCGTGACGATTGGGAAAAACTTTGAAGGAAAGTAATTGCTCGCAAGAACTTTCTCGGGGCTCGAAGGTCATTAACGAGCGGCTGGATGATTCCGAGAGTAATTAGGCGGCGCGATAGGATCGCACCTCCGCGAGTCAGGAAACAATTATTCGTCTATTTATTCGTGGAGCGTTCGTTTGTGTCGCACGGATGGCGTTAATTACTCTTGGAAACCAGCCGGCAACGACCGAATGAACAGAGCGGAGCAGAGTCCCCTCGAAAGGAGAGAAAAAAATGTCACGACACGTGTCTGTTCGACTGGCTTTTTTCACCAAGATTCACTCGAACTTTCTCCGGTGAGACCATTCCGCAGCATCATGCTTCCGAGGATCTCTCATGAACTAGTTGGAAAGAACGTTTTCTCCTCTCGGTCTTCGCAATAATTATTTTCTGGAATCCTTCGGTGTTCGTCAGAATAATTTTATTCGTTATCTGCATTTTTTTAAATTAAAAATTTGCTATTAATATAGGAATTAATAATGTACTCCTCGTGAGCAAATGGGTAAGAGACGTTCTGCTGTCTTTAAACATTAATTAAACGCGTTCAGAAATACACAATGTTATAAAATATATATATCGTTCTATGCGGGAGTGTCCACAGAATCATTCGCGTAAATTCTTTAAGTTAAAAATTTACAATTTTACAAGAATGGCTTTTAAATTCGTAATCAGCGAGCATGACACTTTATGAGACACGTCTAGCAACCATAAACAGCGGAAAACCTTAATTAAACGCATTCAGAAATTTCACAATGTTATATAATATATATATCATTCTATGCGGGAGTGTCCACAGAATCATTCGCATAAATTCTTTAAGTTAAAAATTTACAATTTTACAAGAATGGTTTTGAAATTCGTAATCAGCGAGCATGACATTTTACGAGACACGTCTGGCAACCATAAAAAGCGGAAAACAATTCTAAAATTGTCGACCAATGTGCTTACACTGTACTCAACGAAATCGTCATTTGACTGACCAAATTGCGGCTGTAATTTGCAGGTCATCGATCGTCAATGAACGTCGAGCGGCCCACGATGGACGGTTGCGGTCAGCAGCCGTTGTTCTTGACCGGAAGTTCCGGTTCTGCTGGGATTGCCAGTCCCCAGCAGCAATCGGTGCAATCCGGGGCTCCCCCAGAGCATTATGGGGGTCCTCTCAGCCTCAGCATCTGCATATCCGATTCCGGACACGAGATACTGCGACCGAAACCTCGCCGGTGAGTGTTACTTCGCCATTTTTCTTCTTCTTCTTCTTCTTTCGTTTCCCCTTTTTCTGCTTCTTTTTCTTCGTTTCTTCGTCGAGTCGGGGCCTCGATCCTCGTGTGTTGTAATCGATATCGATCTTAACGAAGATCTGATTAATGGTCGCGTTCGACGGTGATCCGCTAGATCCGATAAGGATCGATTAAAGCCCGGCCTGTGGATCCTCGTCCTCCTCTTGCCGAGGAAGAGGAACGTTGACCTTCGACACGAAACTAGATATGTGTCCTTTCGATTATGGCGATACTGGCTGATCTACAGGGTGTCTTGTTTAATCCAACTACAGTAGAAGATCACTGGAAAAATCGCAATGAACAAATCCCACGGCTAGGAATGTTTAGTTGAGAGATGCAAACGGGCATGTGGCCAGAAAGATATAATAATATGACGTTACGGAGGAGTTGAGAATATGGAAGTTCATTTTGACGGACTCCTTTTGGTGGAGGGGGTCCGAAGAATCCCGAAAATCTGGGTCCTTTGGCCATCAGGGCCCGAGGGCCAAATAAATCGCGAACTCGTGCATGGAAACCGTTCGAAGGCGGTAGCACCGGTTCCTTTTCAGCGTCGATGGAATATGGATCGTTGCAACGGTCCCAAATGTTCGGTCCAGGGCCCACGGTGAAATTTATATATTAGCACACACTTACGTATCGGGGACTCCGTATACGTACACACAGAAAGACGAGATGGGTGAACGAACCCCGAGATTTGTGGTGCTATTACGCGAACCCTTAAACTTCACCGCCTATTTGTATGCCGTGAGCAGATTCTTTTCGGTGGGCACACCGGGCAGATATCGAGCGGTGTCGATGGGACCAAATGACGGGCCCAACCGAGGAGTGGGGACCGGAGGGGCGGGGGAGGGGTCCGTGCACCAGCGAAAATATATGCTCGTTCGACATCGTTAATCGAATCGCCGGTAATTATGTACATCATAAATTTTAATGATCCTTAATCGGATGGCCAGCCTCGTAATGGCAATCTCCAGAGATCCCGCTAAACATCTGGAATGAAAATAAAAGAAGAACGCCGGAGAACAACAAGCGAGGTGAATTTGGATATCGAGAAAAAGATTTTTCGCTTTTGTGGAGGTTTCGAGGATTCGATTTCATCTTTTAGGAATTTCAGTTGGTTGTAAGTAATGTACCGGCGATGCTAAACGTAATGTTACTTCTATTCCACAACCATTGCCACAACTGCATATAGAATTCAATCATTTCCGTTTCACCTTCCCGAACATGGTACTACTGGACCGCTGAGATTTTTCTGGTTAAAACGAGTCCAAACACGATGCAAATCGGGCTAGTTTTACAGTCACTTACGAGGTCTGTAGAACTAGTCCGACTCACGCCGTGTTTATACTCATTTTAATCGGGAGAATCTCAGCAATCCACTGGTACCAATTTCGAGCAGATAAGACAACAGTTACTGACTTTAAAATGTTTTAAATTTTTCGCGACACGGTTTTAATATGTCGAACCTCAGCCTGGAAGAGAAACGCTGACTTGCAACGCAAGAACTCGACTTCCGGATCCAAAAACTTTGCGAATTTAGGTGACCACTGCCGTACCACGTGACAGTTATTGTTACCGCTCTCAACGGATAAGTGACCGTTCAAAGAGCACGCCATTCACCGGCAACGTGAAGGAAACCGTTCGATGCCAGTGCTCGCAGCGTGATCACAGTATGAACACGGTTAACCGGTGCCCGCGGACGTAATTGTTTTACGTAATACAACGCAACGCCGTCGTATAAATACGTCGCCGGTGTACGGTGTGCCATGGCACGCGCATGCGCGTTCCAAATGAACGGGACCCAAAGCCGAAGCAACACCGCGTCAACCGTAAATCGGTCCGTCAACGAGTTAAACACACGGACGTTGTTGCTTTCCCCTCGATAGCCCCTGATAACCTTTCGCCGACACGCGGCTATTTTACAAACCGTGAATCCTCCTCCTTTAACCGATCGCGTGCCGAGACCCGACCCCGACGGTTCCGTGATTCATCGATGATCTTCGATTACCTGGCGATTTGTCTAGTTCCCTGTTCCCCTACTCCGAGCCCATACGAGCGCTCCCGCAGCCCTGTTCGATAATAACCTTTGCGTACCACAGTGGTTCCAAAGCCCGAAAACGTGGCCAAAACCTAAAAAGTCAACTTTCAGCTAGGCATGTTTTAATTATTGGATTGGGTACCCTAATAGTGTCATCAAATGGGGATTAAAAAAAGGCGAATTTTCATACCTGAGCTACAGCCGCAGTCCGAACTTCTGATTCTTAAGATCACGCTATTTTACGCTCATGAGTCTCAGTGCGAATTTTAAGTGCACAGTATACAAATTGTATTGTATCGTTATGTCTTTAATTGTGCATTATGAATGCTCTTTGTGGAAGTAAGTTGAATAGTTTTTAGTGCCAAATGTTTATTATTGACTTTTAACTATGTATGCAAAAGAGAGTGTAAAAGTGAAGGCGTAAATTTTAAAGATGTAGAGTTGTGAATCGTGCAAAATCACGCTCTAAAACTTGTTCGAGCATCTACTTTATACTACGATCTTGCAAATGAAAAAAAATTAGCTGCAGATTTTTACATATTAGTTCGTACCACTATTTTTTGTAATGCAGAGTAGGTATTCTGCGAGATAATAATATTATTATTATTATCATCTGAAAATGACGACAACGACGCAAATTGAAAATTCTTTTTAACTTATTACTAGACTAATTCAATAAACGCAATTTAATGATAGGTATATTAAAGTTTTATTTATCAATGCCTCATACCTCCATTGCAAATTTTGCCATGTTTGAATCAATCTTACTGTCCCATCAAATTTTTCAATTAAAATTCGTAATCAGAGATCCAAAAAAACATCATGTTACCTGTTTTTATAGAAATCGAATCATTTTTTCAAATACTCGTCCGCCATATTGGTTCGGCCATTTTGTTTATCGAAATTATAAGTTCAGATTCGTAATCAGGGATCTTGAAAACATTACATCAAAAATTTTCAATTTAATCCAGGATCGTCTTGAGGTTTTGGCCACGTTTTCGGGTTTTGGGACCACTGTGCGTACGGGTACATATCTGAACAGTGCAATCAGGGGGTTTGCTCGCCCAGATGAGAAAAGAACAGTTGTGTTAGCCCGTAGATATCCCCTCAGGAGTAATGCGGAAAGTAGATCCCTGGGGGATTAAATTACGGGTCAAATAGATAATAGAGGAGGGGTAACCCTATTATCCCTCTACTATCTAAATAGTAGATAAATGGTTAAGGGATTAATTGTCCCAGTTGCGGGTGTCTACGGGTTCGCCCGCTTTTAGCCGCATCCTTAATAAAAAAAAAGGGGTGGTTTGCTTGCATTTTTTATATTGGGTGTCGCACATGTTTTCTCGGAGAAATTTTCTGCTTTCTCCAATGGCGCGTGTTCTTTTTTGGTCAGAGTCGTTTGGTTTTGCGATTTTCTGGTGTCATTGTCGAGCTGGATTTTATTTTTACGGTGACAGTTGCTTGCGATTGTTTACAGTAATATTTTAACGCAATAGTAACTCTGTAATTATTGTTATGTTTGGGAGATACTTTTAATTACTTTTTTGAAAAGTAATTGTATATACAGACTGCTAACAAAATTAATATAAGTGAAGAAGTTATATTCACTGGTCTCTCTCGATGATCTACTATTAATGTTCGCCTACGCACAAAACAACGATCGCGTCCAAAGTAGGTCTGAGAACTTTACCGGAAGCGCAGAACGATCCATACACCGTCGATCCCATCAAGAGACCGGTAATCAAAATATTTCCCGTGGAATCCGAAGATTTTCTCTTTCGATTTCTCCGGCGCAATGTTTCAGTTTCGCATCGTAAAATGGAAAATCGAGGAAACGCGTTTCATCGATCTCTCCACACTCGGCACTCTAACTTTGAAGACCTCGAAAATCTGATCTACATTCAATTGTTATACTAAAAACGTGAAATTGCTAAATTCGAATATGTATTTTATGAAGAAAGCAAAATTTAAACCATTTAGTCTTTGCTGAATTCAATTCTTATACCAAAAACGTGAAATTGTTAAATTCGAATATTTTACTAAGAAGGCTAAATTGGAAATAAAGAATCTGATACCATCGAGATAAATTCTATAGATTTGTTTTAATTTTTTAACTACATTTGTATCTTCGAGGTTACAAGGTCATCTGAAGATCGCCGAAATCGAATATTTAATGGAAAAAGCAAATTTCTAAATGGTGGATCTACTGCATTTGGTGCAAGTGTTGGGTTTAAGAGAATTCTTCTAAATTGATTGGTTGGTTGATTCTGAAATTTTTCGCGAAAATGTGTGCGCCGCAGAGGAAACGTCCCTGACCTAGCAACGTTAACGGACCGAGTAAAAGCTAGTTAAGATCTTCCGTCGTGTTTGGCGGAAGGGAAGAGGATGAGGAAGGATGCAAAAGGAGGAGAGGCCGTTAACCCAAATATCTCTTGCGGATCTGTGGCCGTAAGGTTGCAAACCGGGCGCGAACGCGCTTGTCGTCCTCTCACGCGCGCGTTCCATTATCGCGATTCACCCGGTTCCCAGATAACGAGTTCCCTCTTGTTTCCGACTTTCGGATCGCTAATTAAATCGCGCGCGCGGGCTCGCGCTGCTTTCGCACGATCGAACCGCGCGAAATATCATTTCTATTTCGTACCGATCCCAACCGACCGGAAGCGCTCGCTCTTTTCACAGCGCCGAGGAAAGTTCAGTGAAAGAAGAGATCACCGAAACTGACATCGGCGAACTTTTTTGCACGAAATAGAAACTCGCCTTCGGATTACCGGACGTTTATGCAAAATAGTTGGAAGAGCACTGCTTCACGGGAGATTTTTTGACGACCATGAATATGTTCGTTTGCGGAACTCGTTTCAGAGGCATTGCTGGAGATTTTTTTTACAAAATTTTGGCATCAATCTGTTTTATAGAGGAAAGTCTATACTTTCACTTCCTAGATGCGATTTAAAATTTTCTACTAGACAGCGAAAGGAAAAGCGCAGATCCGATTATTTTATAGAAAGCTTTAAAAAAAAATTTCCAAGATTCAAAGTGATATGAATTTGAGGAATGAAGTCTTCCCTTTGCAGCGGCCACAAACAATTTAATGTAGAATTTTTTCTAACCGTTTTATAGCATTTTTAATACAAAGTGCACAGTGTGTAAAATAATGCAAAATGCGATAAAACAACGACAAAAAATCGTACATGAAATTTAAGACGTCGTTGCAAAAAGCAGACTGCAATCTACAATTTTCAAATGGTAGAGTCTTCAATAATTATAACCAGTCGACTAATAAAGTTCCATTCGATAAAAGTCTTTCTCGCAAGAATGTAGACTCGCATGCTAAACAACATCCGCAGCCAGTAATTGCATTCGATCCTCAATTTATGCTCGCTCGTTTAGGATACACGGCCAACATTGATAAACCTAATTGTGACAAAAATTAAACCATTGCGTCACCATTTTCCACGGCGTTATCGGGCTCTAGCTAACCGAGTCGAAGCAATTTTGATAGAAAAAGCTTCGTGTTAGACGCGGAAGAAGGAACAGGTTATCCGATGTCGGGAGAAATGCAGAGATCGTGATATTTAACGAGCGAAACGTCCTCAGATAGTTGTTGGCAGCGGTCATGTGAACGAGTATAATCGGCGTGCGGTTGCGCAAAGTATAAGGCCCTCTGTCCACAATGCGTCCGTAAAGAAAAAATGAAAGTGCTTTTTTCTTCGGGATTTTTCTATAAACTCAAGACCATGACTCACGATTCGAACGACGAATATGCTTAATTCTGTTTTTTGTTTTGTTCGTTATGGTCTTGAAAAAAATTCAAGACAATTACGAAGGAAAGTCTGAAAATTCAGAAAAACTACAAAAATCATAATATTTAAAACGGTACAAGTAGAGCAGCTTGACATTAATAAATACAATGATCACTCAGAAATACGTTTTTTCTCATTTTTACTTTGAAATTAATTATAACTTTAAATTACCAATAGCTTTTCACAAATTCACAAAATGATCACAAACAAATTTATTGAAATTTGGACAGGACAACATTTGTCGGATTAGCTAGTTAACTTCCCGATTTTATATGGAAGTTATTGTAATTTAAAATAAAATTTGCCCAACACTGATTAATTGTACATTCATTTTCTACAGACATTATCATAAGACGATTCTTCTTAGACATTATTAACAATTCACTGCAATAGAGTGTCCTATTTCAGACCAAAGGAATTAACAAAATCAAAAGTGGATTATATTAACCGTCTCACCGCCTGGAGCGCTAACAATAGAATTTTTTGAATTCCTGAACGCATCTCGGAGGGGTTGCAAATGCAGTCGGCCGTTAGCGCACGTTCGAAATCGCAATCTCCGCCAGTAAATAGCAAACAGTCGTCGAAGATAGCCGAGGAGAATGTTCGGAAGATCGCAAAACACGGGCGCTATCGGCGAAGTTTCTTGCCTGTAGTGCCCGTAGCGATGAAGTTCAGGAAGAAACGAGGGTTCTAAGAGTGCCATAACTCTAGATCCTCCTAGAATGCTCGCCGCCTCGAAAGTGTCTATGCTCTTGATTAGCTCCGCTCGTGTGTTCTTCGTGGTTTAACGCAGGAACCAGCATCTTTAACGACAAGCTGCGTAATTAGTTTTATGTTGCATTAGGTGGCGCGATTAGTTTCGTCGGGAATCCCTCGAAGACCATCTCGAGAATCCTTTACCGGCTCCTTGTAAAGCTCGCGTTTTATCCGCGAGCGATTTATCGACGTTCGAACCACAGATTCATTGCTTTGTAAAATCGAAAGGGGAACAGCTGTTTACCTCAAACAAAAGTTACACATTTTAATGCCTGCTCTTGTTATCCATGACTCGATGCATTATCAATTTTCTGCATTCAGATCGGGATGTGGAAATCGTGTAGTTTGTTCTCGATCAGCGGAGGCTACTCTTGTCCCGAATCTGGAATTCTCGAACGTTCTTTAGAAATAGTTGTATAAAATATAAATAGAATCCCAACAAAAACATCCTGTAAACAGGAGCCAAGTTCTCTATAGCCGTAAACAGTTGTGAGATAAAACAAAATACAGCCAAGTTCGTTAGCTTAGAAATACCTCTCGCAATACTGAAAATAGCGTTTGTAAAAATTAGTTGAAAAGAACGCTGTTTAATTTTTAAAGAGTTACATGGAGGGCTAAATTACTCAAACTTGTCCGCTACTTAACACCTTCCATGTCCATTGGTTTAAAAATGGTTCCTTGGCTCCTGTATACAGGATGTTTTTGTTGGGATTTCATCAATTTTTGTTGAAATTTTATCAATTATCAAGTAGGTATTACTCTTATGTTTCATTAAATCCTAAACATTTTTTCACCGTTCCCGAGGTACCGCCATTTTTTATTTTTCTTTTTTTGAAAAATTCAAAAGACATCATGTGGTTGGGCATACCGTATATGATTTCGGTTGAGCCTTTTGAAAATTTCGTTATTTATTTCGTTACTTATTGCCAAATTTCAAGCTTGTAGGTCAATGGGAAGTACCCAAAAGGTTTTGATGATCTGCCAGTCAGTCAGTGACTAATTTAGCGATTTTTGAGGTCCTATATCTCGGAACCTACTAATGTTGGAAGATTAATGTTTTGCCAATATTGAGGCATGATAGCATTTAACAAGTGTACGAAATTACATCTCTTCGTCTGGCTCCAATTCCGAGTTACAAGCCTCTAAAAAACGGCTAAGTTGTTTCATCTAAAATGTGGTAGTGCGAGAACTTTGCTGGTGCACTACCGTGCACCTAGATAATACTTCACTAAGCTATGCTTTACAGGAACGAGTATCGTTTATAATTCTACAATTTAAAAAAGTACATTTCTAAGTAACATTATAATGTAACAATTGTTGAGAGTTCAAATTTTATTTGAAAGCAACATGGATAAGTGTATAAATCTTTATTGGGAGAAATCGACTAGAGTGTTCGTTTTATTTCGAATGTTATAGTATCGTTTCGAATGTTGTAGATCGATTGAAGCAGGAAGACGATACTGCCGCACCCTAAGTGCAATAGCATAGCGTTCTCGCCCTCACAATAAAGAAAGCTTTGGCAAGGAGGAGTTCAAGGCGAGCATTGTCCGTGCTCGCTTGCCGAGACTCCGGTGTCAAGGGCGACACACAGCGCTTCCAGGCTGGGATATTAAATTAATTACCGAACCGTGGCCGCCATCGCGTCCGCTAACGATAACGAGCGTTACAATTTGTTACAACAATCCCCCGGTTGCGTCACGAACTCGCTATCTTGCGAAAGAAACTGTTCCGTCACGCGAGACGATCGGAATCTTCATCCGACGCTTCCCGCTTCCCACTTTCGCAAGCTATCCCAAAATTTTAAACGATTTCTAAATCATTCATCCAATGAAATCTCTACCGACATATTCGTCATATTTTTCTGGTTAATATGAGCACAAACAAGATACCATTCGACGCATATTTGATCGTTTAATCCACGACTAAAATTTTCATAAATAAAAATTGCCCAAAATAATTTTAAGAGGAAAGATTATATTAATTGCAATGAATAACTTTTAATAATTTTACTAAGTATAAATGCATGAAATAAATATATATATATACTATCATATCTAAATGAATATTAATATTCCTACAATACAAATCACATAAAATAAATGGAAGAGGGAAGAATTAAATAAAGAGAACGAATTTGCTAATCGCGTTCTACAGTAGAAATAAAAGAATTAAGAACAACGTGTGCAGCTCGACAGAACCATAAAAAATTATGCATTGCGGGGTTAATTTCGCTGCACCCTCGAGATTAAACGTTTCCGTCGACGATATTCATTCTCGGAAAGGGCCCGGCCATGAATGGTGAACCCTGTGACTACAACCATAAGTCTGTCCGTGTATGTCTGTTCTCTTCTGTTCCCGCGACAGAAATTCAGGGCGCACGATCGCCCGCCACGGCTCGGATAAATTTAATTAGCCGTTAATTATCGGGCTGGCAGATGCTGGAGAGAGAGAACGGCCACGTTGTTAGAACCGGAAACGCGTAAATTACTCGGCATGTGAATTATCAGGCCTGCCAGCCCGAGGTCATAAGTCACCGGACACTTAAGCATGTAGTCGCCCGCGGAAAGTAAGTCAACGCATTCGCCGACGGTGACGTAAAACTGCGTGTTCTTTTTAACCGGTGCCGCCCGCCGACAATAGTCCCGACAAAATTGATATGTTCTGCAAACGGTGTGCTGACTTTATGCAGTTTTGTAGAGGCTGGATCAATTGATTTTTTTGCAGAGCTTGTTTCACATGTCTTTCTATAGACATTATTTTTAAATGCATTCCTAGAGAAGAGATTCCTAAATGCATTCCTTGTAGCCATTATTTGAATAATTTTTTAAAGACATTTTTTAAATATATATATATATCTTGTAGTTATTATTTTAAAATTATTTTGAAGATATTTTTTAAAGACGTGTCTATTAGCCATTATTTTAAACACATCTTAAAGATATTTTTTGAAGACATATTTTATAGATATTTTTTGAAGACATATTTTGTAGCCGTTATATGAATAATTTTTTAAAGATATTTTTTAAAGACGTGTCTATTAGCCATTATTTTAAACACATCTTAAAGATATTTTTTGGCGACATATTTTATAGATATTTTTTAAGACAATCGCGAAAACATTTCCCAGACTTTATTTTACGTTCGTTTTCTGCAGACATTGTATCAAGACGATTTTTCTTAAACATTGTATTAGAATGCATTTTCACAGACACGATGATGAGAGTGAAATGGATACACTATTTTCGGTGCATACCTTAAGGACAATGGCTTGCAGCAACCGTGTCGGTTACTCGGACCGCGAAGGGGTGGGAAAAGCGGGGAAAAATCGCGTAGACCGGTTTCCCCGCCTATAAGTAAAATTGCCTATGACTTTCACGCGAATTTATCGTACGGCGTATGTGTATGTGTGTGTGTGTGTGTTCGAACCGAGAGCCGCTCGTCGATTCGTGATCAATTAGAACGGTCCCGGGTATCATTCCTATCGGCGCGGATTTTATCGAGCATGGAGAGCCGGTGCTGGTGATTTTTAAAATCCGTGGAACCGTCGTTTTGAAACGGACAGGTCTTTGGAACCGGCCTGTGGCCTAGTTAATTGTGTCTAGCTTCCGCATTGTGCGCCCTGCACCTTCGCCGGTTAATTACCAGATAGAAAACTCCTGAGAATCCTCCTCTCGCCTTTGTGAGGACCGTGCACACCGGGAAACGGTGACACTGGAGCTCTCTATGCGCTTTCCTTCGCTATTTTCTCTCCGGGACACCGTGCAAATTGTGGACTTTTTTCTTCCTCTTTAATGAACGCTTCAATTATACTGGTTCGACCGACGCGCGACGCTTGGATTGCTGATGGGAATGCTTGTTGTGCGCGAGGCGGAGGAAATACAAATCGATGGAATTCTCTGGAAACATTGTTAGAACACAGCCGACGAAATTGTGCAAACCGAAAACGTGAAAATTATTTATTGGACTAGGAATATACTGGAATTTTTATATTGAAATTTTGCTTTAACGTTCTGTTGTGATGCTACTTTAGGATATAGTGAACCTTCAGTACTTGAATTAAACGGCAGTTTAAATTTGTCAAACTTCATTAAAAATTTTCCAGTAGTTTAAACTTGGCAAATTCAATTAAAAATTTGACAGCAGGGTAAATTTGCTTAATTTGTTAAATTCGATACAAACAAATTATTACTTGGATCCAGGATATGTTGGAAAATGGTCGTTCACGTCGGTCAAGAGAAAATAAATTTTTCACGATATTTCTGAAAGACATATAACAAAATATTTAAAATAATTCATTATTTCAAGTGATTATTTTTTAACTTATTTCACATGGAATATGCCCAAGCATAATTGTATGTTATCTTCGAGTTTAAAAGGCAAAGTTCAAGGAAGTCATCGTCGAAGGTAGCAGAAGTCCGAGAAACCGTGATCGTCACGGAACCCCGGTTAGGGCGACGACGTTCATGCTCCGTTCATAGGAAGTAGGATGGCCGCCGGAAGTTCCTCCCCCGAATAAACCGCGATTATTATACTGGTGGGGCGAGAGTGTACAGACACAGTTCGTTCGCGGCTCTCCCGTTTCCTGGCCGGGCCGGTGAAAAGAGCATAACAGTTTACGGAGTGGCAGCCGCCACTTAACTCGATCCTGTCTGTTCCCTATGAACAAGGAAACGCGTGTGACACCAGCTCGATTCGCGAATCAAAGTGAAACGTCCCCTGTGTGACATCCTTCCTCTGCACGCGACATCCTTCACTCTTTATTATTCATCTTGACCTTGTGATTTAAAAGAACAGTCCTGTGAACATTTACGGAGGACCTTCTTCGTTCTTATTTCCTGTGAATGTCGACTGTATCGCTATCAGTGTCCTTAGTTATTTAACTGTGCAACATTTCGAGAAGTGTGTAAATAAATTTTGATTTTCCAAGGTTTGGGAGGTTTGAAAAATTCACTAATTATAATCAGTTTAATAAGTTATAATAATAATTGTTTTTTAAATAATGGTTACAAAATATGTCTTCACAATCTGTCTTTAAAATGTTCTTAAAATGATGGCTACAAAACATGTCTCAAAAAATGTATGAAATCCGCATAATGTTTTATGATTTTTATAGAATTTCAATTTTCTAAATCAATTCACCTGTGAAAGAGAAAAAATATCTTTGACCGACCAGAAAACTTCTCACGACCGACGTAGAATAGTAATGCAATTTAATTTAATTTGTTGATACGCGAATAAATATCTGCTAACAAGTATTAAAACGAGGAAGGACTAGCTACATGGAAATTATCGAATCGATTTTACATATACACGCTATACATGTAGACAGAATGCAGTAAACTGCAGCCCAGAGACATACTCGTTTCGGAATCAATTTTACGCAGGTGAAAGTCGCGCTTGTACTCACAATCAGCTTCGCGAGCGTAATTGCCCTCCCGCGTTCTATCTTTGGACCCCGTCGTGTAGTAAACGCGAGTAAACGTGCGAGGACGCCGCTTGTTTACCGGTGCCCAACAGGCAAATCGCGATGATAACTGGGTACTTCATTTGACTAATTGTTGCGGGGGAGAAAATATTCCTGTTGATAATTAGCGAATTAGATGCGAGGACGCTTCAACGCGTTGTTAACTCGCATAATCTTCTCGTTAACTCTGTACCCGAGTTTTTGTGACCTAATGTTTTTTGCATTTACAGTAGACTAACACCAAAACAAAAATTGTTGAAAGAAACTCTATATTTATATTTTCTGGCAAATAAGTGTAAAGTAATTTAAGTCAAAGTTTAAAGAAAATGAGTTTATCAGATGTTTCATATCACATTATTTTAAACTAGATTAGTTCAATGTAATTTTTACGATATTGTAAAAAATTAACGGTTAGATTAATTAATAAATATTAAATATCTCGAAACAAGAAATATATTGTTAGACCACTTTCATAATTATAGGCACATTTATATTGTCCATATTCTGCTACATAAAATACATTTATGCAAATACATCGGTATTTTGTTGAAAAAATTTAAATATTTCTAAAATCACTTTAATTGAGACTGGATTAGTCAGAGCAATAAACTAAGGCGCCTCGTCTGCGAGGTTAGTAGCTCCTGGTAGTCGATTTACTTAATTGTAAGAAAAACTCTAGAGAGAAGAAATTCTTGCCAGTAATTAGCAAATTAAACGCTTTAACACGTTGTTAACTAGGAAAATTGGCTGTGTAATTCTGCAAGCAGAACCTAGTAACCGGCTACCTTACTTTGTTCGTAATATTCATTCACAGTTTTCATGTAGGTTAAATCTCGGAAGTAATTGACTAATTTTTATAAAACCATTAGCTTGTTGCATACTAAAAGTGAGTATATTTATAATAGAAGTATACACACATTTAATTTTGGAAACGGCTTTTATTAATGTTAGACCAGGATTATTATTGTATTATTTGTTTTAACGAAATCATCACTGTTTAACCCATCGTACTTTAGCGAGTCACACTCTTGATGAAGATCTTAAACAATGTCTAACAAATACGAATGTTATGCCTTTCTTTTCAAATAAAATCTTTGATTCATTTGTAATCAATATTTCATAATTATTGAAATTATTAAGTTGCATACATGAAAATTGTTTCGATATATTTTCTCACCCAAGCACATATTGTAATAAAAAATTGCACAAGATCTAAATAAACAGAGCCTTGTCATTTTTATAAGCTAAAACATTTTAATTGCTTTTAGAGCTCGGCGAGTTTAGAGTTAAAATAGTAGAAAGTTGTTGGAAAGAAGATTTTAAACAATATCAAACAAATCCAAATGTTACGCCTTTCTTTTTAAATAAAATCTTTGATTCATTTGTGATCAATATTTCATAATTATTGAAATTATGAAGTTCCATACATGAAAATTGTTTCGATAAATTTTCTCACCCAAGCACATATTGTAATAAAAATTGCACAAGATTATAAGCTAAAACATTTTAATTGCTTTTAGAGCTCGGCGAGTTTAGGGTTAAAATAGTACGGAGCTGTTGGAAAGAAAATTGAGAAATAATTCGGATTGCAAAGGGTTAGGGATCGACAGAAAAGTGTCTCGGATCAGTGCTAACCCTTTAGCTGGTGTCCTCCATTTGTTGGGTGTTCAGTGGCGTCCTCGGACAGGTGTGGGACCGTGTCCCGGTGTTGTTGGGGTGGTGGAAAAGGTGGATTCGCATTTCGCACGCGATAAGCCTCGCCGTTCGTTTGACCACGGTACACCGTACCGGTGAAAAGAGGAGCAACGAAAGGAAAGTGATACACAAGGAGCGGTCTCTTCTATTCGCGACGCCGCGTCGGAGGAAGTGCACGTTTCACCTGCCGCGATCACTATACCACGATTCAGTCGCGTGGCCCGAGCCATGCTCGCGCCTGACTCGCGTCGAACCACTCTCCAGCAATTAAAACTTCTTCTGTTCTTCAGACGCCCCTCGAGAAACTGAAAACAGATAGAAACTCTCTGATGCTGTTTACACAAATTTTGGAAAATATAACGTAGCCTTTGTATTCAAGTTTCTGTGTTTCGTTAAAAAGGAAGCTGTGTCCAGAAAGGAACTACAGTGCCACGATCTGTTTTTGATTATAAATTTCTTACTGAACAATCGTTTGTGGACGAGCCTCGTATTTCAGTGAAAAATCTAACAATTGTACTCACAATTGTTGAAGGCAAGGAACCATTGGGAAAATCGTGTTTGCGACGATTGAAAACGATAAACCACTGAAAGAGTCGGGTTCGTGATTATTAAAAGTGCGAAGCAATTAAAATAATTCATGCTCGGGGTCGTTAAGTGTAACAACGGAAGACATTGTGTTATAATTATTAAAAGCAGGAAACAGTTGAGAAAATCGTGCTGCTGGCTGTTAGGAGCAAGGAACGACAGAAAGTCTCGAGAGAAAAAATCGTGGTTGCGTCCTAAACATCCAAGAAGAAGCAATAACAAACAAGATTCACATTCACCAGTCTCAAATAAACCAACAAAAGCGACACACACACACACTCTACCAGGATTCCAGTTTCCTCGAGCCAAAGGACCGGAAGTGCGGTCAGATAAAACAGTCGAGCGTCATTCTGAAGCCCGTGACTGGACTTCCGGTCACCAAAACAGTTCATCATCAGCGAAGGAATCCCCCTTACTCATCGCTGCGTCTTTCATGGATTAATAGCAGAAAGGAGTGAGTGTAATTTCAAGCAGTGAAAGGATCAAAAGAGTTGGAGGATATATCGAACTACAAATCAGCTAAAAATAGAAATAACTTTTATTTTGGACAAATCGCTATTCGAAAACCAGGAGAAATGAATCCGTGCAAATGAGATGCCGTCGATAGCTCCGAGTTCGTGCGTGGAGGACTGCAGCTGCGTGCTGTGTCGCGAACTGACAGATTACAGGATGATCAGTCCGAGTCCAGAGAGTCCTCCGGGACGTCGTGACGCGGTGAACTTCATCTTACGTGGTCGTGGTCTACCGTTCCCGCATAGAACATTGTCAAAGGAGTGGCTGGAGACAGAGGATCCGAGGTTCGTTGGCTACGAAGATAGCGCCACGTTGGAGGACAAGAGCCAGGGGCCGGAAACGGTGTCCACAGTGTCCAACAACGGTCCCAGGAGAACGGACAAAGACGTCGGTCACAAGACCGTGATTTACTTTGGCGACTCCAGCCAGAGACAACGGGAGAATAATAAGAAGTTAATGGAGAAGACAGAGAAGACAGAGAAAAGCCAGCCGGTTGTTGTGATTAAAGAGGACGCGAGGATGATCGAGAAGGATCAGGAGCCGAAGGAGGTTGAGGACGAGAAACGGCTTGGAAAGAGCAGGATCGAGAGGCAACGATCCACTGTTAGCTTGGTGGAGAACCAGGACGCCAAGGTCACGCACGAAATCGTGGTGAACATCAGCCCCAGCAGAGAGGACGTGCTCAGGATCGAGGAGGATGAGAGCCAGGTCGAGGACTATTGGTCCTTGCCGGGGGACAACACCGGGTTCAAGGCGGACTGGAGCTTTGTGCAGCAATGGCGCCTGAGGGGGTAAATCATGCTCGCGTTTGTTTGCCGCGTCGATGAAAAATTAGTGTTGCGCGGCCACAGCGGCCGCACAGACTCGTAAGAAATGTCTCTGTGCGGTCTTCACGCTACGGCACTGGTTCTTGACCGGTGTTCCGCGAAATTCCGCGGAATGTATTTACCCTTCGCTGCATGATACTTTTAATTCGGACGAAAAAATTAAAAAGAAGGTCAGATTTTGTGTTTTATTTAAGGTAAACATATTTTAACAAATTCAGGCAACATTGTCAGGAAAATAAACATTTTTAATTTTTAATTCGGAAGAAAAAATTAAAATGAAGGTCAGATTTTGTGTTTCATTTAAGGTAAAAATATTTTAACAAATTCAGACAACATTTTCAGGAAAATAAACATGAACAAACATAGTGAGAAAACGATTTGTTAAATGTATCAGATATGGTGCACTATGCAGCGAAGGGTTAAATATATTTAGCAATATATTTTCTAAAATTGTATTTATTCTACGCGGGATGTCTTTGTTTGTTTTTTGGATCATTAATTTTGCTGTTCCGCAAATTTTTCGTATAACCACAAGTGTTCCCTGGCTTCAAGTAGGTTAAGAACCACTGCGCTAGGCCTACCGATATACAGGGTGTCCCAGTATTGATGTTTTGTTAGTAACTTCTATATTAGGATTTGGAATCGTTGGAAAATAAGATGGAAATCAATGGAAGCTCCATGGTGTCTTTTAAAAAATCGATGAAATCTGTTCTTCAGAAAATAGAAAATCGATACAAGAAAATTGCTCGAATTTTTTTGGAATTTTTAGGGTTAACATTCCGCACCACGTCAAGTATTAACACTAAACCTACTACCGCCAGTCGAATAACCGATTCCAGATTTTTTATTTGGCGATTAGTAAAATTGTGAAGCTGCTTTCATGGCAAACGATTAAATAAATGTATTTAGTAACCCAGATATTATAATATGAACCGTACGAAGCTCATATAAATCTGATCTTGTTATTTTTATAAGTAGACAGCGCATCTTTCTACAGAATAAAAATTTTCTACCTGACTTGCGACAAACTAATATGTTCAATAGGTTGAAAGCAATATGTGATGGTATTTTTAAATTCTTCTAATGTTTCTACTACATATTTCTAGTTACAGCTGTTTATTTTTGTTATAAACGCATCAAATCCGCTGTCTATTTATAAGGCAACGTGTACTTTATAAGGCTATTTGTAAATCGTGGTAGGTTTAGCGTTAACAAAGTGAAATTTGTCTGTGGACGATGCTCCATCGAATCGGCGATAAGATTTTTCGGTCGGCCGAATAGGAAAACGTTTAGACCCGCGCCGGAAACAGAGTGGGCCGATCAAGATCCACGGTGAGCGGCACACGTGGATCACGATTACGCCTCCCCTTCGACGCTTATCGATCACGTGAATCTCATTTACGTTTCGTACGATGCCTACTGTTAATTTGCACGGTTGAACCGCGTTTGCATGCAATCCGCGGGCCCACGTTATGTAACCGAGACCCGCGGTCCTGAAAATTAAAGAATAGGAACCTGCGCAAAACCGGGCCTCAATTTTTCACTTTCGGTCCTCTGTTGGGACCGGGGGAGGCCCGTGTACGATTTTTCACGGCGATAAAATTTCAAATCTCATTTCAATATCTCAAACGGTTCAAAAGTTATCCACCAATGTCCCTAAATTTTTCGATCCGGCCCACTTATGCGACGGTTCGACAAATCAGTGAACTTGTTCCTTAAAATATTCACTTTTAACAATCAATTTCTCAATCTCTTTGCTTGTAATATTTACTTTTATTTCTACGTAACTGTCCTATTGAAATTAACGTTTCATTGCTGAGCAATTGCAGGAGATTAATTATCAAATAATTCATTTTTAATTTCGGAATAATTCTTTCGAAACCGAAGATCAACAAGTGAGAATTTTTTAATGAATTGCGATAAAGCGAAAGAAATGATATGAATGAAGTTCTGAGATTATTACTTGAAAGAGGATAATCGAGCTTCTTTCGATTTCAGCTCGGGTTTCAACATGAAAATAAAAGCTGAATGAAGATCCACAGTCGACCGGTACATGGAAAAGAGTAATAAGCCGGTTAGATTAGAAATCGAGTTTCTAAATTCGAGGTGCGAGTAATACGGTTTCGGAATTGATCCTTGAAGCGTGGAGATCGAAATCGTTGGATCTGCATTTCACGAAAACAGAGCGATTAATCTGATAGACAGTAAACAACGCTGTCTAGATCCCGATACGCCTTTCATTTGATGGTTACTAAAAACAACCGTAGAAATCGTACATCGAGTTTCAATAACGATCAATTTTCGCGGTGCTGAAACATTAAATAATCTCCCACATCAATATCAAACATGTGGGTCAATCACAAACATTTAATTTTTAAAGTTTAATTATTTTACAACACAATGGAAAATGATCTAAATGCAGATCGAAACGTTGAGAAATAATATTGTGCTAATTTGCAAATAGTGTTTGAGTAATAATTGATCGAACCTATGCGTTGATATCATTAATTTATGTTTAAAGCAATTTACGATCGATATTATTTAATAAATATCAAATATGTGTAACATAATCAGAGATGGGTTTAAAATTGTTTAATCTCATAAATGTCAAGATTGCACAGATACGTTTCGATTAATTTTCACGTAAATCTATATTTTAAAAATTGTATAAATGATTTTGTTGATGACCGATTCTCGCGAGGGAGGATTTTCATATGATTTCCCACATTCTGATTGAGCCACGGTTTTCCTTTTTCCATTTTGCTGTAGCTGGTCGATGAATTACGAGTCCACGGGAACATAACTTTCCTCGAGCCGGCATGTTCTAACGGAATACGAGCCTCTGGGAACGGATTCCTTATTATGTGCTCGCTTTCACGAGACACAGTCGAAAAGAAAGGATCGAAAGCGAGTCGGCGGAATTATTTGGTGGGCAATTAACGTGAAACCGACCCGACCGGGGTATCAAGTATCATTTATTCAACGATTTCGGAGGGCCCGGTTCCCTCCGATCGATCCTTCATCATCCTCCACGACCCATGAAAAATGCATTCGCCGCCTCGTTCATTTGGGAAACGGACGGCCACACGAGCTCTACGTGTTTGTTTTCGAACGAGGATATGTCGAAATGTCCCATAAATCCACCATAATCGATTTGATCTTTACACTGATCACTACACCGACCTCAACAAGACAATTACACAGTCCGACAAACTTAAACTACTCTCGTGTTCAACAATTATGTACTTCCAAAACCAGATCCGAAAGTAAAATTGCTCTGTCACGCAACGTTTTTGTAGAAATGCATAATTTTGATTAAAAAATCAGTTAGAAAACTAAAGATGCGAGACAAAAAAAGAAAAGAAAGAGGGAACTCTTCTCTATACCCTAGTAGCACAAAAATATTGGATAAATATTTTTTTCAAATATTGGAAAAATATATTTTAAGCCACATTTTGTCATATGAGAAAAATATTGGATTTGAATATTGTATACATGTACAAGAAATATAAATTGAATGTTTAAAAAATATAAGCTAAATATTCAGAGAATATGAACTAGATATTTTAAAAATATAAAGTAAATGTGAATCCAATATTTGAAAAAAATTAAATTCAATATTTAAATAACATTCAATAAAAATTTTAAATGTAAGAAAAAGTTATAACAAAAATTAGAAACTATATTCCATTTTATCTTCCAAAGGACCTTATTACAATTAAGAAATTTTTATATTATATTATATAATTTTATATAATTTCTGATATTACATAAAGATTTATTTTATAATAAGAAAAAAATATTTTTTTCATAATATGAAATAAATATTATCTGTACATTAGGAAAAAATATTCTATTTCTAATATTAAATAAAGATTCATTTTATATTTAGAAAAAAATATTTTTCTCGTAATATGAAATAGATATTTCCTGCATATTTAAAAAGAAATATTTGTTACTTAATATAAAATAAATATTGTATGTATATTTAAATATTAAGAAGAGATTGAATCTCTTTTTAATATTATATGAAGGTGTATATAATATTTTGTGCTACTAGGGTATATCCATATAGTTAATTATATTTTTTATACTTTTTAATAGTTGTGAATAATTCTTAGTGTTTGACTCGGATACTTTATATGTACTCTCTATCTTTCTATTTCTTTGAAAACCCCTTTATCTAGCATAGATTTACTGCTTGCTGTATACAGCATTAAATTCTACTACCAGTAATCCTACTAGTAATATTGTGTAATACGATTTTTGATTGGTTCACCTGATTTTTTCCAGAATTTTTCCGTAACGTTGAATGGGAACAATGATTTCTTGTTTCAGGCCAGGGGGTAGCAATGGACGCGACCTGTATTGTCCCCCGTACACGAAGGACTTCACGGAGAGTTCGCCAAAAAATGGCGTGCACAATACAGTTCACATGGTGGCAGAAAGGGACACTGACAGTGTGGCTCCTACACCAACTCCTCAGCATCCCCATCATTCTCAGCACCATCATCTCAGCTTGCATGAGATTCGAGCACTTCAGGTATTTCCAATAATACGTATTAATAAATCGCCGCAGTGACAATCATTGTCTGTAATTGCATACTACACTTTTCAAACTAACACACTGGCAGTCATTTTCTATATCAAATATTCCATTTGTTAAACTGTTACAGTGACAATAACTGTTTGTGTTACACACTCCATTTTTTAAATCGTCACACTGGCAATAATTGTCTGCATGGCATATTCGATATTTTAAACCATCTTGTGTATGATCGTACACAAAATTAAATAAAATTATTATTATTATTACATTATTACATTAAATTATTATTATTATTATTATTAAAATTATATAATTATTATTATTAATTTAAAACATCTTGTGTATGATCGTACACAAAATTAAATAAAATTATTATTACAAGCGCATACACATAATAAAACGGTATAATTGTGTAGAGAGAAGGTGGGAGAGATGATGATTATCGAGAAAATCTTGATGACTGTTACAGAGGCGGCCAGAATGCACCGGTAACAGCTCCTCGGACGAGAATCGGTCGTCTGGACACGCGAGCATGTCGGACACAGGTGGTCACACGAGCAGCAGTTCGCCTCCGCATCGTCACCACAGGACACACAGTCCTCAGCAACTGAACTCTGTACCCGAGGACGATCGTCTATCGGCTTCGGTCACCCAGAGAAATGGCAGAAGCAGATCCGGACAGAACCGCAACAGACACAGGGCCACGCCTGCCAAGGTGTGCTCTTCTTCCCAACACGTTCTTCATTCTCCTTCCACACAAATCAACCCTTCACACCTAGAACTACACTGGACGAACAAATAATTCGAATGCATGCGAAAGTCTTTTTATATATTTTTTTATAAAATATACAATGTGATTCTAGGAACTCCAACACGTTACTGCACTCTTTTAAGTAACAATAGAAAGAATGCTAGAGGAGAAAATCATATTACCTTACTTTTTATGTGGGTAGGTTTAATGCAACCTAATTTTTTGTACATACTTCGCGAGAATTTGAGGTTCTTTGTCGGAACTCTCGATACGAATTGTAGGAACTAGACTGCGGATCACGGCTTTTGAAAATGTTCAAAAAATGGTAGGATATAAAATACGACAGAATTCAGTACGATTTTAATTTTTTTCAGACCTAAAAAGGTTACTACTACAGAAAATAAAATTTTATCTGATTCGAGGTTCTTAGAATTCGTCTACAAAAATTGCAATTTTTTTTCTATCTTTACTTAAAACAGTGTTGTAACTTGTCTCAGTTCCCAGAATCATCCTGTATATATTTTAATGGGCAAACGTTGAGACGTTTACAAAAAGATATTATAATTTGGCAACTCTGTGGGCAACATTATCTGTCACATACGGTGATAGTTACAGGTGCCCTGGTCAGGATCGGGTTTGGAGGACATCAAGCTAGCAATTCAACAACTGACGATGCGCTCGCATAAGTCCTCGTCTACTTATTCCTCCTTGAGCGGCTCCGAGAGCTCTGAGCCAGCAGTAAGGAGGTTAATGCGACATTCCAGCTTGGAGACTATCAACACCAACGTGACGAGCGCCGACGAATTCGTCTGGGTGGACTCGCATAACAGATTAGTGGAACTGCAACAGTTGCCTTGGACTCACCACGATGTACTCAGAGTTTTACAGAACGGTAGAACCAGAGAACACATGGATCAAGTGTCTATGGAGACTATACCGCGGTTGTCATATTTACTGCAACGAGCTTTGGTTCGAATTGGACGAGAAACTCAACGATTGGCCAAGCCTGTTGGTCTCTGTAGCAAGCACGAAGTGTACAGCGCGTTTAAGATCGTTCTTTGTCCAGCCTTGGCTGACTCTTGCACCAAGGTATGCTGTGGACGTTGATAGAAATTAATATAAGATACAATAGAATTAATCTACTATAAGCAATCGTAAGAACCATTTCCTAATAACTGGTAACGATTAGACAGCGGATTTTATTTCAAGACAGTGAAGAAGCTCTAGTAGTATTTACAAATACTGTTACATTATTTTCAACCTAATAAACATATTAAGAGAAACAATAAATCTATATTTCACTCGAGTTTCTTGTAATAGGAGTAGAGCATTTTTATTTTTCATGAAGATCCGCTGTCTAGTAATGATAGACTGATTGAGGATCTTTATTATATTATTCATATTTATAATGTAATTCATATGAAGTTCAGACATTGTTATTAATTTATACGATAGAATGAAGCTCAGACATCGTTATTAATTTATACGATAGAATGAAGCTCAGACATTGTTAGCAAATTCATAGCCCGGTAACTGACGGTTTACAAATTCTTTTTCAGGCTTGCTTGCGAGCTGCAGCGATGTTCGCGGTCTCCGGCGACCAACTGAAGCAATCGAAAGCGTCCCGGTCAGGACTACAGTTGCCGGTAGGACGTTTTCTCCGTTGGATGTCCGACGTCCGGCTAGGAAGAATGATACACGAGTACGCAGCCATATATTTGACCGCCGGGATCGAAAATCTCCTCGAGGAAATACTGTTACAATGCATACCGACAGACCCGCACACAACCCTAACGGCGACCATGTTGGAGCACGCCATAGCGAACAGCGGAGATTTATGGGGTCTTCTACAGCCGTACGCGCATCTGAATGCTGGACGAACGGCGTCAGGTAGAATTATATCGTTAGGTTCGCAAACGAAGTTACAGAGGAGTCAGTCTACTTCGCTGAGAAACGATCTGCCATTTGCCTGATGCGATAATAATGTCTCCTTGTACCGAAACGAAATTATTTCGCAACACTATCACGCTGTAAAGCGCGTGGTACCTCTTGAACAAAATGTTGACGACCTTCTGGTGACCCTGAGCGTAATATCGAACAAGAAACTCGTTTTCACGGGCATGCTTGATCTCTCGATCAGAGTGATTTTTTATCAGAACTGTTTTTCACGCGTCCAATGAGAAAATTGACATTTTAGGTGGTAGATTCGTTTCTCCAGGATTGCAAAGGATGCGCTTTCTCATTTCTCGACAATGCAAAGATAGAGCTAGATAAAAGATTACAAGGCGTAATTTTCATTTTTCGAAAGCATACTGCTGCGCACGTAGCTATTTAGTATTTATTTAGTAAAAATAGGACTTCTGCATCTAGCGCTTTTGACTATTGAAAAAGCCCATCTTTGCATTATCGAGAAATGATAAGGCTATCCTAGAGTCCATCCCCTTAAGACTATTTAATTAGTTACTCTGCACACACTGATCACATAACTATACCCAGGCGCCCTGGCGATGCCTCGATGGGCCAGCGTCAGTTCCTTAAACTCATCGTCATCCTCTCGGAGCGGAAGAGACGCAGCAGGCTCTGCGTTGGAACCGTCGTTGTTGACCACCTGCGTGGGATCGATGTCGGAATTGATAGATCTGATCTCGAAAGTAGCCCAAGCGGGACGCTCGCCCATTCCCCTAACCGGCAAGGCATTGAACGCTTTGTTCTATTACATGAGGTGTTCGCAGGTTTGATCGCTAGATAATTCATTGCTGAACGGTACGATATCCCTTCTGCGCTATAATCGGACAAAAGCATACTTTCTTTTTATAGTTGGAGCACGGTGAACGAGGCTCTGGGATACAAGAGCTGGCGTACGAGAGGGCTTACGTTGTTCTTCCTCCTCTGGTCGAATGGCTTCGTGTCGCGACTGCTCATGCAGAACACAGGCACGGTCTTGTTGTAGATCAGGATGATATTAATCAGGCTGCCAGATTGCTGCTGCCCGGCGTCGACTGCCCCGTTAGACCCATATGGTAAAGTACCACCGATTGTTCCGTAAACTCTTCAGGCTGGAGCATTCAACGCGTTCGTTAAGGGCGTAGTCTCGTTTCTCGGATTGCAAGGGTGCGGGATGCGACTTCTCATTTTTCGATAATGCAAAGATGAGCTTACTCAGTACACAAAAACGCTAGATAAAAGATCAATCTATGTGGCACTCTTGCCGTATCATTTTCTTTATAGTTACATCGATTAAAACGTCTTTATCCCCAAAAATGCCATAGAAGCGAAAAGAAAATTTACAGTTTTTGTATAGCTACCTTTATTTCAACGCTTAAATACCGATTCGAAACGAATCAAATAGTATTTCATCTAAAGGGAAAGGTGCAACATTCATATTCGTTAGACCTCATTAAAATCTTCACGATGCAAGGGGTTAACGAAACATTGTCCAACAGCTTCGAGGAGGTAGCAGTCTGTTCGAAGCGAATAGACGACTCGGAGTACGTGCGTCTTCTAACAATGGACATGGCGTTCAAGCTGCTGATCAGTGGACGAGCTGACCTGATCGCCCAAGCTATGCCACTGTTGCCATCCACGAAGATCAACACCGTGAACGACAACGGCTTCACCGCGTTAATCATAGCGTGCATCAATGGCGACGAGACAGCGGTGCTAGCTCTGCTAGACGCAGGAGCAGATTTGAACATCGAGAGTCCACCTCCGTCAACCGGTCAATCAGCCAACACACCTTCGAAGGTGCCAACAGTGACAGGTGTATCAAACACCAGAAGCCCGGTGACGCCCTCGGCGATGATGTCTCCAGGGAAGAATATACAATCGCCAAATTCGTTGTCTGGCTCGCCAGGATCTTCCAGCAGCACTTCGAGTAACATGTGTTGCAATCAGACCGGGTTCAACGCTGAAACTCAGCATTGGACTGCTTTGACTTACACAGCTTTGTTGGGGCATTGTAACATCGCGAGAATATTGCTGGAGAGAGGTGCTGCGGTCGAAGGCGGTGCTAAACTCAGCGAGGATAAGTGCACGGTTACGCCATTACAGGCGGCCACGGCATCCGGGAATAATGAGATGGTAGCGCTGTTGTTGGCTCACGGTGCTCAACCGTTTTTGTCAACACTGATCAAGGACTCGTTCTCGTACTCTGGTTCTGCTCAGCGGGGATGCTACAGGCAAGTATTGCGTCCGAAGAAACATATTCACACGGCTTTGTTTTATTGTGGGGGTAGACTCGTTTTCAGGATCGCAAGGGTGCGTGCCGCGCATTCTCATTTCTCGATAATGCATGCGATGGGGTTCTTCAGCAGTCAAAAGCGATAGATCAGAGGTTCTTGAACTGTGATCCATCAGGGATCCGCGAAACAATTGTGACATTAATTTTACGTCCCCCAACTTTTAACTTTTGTTCAAATAACTCATTTAAGAATGACGTAAAATGCCTAGGATTGGGATGGGGTACGCAAAGAAAATGTTGTTCAAGAGGGGGACCTCGGACTTCATAAGTTTAAAAACCCCTGCGCTAGATAAAATAACAAAATACATATTTTTACAATTATCAGGTGTAATTTGAATTATTCGGCATGTATCTGTTGCCGCTTTGTGAAAATAGCTACACGCGCAGCTTCATGCTTACGAATAATGCAAATATAACTGTTATAATATATTATAATTCGAATAATTCTTTGTTACCGTTCACAGTGCAATATCAGTGGCAACGGCACATGGTCAGAGGAGTTGTCTCCATCAGCTGTTGTCTCATCCCCTAAATTTCTCCACAAAACGAGGAGAGAAGGAAGTGTTATCATTGGAGGAAATTCTCGCGGAAGGCAGCGCATGCACAAATCCGCAGCAACAAACTGTGGATGGAAGAGGGAATCGAAGGGAGGGTAAGGAACCAGTCTTCAACAAGGTACAGACGAAAGCTTTGCAGGAAGCTATGTACCACAGTGCGGAAAGCAACCATTTAGGTAAATTAATCTCGTTTGCAACACTCGTTGGTAGACTCGCGAATTTTTATGCAATGCCCAAACTTTCTCCATCGATTACAGAAAGTTTGAGCCAAATGCGAGTGTCTTTCTAGCTTTAATAATTTTAACAAGTTATCGAATTAGAAAATATTGCTCCGCAGATATCACTATGGAACTTCGTGGACTGAAAGTGGGTTGGACATTGCACTGTTGGATGCACAGTCTCGCAACGGCCCACGAAATGAGATTAGACTCGGTGATAGATCAACTACTGCAAGACTTCTTGCAAGTCTGTCCCGATGACTACTCTACGCAATTTGTTCAGGAATGTCTTCCGTTGTTATTTAACATCTTTAGGTACAGCAAGGTGGGTCATTTTTAATGAAACAAAACGTCCAATTAGCTTGTCGCACGTGAAATATCACTGTTCTCTGATGATACTAGTAGATATTGTTTCTTGTCCGCCCTATTATGATTGTCCTTTGTATAGAAGGAAGGGACGACGCTCCTCCTAGCCGACATCTTCTGCACGTGCTTCGGATGGGAGCCAATCAAACCCATAAGAGACACCACGCTTTCCAGTGGATCAAGAATCGATCCTAAATTTGTAAATAATCCAGAACTGAGCGATGTACAGTTCCGAGTGGAAGGCAGAGTGTTCTACGGCCATAAAATCGTTTTGGTCACGTCGTCTCCAAGATTCAGGAATATGCTGAGCTCGAAACTATGCGAGGGAAATCCTCCTATTGTACAAATTAATGATATCCGGTATCACATTTTCCAGGTACAGAAACCTTCAATATTAGTTCACTGAATAGTTCACTGAAGATTGTTGTATCGTCTTTCGAAATATTTCTTCGTTCAAATTCATTTTTTCATTTTGCAGATGGTGATGGAATTCCTGTATCATGGCGGTTGTGCTACGTTGGAAGTGAATCAGAGTGATGTGTTGGAGCTAATGGCGGCCGCAAACTTCTTCCAGCTCGATGGCTTGCTTAGGTATTGCGAGGCTCAGTGTTCCTCCATGGTGGACCTTGATAATATTGTCTCCATGTATATTCATGCGAAGGTAAACTGTGTTCTTCTTATTAAACACTTGACCATCGTGTTTCTCGGAATCTTATTAAGGGGGTGTTCTACTTCATTCTTTGAAGTCCACATGTTTTTCAAGAACCAACGATTGGTAATTTACAAAACAATACCATATAACAAGTTTCTAAAGATGACAGCCATAGCTAAAAAAGTTAGTTCGAGTGTATATCAATTTTCAAACGATTTTATTCCATTATCTTCGTGTTTCTTGTTGAGTTCATCGAAGCTTTTCATTTGTTAATATTTCTAAATGGTCTTCAATAACTGGATTCAATTCATTCGTTTTTCCAGGTTTACAATGCAACCCAGCTGTTAGAGTACTGCCAAGGATTCCTCCTGCAAAACATGGTCGCGTTGTTGACCTACGACGACTCGGTGAAGCGTCTTCTCTTCGCGAAGAAACTGCCTAATCACGATGTTCTTGCAGGCCTGCTTCTCACATTGCAAGCGCGAATAAAAGCCAGACGATCTCAGCAGCAGAATAAGATAAAAACATAAGAGGTATAATAGTTCTTACATTACAGTATATAAAAGTATTAAACACTACTCAGTTCATTTCATTCGCTTCATCATTCGGAAATAATCATTAATATATTATGTTCAACGACTCGTCATGGAAGAATAACAGACAAACTCAATTAAGACTGAACGTTTCGGTGATCTGTTTGTAAAATCGTATAATTATCATTCCTGATACACAATAGGGCATAGAGATTCGTGCTCTCGCATGAACGACATATGTATTTCTTTTCTCCTTGTTGTATAGTAGTTTTATAACATTCTTTTTATAAGCTATAAGCTATATAGTATATAAATGTATATTATAGCGTTCGTACTATACAGGCTCTCAGTATAGTCGATGTTATTACTTCTTGTAAATGAATCTCATGCATATAATATAACAATCAAGAAAGTGTAATCGTAACGAAACGAGAGTATCTTGCCGAGGAATTTCTTTTCTTTTTTTAATGATTAATATGTAAATACGGAAAAATTTATACACGAAACATCGTAAAATATGCAGCATAATGTGTGCTATATATATAAGTACTTTTTTTATGTAATAGAAAACTAATAATATATATATACATATAAAGTGAACATACATTTTGTATATATAATACAGGCAAAGCAGTTTATGTTGAATGCGTAAAGAAGGATATAGTGTATTGATAACATAATTTTGTACATCACGATTACATAAAAAAACAGTTTATAAATATTGTGATAATAAAAACTTTTGAACGACGATCGTTTTTAGTTCTTCGAATCTTAATAAAAACTATTTATATTTCTCATCACGCATCTCTTAAATCTTGCGTAGAATCGCTAGAATTTTTAAGGTTCTGTATCACAATCATATTCTACTAGTATATAATAACTAGACTGCGAATCTTTATGCAAAATAAGAATATTTTGTATTTGTTATAAGATATATAGGAGCCTCTTGAGAACGTTTCCTTTTCTTTGATAATTCTACTAGATCGAAAGTAATATATATTGATGCTATTCAATTCTTTCAATTTGCACAATGTATCAAGTTGCAGCTACTCGTTTTTTTTGTCATAAATACATAAAAACCGCACTCTAATAAGTGATTAAAAATTCTACACAGAATGAAGCATTTGGCTATGCACAAGGTATTCCAACTGGTAAGAAATATCTGTATTGAAATTCTCCAGTGCTCAGACTTAAATTGGGATAATACACACAGGCAACAATTTAGATGTTCAAATATTCAGACGCAAATTTAGATACTTGTGTACTGAAATTCAGATTATAATGATACAGTACTCTACATACTCGTAAGAGCCTTAATGAAATTAAGTAATACGTAAGAGCCTTAATGAGATTAAGCTGGTACGAAAATTTTACAAACGAGACGCAGAATTACAAAAAGAGGAGAACCGAACGAAATAATAAATTATATAACGCGTAATACCACTGCGCGACATATAGCTCGTTATCTTCTTCTCTTGAACGAAACTATTTGCCACGGATACAGAACGTAACGCTAACGTCGTTAACAATGTTAGTATATTTTACATATATATATACTATATATAATTATACTATATATAATTATATTACATATAATTATATTATATATAATTATACTATATATAATTATATTATATATATAATTATATATATTATATATATAGTGTGATTTATTTAGAATGTCAATGGTTAATTGTATATACAATATTCAAGTTTATAACCTTAATGATAATATAATCACTGGACTTTTTTTCGATTTTGGAATGCCTAATAATCATTATAAGAGTCGTGGTCGATCCTCTGAAAATGGCTGTCTCAATCTTCCAATTGTCTTTGTGGCGAGTAGAAAGTTGCGAAGTTTCGACGGACGCATAAACAATCCTTATTAAATGATACATATTTATACATAGAATTCTATCAAAGTATAATTATCAAAATAATTCGTTTCCCGCACGCGCGGGATTATTTTTATCTAACTCTAATATTTGTTCATAGGTATTGCAATGTAAATGAATTTGCGTAAACGTTCGATAGGAATTTCGGTGATCTATAACCCATGGCGAAAATGTAGCTTGAAGATGAATTATACTTGAACAATTTATTATAGTAGGCATTCTTTTTGTTCCGTCACGAGGGCAATTTATCTAGTACCTGTCTCCGCCGAAAGGCAAGAAAGCGAAAAGTCACTTTCGCAAATATACGCAGCGTGAACGATATACTACGATCTTTTTCGACGATATACATTTCACAGAAGATATAGGAAAGAAGGAAGTTCTATATTTGAAACGTTCAACAGTGGAAACAAAAAGGCTACACACACGTATATTATAGTCACTTCGAGAAATTAGTATTAACATATACAGAAATTGCGATAATTAGTGGAGAGAAACGTGAACTGCCTTACAACATAAACATATTGTTGTTTTACCATAGGAGTACTATTCCGCAATGTTTACTGGTCATTTTACATGGTTCATTTTGTTAGACTGAAGAACTGTGAACAACATAACACGTGCAATAAAAGATTAGTTAAGCAGAGCACAATTTAAGAAAATGATTTTACCTATTAGTCGCAGTATTAAATTGATTGATTGATTAATTCAACGCTACTCGATTAGTGGTCGTATATAATTTGGTGTGTTCCGAAGTTATTTCATAGATTGTAATTGGTAGATACAGTTAAATGTAAACATAAATATTAAACATAGATTACACAGTGTACCTGAGCAGTAAAGCATACAATTTCAACATGCATCTTCAACAAACAATATACAATGCCATAGAATCTAAAGTTACAAAACAACATTAACAACATGGAGAACAATTTCGCTTCAACTTCATGATTTTAAACTCTTGTTGCTGTTACAATTCTATACAATTTATCGAGAGAAAATAGTACACACACGCGCGCACGCACACACATTATACATACATATATACATGCATATACATATACATATATACATATATATGTATATTACATATACACACACACATATATATATATACACGTATGTATATATATATATATGTATACACACGTATATATACAAAACAACTAAAATGATTCATAGTTTCCTTCGCAAGAATTTGCTGATTCATCGGAAATGACAATGATTGCATTCAAGATTATACCAATCGTCTAATAAAACGGAAATAAAATGTTTTTGTCACCATAAGCCAGTTACAACGACAAAGCAGATATAATATATCTTTGTTATATTTCATGGCAATCCTAATTTAATTATTTAGACCAAAAGAAAATAGAATAAAATCTATATTCATATATGTATATATGTATATATATACATATATACATGTATATATATGATAGAGAATTAGGGATAGATAGATGGATAGATGTGTGGATAAATAGATCGTTAGATTGATAGTTAGATTGATAGATAGATAGATAGATAGATAGATAGATAGATAGATAGATAGATAGATAGACAGATAGATACATAGATAGATAGATAGATAAATAGGTAGATAGAGAGAGAGAGAGAGAGAGAGAGAGAGAGAGAGAGAGAGAGAGAGCTAGGTAGACAGACAGACAGATAGATATATAGATAGATCGATAGATAGACAGACAGATAGATAGATAGGTAGATAGATAGATATGTAAGGAGAACAGTATAAAATGTGTTACGTGAGTTTAAAAAGTAAACAAGAGTACGCTCGAACATGATTAGCCGCGCGTTTTACAAACGAATACAAAATAAGTCTATCCTCTCCCCGTGTTGTGTGTCGAATACACAAAACTGGTGAAATTATTCGTTTCCTCGGTAATTATTATCTCTAGAGAAAGATTCGGTACAAGATAGATTGAGACAACCGTTTTCGTTTACTCGCGACATTTACAAAGATTAGGAGCGCTAACTTAATTTAGTGACTAGAACAATAATTAATATAACAACGACTATGATGGCGAGTAACAACAGCATAAAAACTTTTCGCCGATATTTACGTAGGTAACTACTTCCCTTGACTAACTCTTGCGTGCCCAGCTCGACGTTTCCGTGTGTGTTCTCTATATTGTTCTCTATCGTATCTGTAACGCAATGATCCAATCTTTGTGATTCACCATTTTAATGTACTACGCCCATTCTTGGAACATGAGTGCACTTACTGATCGAATCGCCTTGCTGGTACGATATCGCAGCTAGGTCACGCATTATTTTATTCACATCCAGAATATCTTCTTCGATCCATTTTATCCTCTCCGCCCTCTCTAACAGTAAACTTTGCCGAAACTCGAGACTCCTGCGCATTGCACAGAAAACAATCTTACTTGCAAATTGGTTTCAAATGGTCCAAACTATTCGTATTCGATCGGGTGTCAACACTTAAAAGAATTTTACTGAGAATACATATGTCAATTATTTATTGACAAAGGATCTTTATGCAGAAAAAGAATTTTCTACCGGAATTGCGGCAAACTCGAGTGAAATGTAAATTGATTTTCTTTCAGAACATGTTTATTATACTGAAAATAGTATTTTTAAATTCTCCCAAGTAAGCTCAAACTTGGACTGTTTGTTAGTACGATTTTCTCAAAAAATTATTAGTTAGAAAACCTTATTCGAACTTTTAGCTGAACTCATCATTTGAGCGTGATGAGTACAGTAATATAGTTGGTGAAATTAATAAATGCAATTTCGAACCTTAGTGTTGCACGGTGCTCATCCTCTTGCACCTGAAGCTGATGCTGTTCATCGTCGTCCAATAGGCTCTCTATACTAGTTGTACGCAAAATATGTCTCTTCATTTTTTCCGCAATTGTCTGAAAACATTTGTTCGTTAAAGTAAATTCCAATTGATTCTACACAGTTCGATAGCGCTATTAGATTACAACTTCTACGAGAAATATTCACTATTTCGGATTTTTTAACAGTTCCAATCTTTTTTCACAATGATATAAACGTAGCTACTTAATAACTTCAATAAAAAAATCAGCAATTTTAACATTCTGGAATTTTTTAGAAATCGATATTGCAGTCAAAAATTTGGAAAAAATTCACAGTTTTGTGTTCTGTTTTGTTGAGCAGAACAGAGGAAATGAAGTATAATTCATTAAAACCATGTTCACCCTATAATTACCCTTGTGACAGGGGTACCGACTTGAAATTTTCCGCACAAGGTTTTCTTTGGAGGCTCTATTGAATGGTATGTTGAAAAATCAATTTAGCAGTACACAGGGAATGGACAATATATGCAACCACTCTATGGTAAATAATAAGATATTAAATACCTTCTGCATGTCGGAGTATCTTTGCACAGCATCTTTAAAATCGGTGGTGAGTTTCTCAATTTGCAACTTCTGCTGTTTATCACCTTTCCTCATTAGCACTGTCAATCTTGCAATATCTTTGCCGGTTTGAGTAACTACATGATTTGTGCTTAACTGTATTTCATGCCTAGAGAAACATAAAAAGTGATCAATAAACAAAAAACGTGATAACTAGACTGTGTATCTTTCTAGGAAATCAAAATCTTCTGTATTGACTGCAAGCCACGCTGGAGCTGAAAATAATACATCAATCTTCTTCGATTCCGTTAATCTACCTACAGTTTTATATTGCATCTACTAATGTTTGTTACAAATGTATAAAAGATCTATAATCTAATTATAACGATTAATTTCATGTGAATGATACTGTGTAACCACTGGACTGCAAATGGTTATGAACTAATTTGCTGTAATCTAATTAACTATTAACACTTTATCTACTGGAAGCCTGTTAATAGGATATTCAATAATTGTGCTGTACCAAAACAAAGCGTAGAAATTTTCTTTCACGTTGCTTCTTTCACAATCTTAAGGCGGTAGTTTCTCAATAATAAAAAATGGGGTTTTTCAGTAGTCAAAAATGCTACATAAAAGATCAATCTAGGCCGCTATTGCCCTCAAAAGTTCTATTTTTTCGTTAACAAGGCATAATTTGCATTATTCTTTCAATTTTATGAAAATAGTTACAGTGAATCCTATTACTATTCTATGCAGACACTCTCAAAACAACAATAACTTTTTTAATATTCGACTATACGACTCTGACTTTTTTGAGAAGTTAGAGAAATTTAGTTTACTACAGATTGTGAAAAGAAATTTTTTCAAAACTTCTCAATAAAGTTCAAATCATATTAATAAAATTATCGTCCTTTTAAGAGTGTCCGAATATTAGTGGGAGTCAATGTACAGTTTTATGCTGAAAAATAATGCATATCAGATTTTTCAAAACAATGCAATAATCGCAGGTAATGTGTGTTAAGAGTTCCTTGGAGGTCTGAATAAATTCTAAGACTGGTTAAAATCGATTGGGGTAGATACTACGGCAATATATAAAGGTGTCTAAGTGTAATTACACTACTCCATATAAGAAGGTGAATACCTACACGTTATCTCTTATACCCTGATTATCTTTATTGGTTCCAACGGTTTTGTTTGCATCGTTCAGTGTTCTCCAACTTGTGTTAATCGTATATATGTTAGTAGTAATATTCTCGCTGAGACTATAAAGTTCAGTAGGGCTAAATCCCACATCAGGTACATCTGTCCGTTGATCTGTGGACCCGTATGTTTGAGAACTGTGAGCCATCCTACAAACAAACAGAAGTATTTACAAAACGACACACAAACCCAGAAAATACGAATGAAAGTTCGAAAATTAAAAAACGGTTAAATGCACGTATACACACATAATATTTACGAAACAATGAGAATTATTCAAATCGTAAAACACATCAACTGTCGAATCAGACGATTTTCCGTATTTTTCGTGTAGATTACATCAGAAAAGGAAAACAGCAATATCATCTGTTGTTTCGCGAGGTATTGACTTTACAGTGCGATGTACCTTAAAGTCTGTGTCATAAGTCGAGTTTATACTTTTCTATCTCGTGTCAATAATGATATTGTTACTAAATGCAAACTTTTCGTAAGCTGAACGAAAACGGCGTACAAATATCGATATGTTCCCGTGATTGTCGTGCAAAAACCCGCTCAAAGCTACGCGACTGTCACGCTGACATTAAAGAACGAGCACGATAAATGGCAATTTCTGGAATTCCTTTAAAACCATTTCACGATTATAAGCTACTGAACGGAACAGTCGGATCTAATGGTCTACAGTCGAACAGTTCAAATGAACGAATACGAAAACCCGCGGAGGAACGAGTATTATCGAGGAACAACAAACCTGTTTCGTTATATCATAAATCTCTTTAATATCTAAATAAAAATTGCTTTATTAATTCACATTTAAAAACCAAGAGAACTATTTTTATGTGTCGAATCTTAGAAACTGACAGTTGCCTAAACGGTCTAATCTGCCGTCCGCGTGACGATAGCTCCTTACACTCTCATTCGTGCATGTTGTCAGGAATCTATACTACCGACGTGTTACATTCTTTAAATACAATCTCGGTCCTCTAGTGTCCCGCAATTTGGGAGTGATAACGCGACATTAGGGAGATCGAAGAGAGATAATTTTTGCTCTGATTGGCAGACGAATAATCTTTGCGACAGTGCTGCCATCATTGACAGAGAGAGAGAGAAGGCGAAAAAGATAGTCATAAATGCATATATGTAATCAGTCATTGACCGAATAATGTGCATGTGTAGTACTGCTTGCTTGTCTCATTTTTAAAAGGACGAAATTTATTCTACAGGATGTCTCAAAAATGAAAGGGATAATTCCCGAGGTGATTTGAACTGTTTACTTTGCGAAAATGTTCTGCGATAAACGCGGACCAATTAGAGATCGCAATGCCAACACCACGTTTGCCTGTACCGGGCTCTGATTGGTCCGTAATTTCGTTAATAACTCCTTCCAAAAGTCTAGGAGAACATTTTCGAACAGGAAAATATTTATTGCTTCAAATGACCTGAAGAATCACCCCTTTCAAGGAAGTACAACACTTTTGGGTCACACTGTACAGGAGCACCGTATGTATTCGTAAGAAATTCGCGCGTGAAAACATCCTTCTTCCTTCGCGAAGACCTGCGCGAAATCGAGTGCGCAATGGAATAACGGGGTAGGAAATCGCGACGCCGAAGAAATCGCGAAATGCGACGTTAGAGAGGTAATGTACTAATTTCGACGACTTGGTTGTACAATGCCATTTATGAATATTAGAAACAATAGTATCATCGTGTAGCCAATTTCCAATGACCTACGACACGTACTTAATGTTTCTACTTGAATTCAAATAAGAGAAGAGTTTCATATACAAGGTGTTTCCGAAATTGTACAACCGGAAGGGAGGTGACTCCTCGTATGAAAGTAAGTCGAAAGTACACAATAGAATGTTTCCCCGTACACCCTCGTTCTCGAGAAATTTAAACATAATTGTCCCTTTAAAATGCATGCTATTGAGCACGACTATCATAACAGATTAGCTCATTAATTATCTCTTCCTTTTACGATAAACACGAATGCACGTGCATCCGATGAATTTTTAAAGTTGTTCCGGTGCACGAGAATTTCGGAAACACCTTGTATAGCTTAATGTGTCTGCAGCAACGTCGGCACTACGTGAGTCAAACCGACGTCCAAAGGTCTTTGTTATACTTTATAATTATACAATTACTCGATCGATGATTAACAGAGACCGTTGAATATTCTGTCCCGAGAATTTCTTAAATTCTCGTCGCCGAGAAATCCGAAATAATTCGGGGATAAACAAATTTTCATGGGCTCGTATGAATGTGTCTAAAGCCCCGTCTAATATGTTTCTACCGCTAGAATCAAGAATAAATTTAACAATAAATTCAATTCAACTGGAATTTAGGCGTCGACGGTGCGAAAAGCCCGAGAAAATCTAAAGAAGTTTTTTTCATCCGGCGGTCGACATTATCGAGAAGCCAGCTTCCTGCTTGGCCAGAGGTTAGTCGCATGGCGGACGCTGGCTTGACAACACGTACGGCACGGAAGTTCCCGAATACGACCGACAGATTGCGAAAGCCTTCAGAAACAACAACCGTCGGCCGTAAGTAAACGCTATTGTGATTTCTCATCGTTTTATCCGCTAATATAATCGCCTCCTAGTCGCTCAAAAATCGTAAACAGCAAGCCGAACGTCCGATTACCACGGTCCGCTAATTATTTTCACGGATTCCCGTCGGGAAATCCGTGAAAACTGGAGTAGAATTTTCTCGAGGGTTGCTTCAGAGCGAGACAACGCTTGCACGTACATAGGTCGTGCGTCATGTCGGCTCTGAACGCATCTTCCGTCGCTTCGTTCGCGCGAATCGTTCCCGAGCGTCGAGTCCGATCAAGCCCGATTCCCTCGACTGCTAAAATAACCCTCGTTTCTCAATATTCGATCAGAAAAAAAAACAAAAAAAGCAGAACCTATACGCGGGACTGGGGTAATCGAGCGTTGTTTGCGGCCGCCTACGCAACTACTTCTACTTTTGACATTTTAATCGGTGCAACTTTTCAAGTAGGTTGATCCTCTACGGCTTCTTGCATGCTCCCTTCAACCTTCTTCCCCGAACGCGCTTTGTCTCCCAAGAAAACCTTGAGGTCGCTGACGTTCACGGCAATCGTGTCGCGTCCCTATCGAGAGAGCCCTCATTTGCCGATGGACGTCGCGTGGAATTCTGTCCCCTTTTTGGCTTCGGTTGTTTTTCTCAAAACGCGCCGCGTAGACGACGCTCGCCTCTTCGCTTTCGAATCCCTGGAAATTCATTCGCGTCTCGGAACAGCATTCGGTTCCGCCGGTTTTCCCGTACTCGTTTTGCCACGGGATGTTCGACAGCCTCCCTCTTGTAAACACACGTATGCAAGCGCACGTCCGTGTGTCTGTCGATCGATGTGCACGCACACGAGAGCCCAGCCGTGCACGAAAGCCCAGCCAGCCGTTTATTGTCATGCTTCCGACGTTTCCACGAAATTTTCGTGGTCTCTCGAATCGATATTATATTGGGGGAACCCAGTGGCACACTGAGTGAACTTTTCGAACGCGTATATAGATTTTTCACGATCGCCTTTTACTCGTCGCTTCTCTTCAGCATCTGTAGCGTCCGTTCAGCAGAAATGTTCGAACCTCGAATTTCTGCATAGCTCAGCCGAGAAACCTGGACTCTCCCGCATATTAGACCGTGTTTGTGCAGCTGGTCTTCTTCGTTCCCTGCGTTCGCTTATTTTCTCTCGACGATTTATATCATCGAAAAGAAATCGCGGACGGTTTTGTTTACCGGGACGGGAGCATGATTGTTTCGAAAACGTGATTGCAATAATTAACGGTCCGGAGACGAGCGGGGGAAAATGGCGGTTTACTCGTGGCGTGTACGCGAACGATGCTCATTCGGTTCTATCGTTTCACGTTTGATTTCTCGGCAGGATTGCTTTGTATTTGAACCCCGATGAACCGTGGAATTTCTTCGTTGAGCAAAGGGGCTGCCCGGGTACTTTGAGAAAAAGTTGTTCATCATGCTCTAGATGTGCAGCGCGTGTTCCGTTGAAATTATAATTTTAGGGTTGGATGACTTTCCTCGCGAGTTGATCTAGTTTCTGTATGAACGGGCCCCCGTGTGTTCTAGCGATTTACAACCTCGAGAAACGTTTAATGGTCGGGTCACATACACAGGCTCGCGGCCGGTCGGCGTCGGTGAACGCGTTCGCTCGGCTGCGCCTTTAAATGCTCGCCCATATGACTGTTCCTACGTCGAAAGTGTGACGGCCGTACGCGGCCTCTTTGTCACAGGGGCAGACTTGAACGCTTATCGGGCTATGAATAGACGTACTGATTTCCTTTCAGCTGTCCACTTTGTTGGGGGCTGGTTTACACCTTGCCACAGAACTGTGACACGCTCGAATAATCCCGGTCGATGCGAGATCCCCTACGAAATTCGGTGGCGAATCCCCGGGAACTCTTTTCTCGCTGCTTCAGTTCGGTAAAATTAAAAAAAAAAGCAATACTCGATTGTAGAGCCTTTCCGATACACATAGCTTTCTTTAAGAACCAGATTAAACACTTGAACACTAGGCAAAAGGGATACGTAGGGCAATTGTACTAGTAGGCGGCCATTTACGGCCAGAAGTCAGCCATTTTAAGCGTCGTTATTATTAATGCATTATTTTTGAAATGCTTTATAATATAGGCACCCGAGGGTGCATATCGGAGTACACTGGAAGTAGATCATTGTGCTCATTCAGTATATAATAATTTCTTGGTATATATTTATTTCTAAGCAATTCCTTTCCGGGAGGGCTGGCTATAGGGTACATTCACCCTATTGCTCTTTCATTATGGGAAGAATAAAGTGAGCCTAATGGCCCGTGACTTCGAACGGTGCACCATTTAAACAGCACTTTAAATTCAAAGTGTAGTGTTCAGCAAGTTATTTTTTAAATGCGTATTTCTCTAAATATTGGAGTCGCGATAAAATAGGTCGTTTGCTTTTCCAATGATTTTATTTAGCAAGAGTACCTAATCGAGCTAGACTGTAACGATCATCCCTGTGGTAAAAGCAATTTTCACCAGTCGCGAAAAACGATCCGCTCTAGTTACATTCTCGCTGGACGAAACCTAAATTATCCCCACCAAGATCCGCCAGCTGGAGACTAGTACACGTCACTACGTAAATGCATCCTACGAATAAAGGCGATTCATATACGGCGGCATAAAGAGCGTTAGTTGCGTGACAATGAGCCGGTTGTATTCGATGTGTCTCGGAATGTGAAGAAATATCGATGACATATATGAAATTGTGTAAAAACGGAATTGACTTGCGCAAACACGTGTTTTCCTGTTTTCCCGAGTGCCCACGTACACATAATTTCTTCCTTTATTTGGTAATAGCCGCCGCTAACGCCGTCGTCTGTGTCGTGGCCTGATTTTCGTTTGCCATGGTTTACAATAGTTTACATTTCACGTATTTTAGTTTGCTGCACAGTAGACGAGCTAACCATCTGCTGTTTATAGTAGCCTGTGTATGTTTATGCACTTGGGTCTGTTCTTCTCGAAACGAAACTCGTGATACATTTACGGAAATAATTAGGATTTTAAGCATTCGCGACAAAAGTGGCCGCATTGATTAAAGATTCAAGGGCGTCGGTGTATCAGTTTCAGCTTAATTAGATTATTCAGAGAAGAATGAAATGTATATTTGGCTTCTGTGTGGTGCAATGAATGCGAACATTTCTTGTTCTGCATGAAAACCCGCAGTCTAATCGTAATAGATGTCCGGCATGTTTGTATAATGTGCTTGAATCGAGTGAACAGTTAATATTGTGCACGTATTGGGTTGGAACGAAAGTTCGTAGCGTTTTTAAATTAAAATTCGAAGATGAAATTGGGACATTTATACATAGATTTGTTCAACAACGTATTTTCTATTCTCTACTACTTTTCGTCATTTTTCTAGGTAACTTATCATGTTGTTGAATAAACATCTTAGTTTTATCTTTGAATTTCGATTTGAAAACGTTATGAACATTTGTAACAACCTAATATAATGTGCTTGAGTGGAGCGGACAGTTGATACAATGGTTCTCGAGTTTGTTCTTTTGAAAAGAAATGGGAAATGCAGTTTGATAAATACAGTAGTTGACCAGCGAAGTTGTTCACCGAACTGTGAACGATTCTCATTTAGTTAACGACGAAATGGTTGAATATTGTAATTGAATTGTGAATATGTAAATTTGTGTGAGCATCCGCAGCTCGGTCGAGAGTATCCGCTGGGTCTCGAGTGTTATCGGCCTTCGGAAGTTGGCAGCCTTGTTCTAACTCGTAGAGAGCAACCGTCACGGCGCATCTGTGACGTGTCACAGGGACACGCAGAGAGTAACACGGAGCGTTCGAAGTTGCTCGGGGAAGGATAGCGACAATTCGCTTTACGTCACTCCATAGCTATCTCTTTGTTCGCTGTCGTCACGCGTTCCCATATCGTGGTTCGCTTGCACAAAAATTAGCCCCGTCTAAAACACGATTGCTTACATTGTCGATCTTATCGAATGTTTTTCGGTACTAAAGAAAGTAAAATCATACACCTTTTCTAGTCTTCGCAAAACGAACACTAGAACTTGTATGCAATTTTTACAAAAATTGTAACGATAAAGCATATATTACTACCTTTTTCCGTTGAAATTAAATTTTTCAACGCGTCCGGATTGATATACATAAATATATGTAGGTAAGAGCCATTCACTGATTTCAATATTTGAACGTTGTATCTTTTGAAGGTTAGGGTGAAACGTTTCATCGCTGACTGTTCCGAACCGGAGTTCTCGTCCTAGCTGTTAATAGATCAAAGGTGACGATATTTTTTTTTTTCGAAATTCTACATGTAACTCGTCGATTAACTTATTAACTTACGATTCATAATATAAATTCATTGGAACGTGATCGTGTACATCTTTGTAGCTGAAACACTAGATTCTTGTAATCGCAGGATACCAACATTCCCATAGAAAAACCAGTAACATATAACTGTTCCCGTGGAATGTTGCATTTCCGGTGTCGTGATCCCAGAAATTCCATAATCTGAATCGCGGTTATCGCGGGCACGCGTAGTGCGAATTTTTATCTGTACAAATTGGTCGTTAACGTTTTTCGTAAGGAAAAAAAGAAGACAACCAGTTTGAGTTATCCGAGACGACGAATTTGACGTTGACCGTGACAGAGTGGAGCAACGGTTACGAAAATATTTACACGCGACCGTTTTGTCGTATGTATCTGATCGGGACACGTTCGACGGATACGTAAATTGAAATTCTCACCGGATAAATTTAGACGAAGCGATTTTGATCGTTATTTTGGTAATTCGACTAGTCCGGAGAGCCCGTGAACCTTCGGGGAGGCCTTCGTCCAAACATCCTCCGGCGAAGGTAATGTAAATTTAAAAGGAAACCAGATACCGAATACCGGTTTAATGCACCGGAGCAACATTTTCAATGTCGGAGCGTTTCTGGCGGCGACCTTCGCTCGTGCAACCTTAGAGCAACGTGACTCGAGACAGCCACGAATCCGCTCGTGTGCGCCTGTAAATATAGCTTCCGCCTTGTTCGTTGGGGGTAAGCCTTCTCTTTCTTCTGTACGCATCGATGCAAACGTAAAAAAAATCCTTCAAACAATCTATAGATAAAAATTCCGACTAGTCGTCGACCATTTATCCTCGTTCCGTTTTTCGAACACGTTCAAATTTCCCGCGCGCCGTTCGAAACACATGGAAACAATTTAGCCCTCTATTGATATTCAACAACTTGCATATTCCAGCGAGTACTTTGCATTCTGGTAACACTGCCAAGAATCTAATCCACTTTCCGCAGCTCTTTTGTTCTCCGATCGAGCCGTGCTTTTTCTTGATGCATTTATTTGATATGATGCTGCTCGTTATTTATGCGGAACGACCGCATACGTGAATAGATAATGCCGGTCATACATAATTTCATATCTGATAAACGAGAATACCAGTTTTTGCTGCTGATTTTGACGTGATCGACGATTACTCGAACACTTTTGCCGAGCGTTTCTTGTGATTCGATTCTTTTACCGCGATGATATAAAATTCTTATCATTTCTGTTGTTCATGGTGCATATTTAATGATTAACAGTAATAGTAACATTGCATAAATTATAATTAGTAACCGACAGCTGATTCCATTACTCCAATCAATCGCGATTTTTCGTAATAAATTCTTTTCAGTTAGAAACATTCACGAATTAATCGAATTAAAGAGAGTTTTGCAGTTCTTCTCGATCGTAAGATTAATTTAATTATAGTTGATGCCCAATTTTGAAATGGAGCATGACGTTGCCCTTGAAACAAAGCCATTTTCCCGTCAGTTTTCGATACCGTGGTGGTTGAAAACGCACCCGAAAGCTTTTCCCAGGCTCCGTAATCCTAAGTGCACGGGGGGAAGCTAGGCCGAGGCGGTCAAAGACGACCTTAGTCGAACCGCAGCCGAAGTTGCCCGACCTCGCCCGATCCGGCCGACGATAGAAGCCGAGATCGGTCGAGGTGAGACGACGGAAGGTTCATTGACCGTCTGACCATGAGCCGCGCCCCACATACGCTCCTCTCCACGTTCATCGTCCACGGCTTTCGGTTGTTTTGTTGCTCGTAACCGATACCTCAAGATCAAAGCCGTTTCTTTGGAGAAGGTCCTCGTCCTGAGCCCCGTTGAAGACTTTCACCTGTGAGCGCGATAAGCCCGCACGCGTTAATCAGTGCCTCCTGGTGCTGGAATTAGAATTTCTATATATACTATATATACCGAAACAGGAATTGATCGTTTCTGTTCGCTTCACTATGCCATGTACTACCCCTGGCAGAAAGTGTTCGATCAAAACCGTTCCATTTTTATCGCTATCATTATTTAACGTTAATTTCGATTTCTGGAAATGGGTACATCGATGATCCTGAAATGCAACAATAATGAAACAAATACTCTTCTCTCAGAAAATTATGAAAATCTGTCGTAAAATCACTCCGAATATTTGCTTGCATTCCGTGAAATTTTCTTGCATTTTTTGTGTCACAACAGATTAAATATTTTCTACCAGAGGTAACGATATCTTATGTCTACTTAATTAGAAGCCAAATAAAACTTTGATACAACTGCTCGCACTGTTCTCACAGTGGTAAAACTTGGTGTCTTTCTTGTTGTCGTTCGGATGAATGTTGATCGATGTCTCTGTCCTGCATGACAATACTGTGGAAGTACCTATACGTTGTTTACATAGATTGTAACGTTATTGAGCACTGGAACATCTGACTATTTTGTATTAGTTCATAGAATCTTTGGAAATAAATACGTATTCAATCATTTGCATGAGTACTTTATATATTTGGTGTACGATTAACGGACTCGATGTAACACGAAGAAGATTTCAGGTGATACTTGTTACCAAAGATGCAGAAATACATGTTGTATAGTTTGATTCTCAAGTAAGCCTTTCATGTAGGTAAATTCTTGTAACGTAGAATGGGATAGTTTCAATTCAGGATACATTAACGTCCAGCATAGTGGCAGGAAGAAAGGTGTACGACACGATAATATTATCTAGTTTTGCAGCGCAGTGTTATGCGTGCTTTCACCACGAATACATTATATTTCTGTATCATCAGGTGCAAAGGCTGAGTATTAATAATGAAATGTCGAAGGAGTAGCATGTGTGTAAGCACTTAATCGGCTGGTGGAACGTACAGTATTTTGATCATGATCTTTTCTCTGTTTCAGCTTCCTAAAGGAAGATCTGTGTGCTGTGATTTATCACTCAGGGGGCCGAAACACGCGCAACAACGGACAACCCCACAGGACAGGGGGGTGCTTCTCGTGTCTCGGGAGGAAGGTCAGGGTCAAATAATAACCTTGACTGTAAACAATTCATACACGAGCCGCTTCTCTTTTACACCCCTTCAAAAACAAGTCCACCGTGTTACACTTTCTGACTAGTAACCATTGAAATTAAAAGTAATTCAATGCCTTCCAGGGACGATATTCGCTCCCTATCCACTGAGCAACGCTGGATCCCTCCTTCAACTGTTAGACGCGATGCACGCACCCCAGAAAGCAGAAATGATCTCATCTTTAGAAAGGTTCGGGGTATTCTTAATAAGCTTACGCCGGAAAAGTTCGCAAAGCTGAGCAACGACCTGCTCAACGTTGAGCTGAATTCTGATCTGATTCTTAAAGGTGTCATTTTCTTGGTAAGTTTTGCATTCACAAGTATTAATAACTACACTGTGGACTTTTGTACAAAATAATATTCCTCATGGACGCGTCTTTACATCTCTGAAATAGTAAATTAAAAATATTAAGACGCGTAAATCTAGTGTTACAGAAACATAGTATTGAATTCAATTGATTGGTTGTCCACAGTGTAATAATACCTATTTTTTTCATAATGTTCCCAATTCTCGTTCTTGTATACTGTCTTGAATACGTTCTTGTATACGTGCGACTCTAACCTAAAAGTTTTTTGCATAAATACGTGAACGATAAAATTTGCGCAATCTCTTCGGTAACAGGACGAAAAATGGGAATACAGTTAGGATTTGTGCTAATGAATATTGATGTTGGTATTTGCAGATCTTTGAAAAAGCGCTTGATGAACCCAAGTACAGTTCTATGTACGCACAGCTGTGCAAACGGCTGTCAGACGAAGCTGCAAACTTTGAACCACGGAAAGCTCTTATCGAAAGTCAAAAAGGCCAGAGCACGTTCACGTTTCTTCTCCTTAATAAGTGCAGAGACGAATTTGAGAATCGTTCGAAAGCAAGCGAAGCATTCGAGAGCCAGGATGAACTCTGCCCAGAGGAAGAGGAACGCCGACAGGTGGCCAAGCGAAAGATGCTCGGCAACATCAAATTCATTGGGGAACTTGGCAAGCTCGGGATCGTATCGGAACCGATATTACATCGCTGCATCCAGCAGCTACTCGAGAAGAAAAGACGAGGGGGATCCCGGGGGGACACCGCCGAGGATATCGAATGCCTCTGTCAGATCATGCGTACCTGCGGCCGTATCCTTGACTCGGATAAAGGTCGCGGACTCATGGATCAATATTTTCGACGTATGAAGTCACTGGCAGAGAGCAGCGATCTTCCTCTACGCATCAAGTTTATGCTGCGTGATGTCATTGAACTACGCCGCGATGGCTGGGTACCACGCAAGGCGACTAGCACCGAAGGTCCAATGCCTATCAATCAGATCCGCAGTGATAACGATGAGTCTTCGAGGGGTAATGGCTTCCATAGACGAGAGGATCGCCTCGGAGCAGAGTTCTTAAGGAAGATGGGACGTGGCGGACTAGACATGGACATGATGGGAAGCATCCCTTTGACTTCACCGTCGTTTGGCATGTCATCTCCATTCAGTTCGAACGGATTCTCAGGAAGTTCCGGGGTCGGCTACGGCCGTCACAATCAACGTAACCAGCCGGGTTACTATCAGAACCAGAATCGTCACCAGAATAACTATCAAGGGAAACATAATCAACAGCAACACAACTTGCCGCAAAACTTTAACAACAGTAAGCACCTTTTTACTCGCTGTGGTAGTACAGTCTGTTATCGATAATTGTCCAAAACACGGATCCGACCAGGGGTACTATTCTTTGACTTTAGCCGAACATAGAACAGGACAGCGAAGCTCGAGGGCCTCGCTTACCGAGAAGTTCTAATCCGATAACAAAACTTCTTTATTTTTCATTATTTTTCTATGGGACTTTCACCAACATATTCGTGACATTTTCCAAATGAAAATGATACTAAATATGGTATAATTCCGCTGATATTTGCCTGTGTAATGAACGATGAAAATTTTGGACACAAAGAAGGATAGCGTATGGGAAAGAAAGAGTCGCGGAGGGTTGCAGCGCGCCGGCACAGAAAGACTTTTCCATACACTGTTCTTCCTTGCGTCCGATGCTTTCATCATTATAGGTCAGACACTTGGAATATTTATCGATAAAATACTGTATTAAATAAAACTATATTCATAAAATCTGCAGTCTACTAACGAGTCTGAATGAATTACAGGTAGCAATAAAGAACAATTACGCTTCAACAAGAATAAGATGTTGATCGGACACCCAGAAGAGGTGTCGCTTAGACCGTCAGCTAATTCCATGATGTTCAAACAAACCAACATCAATCCCAACCTACCTCTGAACAGTGGTAAGTGTTTAATCGATGAAACGTAATATGAGGTTATAACAATAAGTTGGGTTGCCAATCTGAACGTATTCTGATTCTATGGATTTAGTTATGACTAGGCAGCGGATCTCAGTTATAACTAGGTTTCAATGGAATGCGATCAGTGATGGGAATCAGTCCATTCTCCGCAAACAGTATCTTCGAATTCATATTCACGTCTATTCATATTTTATTATTCAGTTTATTCAGATTCTTTTGAATTAGACATTCATTCACACGCCTTACATTCCCCAAAATTTCTGAATCCTGCCACCGAACGCGATTAATGAAACTAGCTGCGCAAAAGTATGATTTGGTTGAACAAATATGACCTCGAATATGGATCGACCAAATCTGTAGTGATTAAAAATCATCCGAGTTTGAGCAAAGTAGTTGGAAAGATAAGAGCAGGGCTTGAAAACTGTTATAATATTGGTTTCGGTTCTTCAAACAGTTACACATAGACTTCTGAACTTTATGTAAGATAACAAGTTCGTGCATCAATTTCCAAACACAGGATCTTCGCAACTGTTTTAACCGAAACCTTTATACATAACAGTTTTAAACCGTTATTTTCGGAAGCGTGTTTAAAGCCCTGTATAAGATTTCTAATTATCGAAACTGTAGATCTGTTCCCAGGAAGAGCATCAGAATTGCCTCTGTTACGTACTACCACGCTGAAGCCCAGCTCGCCACTACTGCACAAGGAATTGCCCCCAGCGATCGTGATCAAACAAGGTCCTGTGGACAAACGGGAGAAAGCCAGAGATAGGAAAGACAAGGGGATTTCCAGGGAGGAGATACTGAAGAAGGTGAACGCGTTGATGGACGATCTTGCAACCCCCGGGAACATACAGGCCACGGTCACGGCTTTCCAAGATCTTAAGATACCGGAGCGTCTGTTACGACACGCCGTGTACACATTGTATTCGAACACATTGGACCGAGGCGATACAGAACGAGAGCTGGCCGCGAAATTCGTGGTCGAGCTGGAAAAAGCCGAAGCGGTCACCTCGCAACAGATACACGAGGGCTGGAAGGAGCTCGTGTCGAATATACCAGAAAAAGAGAGTACCGTGCCTTGTGTAGCGTCTCACGTAGCCTATCTGACAGCCAAGGCTATCGTCGATAATTTGATTCAGTTGACCGACCTGGTCGCAGTCACCGAGAACGGCCAACATCACCCGTTGTTCTTACTCACCCTACAACAATTACATAAGAGCCAGGGCAAAGTCAGACTCACCGAGATCTTCAACGAGAGCAAAGTGAACCTGATCAGCCAGCTCCCCGAGGCGGACAAGACGAAGGAGAGGCTCGCCGAGATTCTCGAGGATCGGGAGCTCACCTTCCTCTATCCGCTGCTCAAGATCCAAGGAGACATCTGGCGCCAGCTCGAGAACGACCCGAACCCGAATACTCTTTACAAATGGATTAAAGAAAAGCTGGAACCCTCGCATCACACCGACTCCGAATTCATAAACGCTCTGATGAACGTCCTTCTCAAATACATTACACAGGTTAGTCTTCGGCATGATACCTACTACTCTATTTCTACATTTTTTTGTTGTTGTAAGAACTACTTCCTCCCAACGTCCACAGAGTGTAACACTTAAGGGAGTCATTCAAAAATTGTTCAGGGAAGCTATTGAATCTTTTATCTGCTTCGAAGAAAATTATTTAACTCTTTTTGCAACAATTTTCGTATCGTTTTCAGTGTGACACTCTGTGTTTTAAAAATTAAGGGTACCTGTACAAACAATTTTCCATTAAAAATATGGTTTGTTACACCCTATAAAGTACAATGTTCGTTTTGTTTTTTAATGTTGGCATTAGAGGTGTGCGAGTACCCGAGAATTTTCGGGTTCGCTCGCAGCTCTAGTTGGTATGCTTGACTAAAAACCCTTATCATCGCACCCTCCTGTTTTTGTAAATTTCCTTTGTCGCTTGATAGAGGTATCGTTGACAGTTCATTTGAATAACCGGCGTGTTCTTTTTTTATTTATAACAACAGGAAACAATATTGGCACCTGGCGTTGATCCATCTAACGTAGGCAAAGCAGCGATAGATAAGGAAAAGGCATTACTGGATAAATACGCACGCTTGATGCGCTTACTCTTTGTCAATATAGAGTCTCAAATGACAGCTCTCCATGCGCTTCAAGCATTTTGGTTCTCGCACAATTTTCCAAAAGGGATGCTACTGCGGTGGTTCGACGGACTTTACCGGCTCGAAGTGATCGAGGAGGAAGCTTACTTCAAGTGGAAGGAGTGTGTCACCGACGCTTATCCAGGCAAAGGAAAAGCTCTATTCGAGGTAATTCGGAACTATCCATTTTTTCACTTAGTAGTCGAAAGATTTTTTTCTCTTTCATCTAGTCATTTATTCTAAGTGTATAGTTTTCGAATGGTGGTGCATCCTACCACCCTCTGTCGGCACTGAGAATTATGTCAGTATGTAACGAAAATTTTTGAAAAGTCACATCTAGTCTGAATAACGGAAAAAAATACTGAAAGTTGTGTTCTTCACAACTTTTTTATTTGGTCCTCTTAACGGAAATTTGAAACGAGTTACAAGCGATTAAATAACTCTAGAACGCTGGTTTCCGGCCAGCTTAAAAATATGTGGAGCACTAATTTTGTTTGCCACTTGTTTATCATTCAAAATTACACGTAACAAGAAATTTGCATGGCTTATACTACGAGATATACGTATATTTATCAGATTCGATTCGATCTCTTCGCAACGTGTCTGACGCTACAAGACAAGGAGTTAATTAATTCATAAAATCCACACAGTGTAGCTGTTGCATAATACGTGTGGATGGAACAAGTATAGTGATTTTATAATGTCTTCTCGGAGCATCTGAATATTCAATGTTCAAGCTTCACCAATGAACTTGGCCTAAACATTCTTTTCTGATGAAACGGCCATTGAATGTCTTTTATTATTGTCAAAGCTCGCCATTTTGAATATTTGACCCAATTCTTCTAATTAATTGTTTTATCGTAACCTTTGCAGTCCAAGGTCGTTCGAAGGTCACGTAACGTGGTATATCGATTAAATTTATCCTTGAAAGCAGCTAGTATACAGTCTAAATTGCGCAGCTGAATTAGAACATGATTGATGATTTTTAAATGGCATTGATAAGGGTATTTTATCCTTCGATTCTTTGTTACATTGCAAATGGGTTAAAGAATCATAGAGGTAGTGGGTCAAAAGAGACTTAGAGGACACGGCAAGGTTATGATGTATTTGAATTATTGAAAATTAAACATTTCTGCCACCTATTATAATTCCATTCTATATGATTCTTTTCTTTTGATAGATATAAAGAATTGATTTAATACCTCGTATACACAATATTTAACTGTTCGGTAATTGATCAGATACCAACATATTTAACACTAGGTTTGCAGAGCTTTATAAGTACCTATTTCACATTATTATACAAACATAATAAACATGTGTCCATCCAAATTTTTGACCATTTTTCCAATAATATATTTCCATAGAAATAAATTTGGTAGATAATTCCTCAGGGAAGCATTTATACAAGCTTAACAATTGCAACTTGAGAATATTAGAACCCGTCATTTTGACGGGTTTGCGTAAACCTAGTGTTAATAGTGTAAACCAGGGACGAATACATTGATGAAAAATTAGAGAGACAAGTTTTAAAGAACGCGGCAAGGTTAAAAATGATTTGATGGTGCGACTAGATACGATGATAGAAAATGAAGAAGGTCACTATACTGTTCCATCGACAGCGTTGATGGAATCTAGAGCAGACGATTAATTAGAGACAATTGAATGGTGTAGGTGAACAATTGGTTAACGTGGCTAGACACCGCGTCCACAGAGGAGGAAAGCGACGATCATGACGACGATGACAACAATAAAAACTACCGGATGCAAAAGCTCTGAGATGGGAAACTACGCTGTTCAGGCTACCACTACCTATAATTTGGAAATAGGGTGTTTTACTATTTATAATTACTGAGCCAGGCGGTTTCAGTTCACTGCTAATTGAGTTCTCTCTCCATCCAATGCCACAAACGTCTTGTTAGTCTGTGTGTCAAACCCTCGCGGAAGCAAATCGAGAAGAGAAAGAAGGATTAAAGAAAAGGATACAGAAGGATAAAGAGGAGAAGGAGAAAGGAGGACTGTTTAACAATCAAAATGTCCGTCAAAGGGAGAGGAGGAGCGGGGACAATTAGTTTATGATTTTTTTGTTCGCAACCAATCGAGTGGTTTGCCGACAGACTTGAATCGAAGCAAGAATGTTTTAGAATGTTTTTAGATAATTAAATATTCATATATATACATACATATACATATATATATTAATATATTTATATATATATGTATATATGATTTACAATCATATCGGGCCAGCAGGTATCTACATATACACACTCTCACGATACACACACGCGCACGCGTGCACGCCGCTGTATGAACATCGGTGCAATTCGATAAAAAAAAGAAAATAATTGAAATGAGAAAGGAAAAAAATATGAATTTAGTCTGGTGAATTTGTGTTGTCGAAGTTTTTCTCTAGTATTGTGCATGTGTCACGTTTTTGTACGTCTTTTTGTCTGCGGCACCAGTGAGTCGCTTGTTATCTCTGTGTACCAGCTTTTACATTTATTATGAAGAATTATTATTATTATTATCTATTATTATTATTAACTATTATTATTATTCTCATCATCGCTATTATATAATTGATCGCCAACAATCGAATGAAAATACATCATCCTACCTTCCAACAAAAATGAAAACTAACAAAAAAATATGCTAATAAATAATATAAGGGAGGAAATAACAAAAAAAAAAAGAAAGAACGATTCGATCAGAAACGGACAAAAAAAGAATTGTAAAATGAAACAGGACTCAGCAATATAGTATATATACGTGCATATATACATTCATACATATATATAATAATAATAATAATAATATTCGAAGCGTGTGATCATCGGGTTGTTCTCTTCGAGCCTCGGAGAGACCGAAAAATGAAGAAAAATACAAAAATGATTTTGTAGATATTGGAAGCGGAAAAACGAAGGAAAACTAGAAAATGACAAAAAAAAATGGATTAATAACGCTGAGTCGCGAAGCTCTTGAGTAACGCCAATCGAAAACAACAAAAAAAAGAATTATAAATAACGAATACCATTTTCTTCTTTGCCAATGCGCGCGTATTACTTATACCGCTCCGTCGATTTTCTCGAGGGGAAAAAACCATATAAATAGGCGAATTAACAAAAGTTAACTAACAAACCGTCAGCCACAACATCACAGGGAGAAAAAAAGAGCTCGCTTCGACGAGCAGCCAATAGAGAAAACGAAAAAGTATAAACGATAATGAAATGGAGAGGAAAAAAAAGAACGAAATGAACGTTTAGTTACACGACTTTAACAATCGTATTTAAAAATGAAGAAAAACGGAATAAACGTACCTTGGTGTAATTTATTACAGATGGCCCCCTGGTTGTTCTGTCGATGACCACAGCCACATACTCTTTACCTTCTCATCTCCTATAGTTGTCCTCTTAGAAGACTCTATCGTCGATATCGTCACAATCATCTTGTTTTCTTTAACGGTGGACTGTGGATATTTATGCGTAAACGAAAATTACATCTGTTGCGGGGAAATAAATTTATCAACCTTCTGCGGACGAGCAGTTTTCGAATTTGAGAGAATTATATCAAAGTCTCCAAACACTGTACAACAATGACTCACAGATTCGTTCACAGAAAGCTATTAAAATTTCAAATTCTTAGTCGGAATAACAATTTTGTTTATTTGACAAGCTTGCGAATAAGTGTGCGAGTCATTGCGTGCACGGATCTTTCGTTACTTATGAATATATTTCAATGACTTGTTTCGTATTAGATTTGTGCGATCCTGATGTCGATGTAACATTCGTTCTTGAATGGTTAATTTTAATTTTGATAACGATGTAGTGATATTCTGACGTTGTTGGTTTTATTTATTGTGAACGCATAACATCCGCAGTTCATCGATCAGCGTTTGCGTGGAAAAACCTTCAGACCGACACGACACTGTTCACAGCGTTCAAAGAAACATAAAAGAGAGAGAGAAAACCGTTTATAGTGCAATATCGCAGCTCCTGTGATCGGTAAAAAGTCAGACGAAACTCTCTTTTTCTCTATTGTACCTCGTTCTTCTCTTATGTGTTAAGTTTATTTTGCCGCTTAGAGAAACTTAGTGTACATTATATTGTTGTTTTATCTGCCTGAAGAGAGCTGTTGATAGATTTATTAACGATTACATTGCACTTGCAAAAAGAGAAGAATTGAACTCCTTGATCGAAATGATTCTAGACTTCTTTGATGAGAATTTGATTAATTGATGAAATAATGGTCGAAAGATAGATTAATCTCTCTGATTTGTTGATACACCACTAGTGGGTAAAATCATACCACCAAATCAGCTTGATTCACCATTTTTTTCTTTTTTTGTTAAACCTATACGTATTACGTTTATATACATATAAGAATTTCGATAGATTTTTTTCTAATAGTTTACGAGCGATCTTCTTTCAGAATGATGTACATATTATTATTTTTCTGTTCACACACACACACATACTTGTGGTTCAACGATCATGTGACATAGGTCTCTCTTATCGAGTCACATGCTCTCTTATTTGCTGTAAAAATTTCCTAACTGTTACTCCTGTTTTGTGTCTGTGGATTATTGTTTTCTGGTTCGAAGCTGTTTTCTCTGTTGTCTTGTCGTGGTCTTATCGATGGTTGTCTTTTTCTTCTTTTTTTTTTTAGTTGTGTTAATATCTCACGATTATTTGTACAATTCTTATTTATCACTATCATCTTTCGCTATTAGTCTCCTATGCAGTCTCGAATTTTATATTTCCAAGATTATTCTACGAAGTTCCAGTTCGTAACCGCTGTTACGGTTGTAATAGCTATTCAATTCACGACTACGTTGCAAGACTGAATGAACGGGACAACTATTACGACTGTGATCATATTTTAGGTCTCTTTTTTCGAAAACAGCCTGTAGTTTTCAAATATTTCTTGTGATCCAGTAGAAGTAGATACATTTAAATAAAATATACAGATTGTCTCTTCTATAGAAGGACATTCGCAGTTTTATTTAAATGATTCCGTCAACTTCTGTAAGAAAAAGATCTGATCGAAGATCCGCTTTCTCTATGCTACTTGTAAAATAAAAGTATTGATATGTGCCCAAGCCTGATCTAAGAACGTCATCATAAAGAGTTTAGAACACCCGTATCCAATGAACTCAACAAGTTGCGTTAGTATCATTGACTTAGAGTCATTTCTTAGTACAGTGACTCGCACATTTGTTAATACGCGTTTCCACACGAACTAATTACAAAAACACTCTCTAATTTCGTTAGAAAATTTCTTCATTAAAATAAAATTTGACATTCTATAGATAATTCGGATAAATAAATGTAAAAGCTTGATGTGAACGAAATGTAGGTCATTGTATGTACTGTGCATTGTCCTGCTTGTACGTAGCAATAAACACCACATGTTTTTTTCTTTAATTAGAAACTTCCATATATTTTGTCATCAGTCCTATTATTACTGTTAATATTGTTGTTATTATTATTATTATCATCGTTGCGATCGATTGTCATCAATTTTCGATGATTTGTTGCCGAAAACGTCGACGGATATTCACATTTCTCTGTTTTCTTTCTCTCATCGATGTAGATGATTTGCAATCGCGAAGCGTCATCGATCCCGATGCATATTGTGTGTCCGATCGATCATTTATTAATCACTCTGTTTCTTCCTCGAACGCCGACCCGCCGTTCGATGCGCAGAATTAACCCTTGCCCGGGTTTGTTCTGACCCAGAGCAAAAAATCGACAGTCGAGTACTCGGTTTCTGACGGTCAAGTTAAATCTGTTCCATTAGGATCATTAGGCAAATAACGTTACAGAATGTTAACGCTAGAACTACCAGATTACAATAGAATCTTTTTTATTCAGCCACATGTTGCAAGAAAATTTGTCTAAATCTTGTCATTTTTAAAAGGCGCACGATAATTACATTTAACGAGGTAGTTCTGGTGTTAGAAACAAATTGTTAAACAACATGGAATAGGCCTAAACTGTAGAGTTCTTGAAAAACTGTCTCCAGGGGTGATTAATTACCGCGAAACTGACAAGTGAAAAATTGTTTTTACTTTTGCGAGTAAGAAACCCAAAGCGTATCGAACGTGTGAGTCATTCATTTTTATCATGTTGTATCTGTCTCTCTCTGTCTCTCTCTTTCTTTCTCTTTCTTTCTATCACGAAGGTAACGACCCTCGACACCCTCGCCAGCGGAGAACTTACTATTAATTAATTTTTGCAAAGTAATAACGATCCTTTGTACGCGAGACGACATTTATAGCGACAATTAGTGTGTATAATATTTAATGGGTATTTGTGGTATACTTACGTGTTTTGCTCGTTCCCCATTTTTATTCGTAGATGCAAAACAAGGACCGGGATTGAAACGAGAACCGAACGATTCAAAACGCGAGACGACTAATTAAACAAAATAATTTAGCCCCGCGGCCGTCGCCGTCGAATATTAAATATTCCAATCTTTCGTCGATCAATGTCTCTCACACATACACACGTACTCTCACTCACATATACACACGTGATTACAGACATGGAAATACACATACATATACTCTCACACACAAACACACACACACACACTACGTACATTTGCGATATTGTACTTCAACTCTATTAATTTATTTTTTCTCACGCGTGTTGATTGATTCGAATTCGATGGAAACAAAAAATATGAAGGGAAAATGAAATCATGTATAATATCGTCAGTATTATTTCTCTCGTAACAGACTACATTATAATCGTTTTTAATTCATCATAGACATTAAAGCTGATACAACCCACAATCGAAATATCTTTTATCTTTGTCAAATAAAATGTATCTGCTCTCCTAGGACTCTCATCTTCGACGATCCCGCACCACTTTGCATTCAAAGGGCTGCGGATCGCCGATTCGCTTTTATTTCTTCCACGAGAAGAGTGCGCGAAGTGTATTAATACTAATTAATTAGCTATCAGTTTTTTTGAAATTTTTCTTGCTGAAATTACAATCTGGGGAAATGCATTCGATTCAAAATTAGTTGCAGTGGATGATACGATTTCTATGAACATTTCAAAATTCCCATTTCAAGTTGGAAATATGGTTTGGATGATCTCAGTTTTTCCGAAAAAATATTGTTACGTTTTTAATGACTTGTAACAACGATTTTGAATATTCACAACTTTAAAATACAGTGTATACTTCATTACTGTTTAATTCATGCAATAATGTGATTATCCACTTTTACTGATATGTTTAGAGCCCTGCTGCGGGTCATTCATATATTTTTACTAGCATCATAATTATCTAATAATTTTTTACGTAGCCAAGTCTTTATTTTAATAATAAAAAGATATAAGAAAGCGAAATTTATATTTATTTTTTATTAGCTCAAATGTATAGCTCAATTGAGGACCCCAGCAGGGTTCATTAAAGTACAGACTAGCCTAAACGAGTTTCAAAGTCTCTTTCCCTGTTCTTTTTAATAGATAAAAAAAGCTGTTTGTACGTAATTAATTCAGAAAATTGATTTCAGTTGAATTCATTGAACATATTTAACGTTTGGCGTACTCTTCTCGTAAGTGTGCACTCACTAACGCTCTTAAAATGTGTCTCCCATTATGTCCAATCTCATTCATCATCTCCACCATCATCCTCCCCTGTGAAACACCGAATCATTTAAATCATCATTTAATTAATCAGCCAATTTCGAACGGTTTACATTTATTGACCGCCTGATTGTGCTACTCCACGAAACTGTCTTTACGTAATTAACCCTTGGATGACGGTGCCCGGGTCCATTTCGACCCAGCAATCCAGAGTAACCACGTATATATCTTCAGCTACGGATAATTAATATTAATCGAAATGAGATATCGACGTTTTGTAGATAAAATATCTATGAAAACGAATTAAAGAAAATAAGTAGATAATTATCCGAATGGACCCCAGCACTGTTATCCGTGTAATTATTAACAGTGTTCGCTTTCTGAGGGTTAAACATCAAGAACGCCGATCCGACGCAGCTTCCTCTAAAACAAGCATGATTCCAATATTGCCTCGACTGACACGGATATTGTAACGCTATATTTCAATTGCGCAGCTCTTGAGACAAGAGAAGAGAAACACGCGAAATCACGGGAAGATGTTAAGATGAAGAGTTAACTAATCTTCCCCCGATTGACGGATAACGTCGTCAATCTTATTCTTTTTCGCTTTCGAAATCGCATATGTGCTCGTAATTATGAAAGTGGTCTAAGTCAAAATTGAAACAAATGGGTTTATCAGTCATCTTATATTACATTATTTTAAACTAAATTAATTCAATGTAACTCTTAAGATATTGTCCACAATGAACCGTTAGATAGTGTATGCTATTTCAATATTAATTAATATCGTTTTTCAAAGTCAAAGTCGTAAGCACTCGATGCTATTTTAACTTGAAAATTAAATATTTCGTTCGACCTAGAATTCCATTCTATATTAATTTTTTCCTTCGTATGAATATGAAATTGATGTAACAGCTCGTATAATTCTTACATGTTTAGTAATCGATTAGATAACATATTTAACAACGTAAACAATACTTTGAATAATGTCGCAGGAATTTTTAGTGGGAACTCGTGAGTCACCACTTGAGTGCTAAGGATTGAATATCTCGAAACAAGAAATATACGACTTGGACGTTTACATAATTATGGGCGCATATATGTTTGTCTATCAGTGGCGCATGATTATTTACAATATGTACACGTGTGTATCACCCCCAAGCTAGGCGTAAGGAACATTCGGTTTGTTAACAATGATGCAACTCTTCGATGCATCTGCTGTCTTGGTACAAGGGACGATGAAACGCTGCCAAAAGTATGGAATAATTACAATAATCATCTTTTGTATTCAACCGTTCGCGAAGCAAACCGAGGACCATATTTAATCAACACAACTACACGTATAATTACTGTTCCGAATTTTCCGAGTACTCTGAGTACTACAATATAATCTGAACCTCGGTACACATTGCGTATAAACTCGACTAAGTACTCGAGCATATCAACCTCAATCTTAAGTATCCAAACTTGACCTGGAGTACTTGAATATCTAAACTCGACACCAACTACTTGAGTATCCAAACTTAACTGTGTGTGCTTACGTAATCCAATCTGGATCTGAGTATGCGGATCTACGTAAGTGCTTTGAGCTAAATGGAATACTGGTACTCCAGTACTTTAATCTGTATCAAACGCCGATGTTTGAGTACTCGGACTTACATTGAGTATCTCAGTACTCAGATCTAAATCAAGCGAGTACCTCGGTACTCAGAATCTATGTCGAGTATTTGAGTACTCAACTTTGAATACCCGTAGATCGAGGAGCCCTAATGCAGCTTCTTTTTTAACCTGTTGACCGGAGAGAGGGCGAGTTAACTCGTTGATATTTATATACGTGTACTAACTATTTATCTAACCACCTATCAAATCATAAACTATTAAAATTGTGAAGATGCATTGACAACAAAAATCGCAACATAAAGTTCTTCGATAAATTTCTTTTGTTTGAAATGTAAATTGAGATTAATCTTGGCACGAAGCAACGCACAGTGACGTTTTAATGTTTCGTAGGTTCAGTGTTAGCTAATTTTGGAGTGATTCACGGGAAATCATTGCGATCGAACTAGAAACGAGCTTACGCAGGTGTTCGCAGTAATGTCAGCCGGTTAACAGGTTAAACGAGGTACCATACACGTCGATGACTAAACTTTATGTAATTCAGTGCGACAAGAACAGAGAAGAGAAACGGGGCGGATAGTCGTTAGAGGGCTTCGTCTAATCCGGGATGATCCACGATCGAGGCGTCTGTCGATGATGGATCGATCGTCCGTCGGAAGTACTGTTTTTTTCGTGTACGGATCGCGGTAAAAATGATGTTACGTTTATCCGTATCGTCTCCGATAACGGATAATAAACGACGGCCTGTCTAACGAGAGCCTTCAACGGTGAACATTTTGCATTTGAACAAAATTTTGAAAAAGATATTCGAATTGCCTGGTAATTTGAACCAGCCACATGGACGCACCATGGGTAAATTTCCAAAAACTGATTCTCCATGCATTTCTCGAGAAAGCAGCCGAAATTTAAAGAATAAAAAGGTTGAAAACATAAAAATACAATAACGATTTATTTACAAAGTAACAGAAGACAAAAATTGTCTACATTGATCACCCGAAACAGAAGGTAAGTAAAAATTGATTTCGGTCCGTTAATAATTTTAGTAAATTGAAAATGAAATAATATTCTTGCGATTTATTGAAATTATTGACGGAGGAAAGAGTTTTTATTCAACTTCTGGATCTTGCAATTGACAGTTTAGCTGCGAGTTCCTGAGAAACTGAGAATCGGCAAGCGGATAATATAATGATCCAATAACCAATTATTCGAAGGCTAATCCAATTAGGAACAATCGGAAACAACGAAGCCGTTTTCGTCCACAGAGGTAAACACAAAGGCGTGGGGTTGTTCAAGGCTGAAGGTTCAGAGTAATTAAACTAATTCGTGAAATCGGATCGGAATCCTTGGCATGAGAAACTTGTTGCAAAATCGGTGAATTGCATGTCTGAGTATTACTATAGATATTGTTTGCCCTTGGAGCGCTCCGAGGTGCCCCGGAGCATCGCCTTGGAGCCAATGATGTCAGAGAAAGACTAAGTTAACAATAATGGAATTCTACAGTTTTTGAATTAGTTCGTATCCCCACCATCCCATGGTGCGTCCCATAGCATTCTCCTTTGTTGCAAAGCGTTATTAGTCGTTAACTAATAGAAAACAGCGTGTATTTTTATTTCTAATACCGAATTTCGTGGCGCTACAACAAAATCCTGAATTTTGCCCTTTGTGAATTGTGGGCACGGTACAGTGCGCTTGAAAATTTGTGTACAATATGGACGGATTGTAATAGAAGATAAAACGAGTGTAAGTAATTTTATTTATGTTAATGGATTATTATTTAGGCTTGTAGAGCTCTTGTTAGACAGACTATAGCTTCGATGACTTCTTGAAAATTGTTCGAAGGTGGCCGTCAACGGAGAAGCGGACCAGGACACGAGTAAATTCATCGTTCACACGTATACTGGTGAATAGTTTGTTTAAGAATCAACCACGAGGCTTAACCTTGCTACATGTTAAACATTTTAAATATTGCTTAACATTGCACACGTGAAACAATTAATGCGAAGTAATGGCATTCGAGATAGAAGAGTTAACTAGCGATTCTTGTTATCCACGAACAAAAATAAATGTATAGTCATATAAAGAATAGAATTCCACAGAAAAGTCAAATTCCATGCATAAATAATTGCACGAATATCGGCAGTATAAATATAAATTGCAGAATTGCTCGAAACCAATGTTTCTTTGTCATTAAACGCTTAGTTAGTCAAGCAAAAAATGCACTGTTTAACAATAATTCAGGGAACCTTGTATTCCTTGAAGAAATTGCTAAATGTTGTAAAAATTCAACAAGTAGAATATGGTGGAAAATAATAAGAAACGTGGTGGGCTCTAATAAACAGTGTTTATTCGGTATACGTGTTAAGCCTTTTTTGAAAACGCAACTCCGTACATATACGAACAAATTACTATAGTTAACTATTACAATTCTATACGCTGTTTCAGCAATTCTCTCTCTCTCCCTCTTTCTCTTTCTCTCTTTCATACATTCACACAAAAACTTTCGTTCTCGCTCGTCCTCATCACAAACACATACTTATTATCTCGCTATACGTATATATATGTAATATATATAACACTTACATTGATAGACGTAATGCATTACCAACTGCCATTAGTGTTTATCTAATTAAGCGAAACACATACTGGTCTCTCGTATCGTAAAAAGTTGCCTCGTTCACTCGAGAACGCCGCTTTTAAATCCTATCGTGTGTTCCTTCCTTCTTCGTAGGTATTTCTTTTCCTCCTTTTGTTGTCGACCCCTTACAACAGACTTTCACCGTGAACACGAGCACCAGTAAACGAATTCGTGTCTTGTGCGAATCCCCGTTATATCGCGGTCGAGGACATCATAAAACCAGCAGGGGAGTCGGAAAAGAAGGTATCCAACGTTCAAGTATACGTCGAATACGTTCTTGAATTTTTTAATTAATTCTCAGTCGTTTTTCCTCCATTCCTGTCTAACCATTATTTCACACGCAAGAAACATCTAACTAAAATTTGTATTGAATGTCTCCTATATTTTCGAAACATTCGGAAAATAAAATTGTCGAACAGATGCGGAATTCAGATATAAATTGGGTATCTGAATACTTCGGTTTAAATTGTGCGAGTATCTCAGTATTTGAATTATATTTGAGTCTCTCAGTATTTGGATTTAAATTGGGCACCGCAATATTTGAATTTTAATTGGGCATCTCAGTGTTTGAATTTAATTTCAGTCACTGTCTCAGTATTTGAATTTAAATTGAGTCTCTCAGTATTTGGAATTAAGGGCAGTATTTTAATTTAAATCGAGTGAGTATCTCAGCGTTTGGATTTATATAAATTGGGCATCTCAGTGATTGAGTTTAAAATTGAGTGAGCACTAAAAATGATATCTGACTGATCTAGATCGAGTATAAACTTTGAGAGCAAATTGGAAACGTTGGCGAAGTATGTATTCTACACTTACCTGTAACGCGTGGAAAAATAATTGATTCGATTGAAATGGTAGTATTTTTAAATTAACATAATCTCCGACTCCCCTTAATTTTTTCGGAGGAGGATATCTGAACCGGGGCGAGATGCGATACAGCGAGTATAGTATAGGACTTGCGTACTCTCGATGGAAACGATAGAATGTGATCCATTTTTATGTCGAGCGTTAACCCGTTAACTGGGACACTTATCGTTTCTGGGCAGATGTACTCGAGACGAATGAAACGATTTTCTTGGTTGTCTTCTTTTGGACGCGTTTATACGTCCACGATACTGAAATGGTACGGTGAGAAAGAAAAGAACGTATTCATACATTTTCAGCATTAAACATAATATTGTTCTGTTATTATTAAAAATTAAAAGATTGATGAATTCATTCAGTGCGAGGTTTTCGATGGAACTTTTTCTATCGTGGCACTCATAGATTCTTTATTCGTTATTATTGTTCGCTTTTACAAGGTCGGTTATGTTTACTTTCATATTTGTTTGTTATTGTAACGCTTCAGGGTCAAAATGGACCCCGAGTTTCGTTAAACTAGGAGTAATACTGTTCTCGAAGTAAGACAGTTACACAGGTCCATAAACAGTGTGTATGAATACATTTTCGTCTCTCTCTGTTTCGCGAAGAAAGTGCTAAAGTTTCGTGCAGCATCTTTCGATGTTTGTCGTGGTTCGACTGACTAATTTAAACCTAACTTTACTAGACCACGTTACATCATTTCCAACGAGAACACCGGCGCTTTCCAAACCGTGTCCCATAACACACAATGCAAATACGCAGTTGGACACGAGAGATAATCGGAGATATGTATGTACGAAGCAACGTGCACGATAACGCGCGTCGCCTTTGTCTGCCCTCGAAAACTATAGTTTCGAAAACGCTGCAGCTATACGTCGTCATTACGGAGCAACGATAACACCACTGCGCAGAGAGATGATTTACCGAAATTATGATAACCAACTCGATCAAACAAAAAAACTGGGAGAATCACAATGACTCATCCTATTCCGATGAAATTTACTAAAATCGTAAAGGTACCTCGTTGGCAAACGCCTCGCAATTGTTTCGTTCAATAAAATTCCAAGTGATTTCGAGATTGTACTCCTAGCGAAAAAGAATCTCTATGGAAACGTCTGCTTCGTTCTTCTCTCGAAGATCTTGATCCGTAAATCTCTCAGACACCGGGTGTTCCGGAAATACAGGGTGAAGAAGAATTTTATAACAAGCCGTAACCCTAGTTCCTTCGACTGTTTTATCGAATTTTGATCAGCGATGCAATCGTTCCTCCGAATCAGCGACACTTACATGCGATACAACAACACGATTATATTATATGCGTTTTTTGTAATCTTTGACTTGTACCTATATTAAAAAGAGAAAAAAGAAAATCGAAGAAAATCCAGAAAAGGAGAAGGACAAGCTGACCAGCAGTCTAAACGTATTGAACTAATTTTTTAATGGTACCTTGCGATTTGTATAACTGAATGCGCCGGTCATCGCTGAGAATACAAGTGTAATAGAAAATAAAACTAATCACAGACCCATCTCGATATACATATATATATGTATATATATATATTTCCTCAAGTATTTACAGATTACCACGGGAGACCGTGATAATTCGAAAAACGATTGCTATAGTCAACACGTAAGTAGTAGTAAGTACTTTACACGCCACGTCACCAAAACTAACCGCTTCGCGACCGAGAAACGTGTGCACGGATCAACACCGGAATGATCGATCGAAATCACTGGTCTCGGTACACTTTCGAAGAACGATCCAAGAGCCAATAAATCAATTTATTTTCACTTGTGCTACAATAAAAATCGCATGAAACATCAACAAACGGGCCCTCGACAATTTTTATTCGAACTCGGAAACCAATAATTTCGATCGTGGTTCATTTAACAATTATCAGATTTGAACATTTCATATTATCCGTAAGTTCATACTTTGAACAAATATAATTGTAACTAGACTGCGGATCCTTATGCATTTACGAAGAAATCAGCTGCGCGAAAGATAGGGCAGTAAAAGATTTTACAAATTCAAGAACGCTGTAATGTTGCTTTTAATGTAACAAAGTGGTTAAGGGAGGAGAACAATTTTTACGTTATTCCTGCTTCTCGCAATTAATGCAAAATGGTCTGCATCGATTGTAAGAAGTAGAAACCAAAAATTGAATATTATTTCTTCCCTTAACGATTTTCATAGGTCAACAATTTTGAATTTTGTCTTCTCAATCTTGCTATCAGTGCATGAAGATCCGCAGTCCAGTGATGACGTAATCAAGCCATATAATTTACCTCGAAGAGCGTACGAGCGTTAAATCGTTGGATTTATTTGCTTCGCTTCAGAAATGTAGCATATCTTCAGGCTGGAAAGTGTTGGTGGGCCCCTAAAATGCTTCATACGCCATTGGATATTGTGTTTTGAAAAAATGGAAGGGCGTTGGTAATTCTCCCTTTGAAGAATTGTGGACTTCCGTCTGTCGTGTGCAACTGTCCGTATAATGAGTCGATTGCGCAACGAGCGTACGTTTCCGTTACACGCGAATATTTTCTCTCATTCTCTCTCTCTCTCAAAAAAGGAAGAAAAAATATCAATGTGCAGCACGATGCCTCCGACGCGAATTTAATTCTCAATGTTGCCCGAACGCGTTACGTAAACAATAACTGTACATTCGCAGGCGAGGAACGAGCGGCTTGTAACCAAACAGACGTAACCGATAACCTTGTTTCCTTTCGACGCTTAACCTGCCAACCGGTTTCGATCGTAATCTGGTAGATCGTGGATCTTCGCGCGTTCGTTGCCCTTGAGAAATCCCACGAAACTACAGAGATCACCTACAACCATAATCTACGTCATCCCTATCCGAAACCATTGAAACAGAGAGTACAGACAAGAATTTAATTGAAATTTTATTTCTCGTTCGCTGAAACCATTGACGATCACAACAATTGTACAGCAATATTCGTATTTCTTCTCTTAACACTAGAGTTGATGACATGAAGCTGCATCTCTGAGAATTCACATCTACAGTGTCCCGCGTAACGCTTCTCACGATTTTTCAACTAGTTGCGATAATCTGACAAGAAATATTTGAAACAAAAGTTGATCAGTTTTCGATTGGCTATACATTGCATGAAATCAAATTTGAAATTTTCATTTTATTATTGTCAAGGCCACCTTTATGTTTTTAAGTGGCACTTTGCATTTTTGAGTTGACAGTATTATAGCCCGTATCAAGTTTAATTCAACGATCTAGTATACCATTACCTTAGGATGATCTTGAAGTTCAATTTAATAAAATGAAGATGGTCTTGAGAATAATAAAAAGAAATTTCGAACTTTTTTTTATTGTAATGTATAGCGAATCGAAAACTGATCCAATTTTTGCTTAAAATATTTGTTTGTCAGATGAAAAGTGTTACGTGGGACAGCCTGTGTGCATGTGTATCTTATTGTACAATGAAAATTAAATTGAAATCTACGAAATCCAAAACGTTCGGTACGTCTAGTGTTAACGTTCGTCTGATAATGTGTTCGAGTTTGTACGAAGATCCACGGTCTGATTAATTCAACGAAGTAAAACTGCTCGAAAAGTTTCCTTCACAACGGACACAAAGACTTTAATGAATTTATGCTAATACACAGTTGTCGAGTTACAGTTGAGAGTACAGGTACCATCGTTTAGACAAGAAAACAGAGGGGCGACTGGACAACGACGAGTTAATTCGTCGCGACCGGTCAACAGGTTAAGAGTTCAGCTAAAAGGTCCGAGTTTTTCCTTCGTCTTGGCTTCTCGATCAATCTCTCTCACTCTCTTTCTTTCTCTCTGCTACGCAAAACAGATTTCCAACGCCGGCGACGGTGTGTAGAAAGCATATATGGTTTTAGTTTTTTTTCTCTTTCGTTCTCGTTAAATTGAATGGCAGTGATCAAAGATGGATCTGGCCCGCGAGCGATTAAGGGACGTTCGCAACTTGACTCCTAAATCGAACGGGAAATTTTGAAGTTCGGACTCTTAACCTGTTAACTGGGACAGAGACGAGAGTCGGACTCGTCGATTATGCTCTCGTGTATGTCTAGGACTCATTACGCAGTTGAACAACTCTATATTTATTACAAGACAACTCTCTTTTCGCTATTTATCTTTAATTAGGACCGTGCGGGTTTGCTCGTGGTAGAAAAATGTCGCCCAGACAACAGGTTAAGGATCTTGATTAAAAAAAGCTTCGTTCAAGCGTCTCATTAACAAACAAGATCACGTCCTCTAATCACTCGGACCGTTTTAATATGCACGTGTGTAGTTTGTGTGTTTTCTCTCTCTGCGTGTATGATCTTTTTGGATACGTGTATACAGCTTAGGTTGAATTCCGATGATAAAAGTGAGTACTGATACTTTATGTTTGTCCAAATTAAATTTTTATTAAACACGGTTCTTTCTGTAACATCGAGGACGAATCATAACATAAATAATCATTATCATTATTATTGATCAGTATCACTTTTTTGCGCTCAACAATATGAGTCTATTTTCGTTTTTCGTATTTTTTTTCTCAGTAACACTGGAAGATAGTACGTGGGGGCGGCGGCGGCGTCGGTAACAGCGATCTCTACATCTGCCAGTGCTCCAATTATCTTTTTTTGCCTTTCATTCGTGCGTTATCTGCATACAAATTAGCTCTTTCGTCGCGCGCGCGCACACACACACACACACTCTCTAGCGCACACGCACAAGGTACACCTCTACTGCACGTATCGGTGTGATTAATAACTTTCTCTCTCAGCTACACAAGGTTTTGGTATACAATAACACCTAACCGAATCTAGCCTAACTCTTTCTTATTTTCCAGGTTTTAAATCGTACAAGTGTGAAGCATGGCGGGTGATATATACATTACACGCGCTCATTTTATGATTACGTAGTAGAGGCTGCGGGTGCGTATGCAACTAAAAGAAACACACACACACGTATACGGGAAAAGAACGATGCAAACTCTTGGCGGCAACCAGGATGGACGTTGCTGTAATGAAAATGCAGATGCAGTTTCTTTCTTTTTTTTACATGCAGCACGCAGGAACAAGTGTCTGCCTCGTGTGGTGCAACGGAAACTCGATGTTTAAGGGATTTGCATGAACATCCGCAGCCTAATGATTACACAGCAGATGTTTAATTATCTCCACTAGACGTAGGTGGGTGGGAAGGGAAGATTGGTAGTTGGCATTATAGTATATTCGTGTGCTTGCATTTTTTGTCGAATATATGTAAACGTCTTTTTTAAGTGACTCCTTTTACGTGAAGATCGATCACGCATTCCTCGCTCTCTCTCTCACTCTCTCTCATTGCTGAAAACTACACCACCACCGCTCCCCGGCTCGCTAGTTACGAGTTCTCCCTCGAGAGGCTCTCGACATTTCTTCCACTACACGTCGTTTCATGTGTGTGTGTGTGTGTTCCATTTCATTTTTAAAGTCTCTTCTTGTTTTTTACTTAATGAAATTGTCGTTGTTGAGAATTCGAAAGGGCAATTCGATCGAATCAACAGTCGGCTACCTGTTCGATCTTTTTCACGATGACGACGATGATATATATATACGTGTATATATATTTATATGATGTGTATGTATAGAATATATATTTATATATAGGTGCATTTTCAAGCGAGGTCTACCGGCGATCAACGGAAAAAAAGGAACGGTACCAAGAAAGCTAGAAACGACTTCCGTACTCTTGATATTCATTCACGGACACGTTCGTTGCGAAACAGCGTACACTCGCGATCGTTATCCGAACCGAAGGTTGTTCCATCACTCGGTGGAGTGTCTGTTCAACGTAAGACAGAGCAAGACAACTATTTAAATCGCGCGGCAATAGAGGAACAGTGTAAAATTGATGTCCATCATCTAGCCTACATCAATTTAATAAAGTCGAACAATGTATTTATTCAATTTCAATTGCCCGCCGAAGAGGAACGCGCATACCAATTTAATAAAATCGATCAATATATTTATCCGATTCAGATTGCGCAATGGAAAAGGGGGATTATATGAAATTCATTATCTGCATCCATGAATGAAGTAACAACCAATTTAATAAAATAGAAGAATGTCTGGCTACACAACGAACACAATTAGGACGAAAAATAAGAAATTTATTCTTTGCTCTCCATGATTTCGGTCAGTTGTATGCTCGGCGGGAATAAAGGATAAACGGGACCGCCTTTTCTGTTGCTCCAGCCTTACGTTTAACAAACAGCACGTGTTTTCCTGGTGCTCCCCCGGAAATGCGCCTACACGTTGAGCTCAGTTGTTGTGGTTTTCTCGTTGGATAGAAAATACTGTGCAGTCAAGAAAATTCTGGCAAGCGGACGCGACCATTTCCGGTTGTTCTCGGATGTTTCTGTTTTCCTTCTGGGGAGAGGTGGTGGCCGATCGAACAATAGCAATGTGGAGATTCACTGTCAGCTCCCACGACAGTGAACCCCGGTTCCGATAACACGATGTTTGCGTATATAACTATACCCCCCCCCCCACTCCTTCGAACGCACTTGAATCTTTCTATCTCTCGATCGATTATTCTCCTCGAAAAGAAAAAAAAAGTAATAAGAAAACAAAAAAGAAAAGAACAACGATTTATACTCCTCCCACTCTCATCGCGCGCCGTTACAAGCGCCCGCTCGCCTGCACTGAACGAACTTATTATGGAATGTACAAATTATTATTTTATTTTTTTTATCTTTTACCGTATCATCTCGTAACCCCTTCTCTCTTAGGTAGTCATAACACCGCTGGAACGCAAAGAATCGGTTTTGTTTTGTCCTTTTTGTAGTTTTCGGTGTGTGTATGCATGTGTGTGTTTTGCTTCTGTATAACTGTACCGCCACTCTCGCTCCATCGTTACGTATATATATATACATATACATGTGTGAATAATATCTATATATATCCCGAATGAGACGCGAGATTAGTATGTTCAGCTCCGAGAAGGGAATCACCGCCGGCCTTTGCGGTCATCCGAACCAATTTTCTCGTTGAACCATACACTGTGTGTTGCTCATTGTAAGATTTCTTGATACGTCCAGCAGCCACTGAATTGACTTAATACTATCATGTATCTGTCCATTTGTCTACTCACGTTTTTCTCGTCTCCGCTCTTTCATAATTTTTTGTATCTTTCTTCCTCTTCATCATCATCCATCATTATCATTCCACATTACTATATTTTGTGTCTTGTTGCTTCGATTGTACAATGTCTGTGGCTTTCTTTTTTTCGTTTTCTTTTTATTCTCGCGCAGGATACAGTTTTTGTACAATCCTCGCGTATGTATTATGCTGCATCCTATACATGCAACTAGCATGTCCCTCTAGTTCGCTTCTTCCATTCCGGATATAATCCTTAATTTCATTTCCTTTGTAAGATTCTCTCTCTCTCTCGCTCGCTCACTTTCTCTCTCTCTCTTGCTCTCGTAGAGACATATATCTGCAATATCTGTATGCTGTCGCTTCAATTGCATTTTAATACATAATTGTGCTAAATATTTCTTTTATCAATAACATTTTTTCCTTTACACACTCAGTAGAGCCGATTATCTTACTTGATAATTCAATGTCAAACTACACTACAAATGATTACTATACAGTGAAAGAGAAATGTTCGGCATGGAGTAACGGGGTCTTTTTTTCTCCTCTCAGTGTAAACTCCCTGTCGCCTGTCGCTTAAGTTTTTCTTTTCTTTTTTTCCTATTCGTATCTTCTGTACACACGCATCCTCTTCATGCAAGACTGAATCGATGTTTCCCTTGTTTCATTTTTGTTTCTTATCGACTGAAGGTTCTGTCATCAGCACTCTTGTTGTTGGTAACTCGTTTTCAATAAAGTTTTTTTTATTTCGTGTAATGAATAATGTTGTCGTGGTTGTTGTTCCATAAATGCTCGGACTCTAATAGATCTCAACTTTTTTTAAATACAGAATTACAGAAGGATGCTTGGATGACTCGATGTGAATATGTATGGAGAAATGTGTTTTTTTTAAAGTAAAATGTCGAAACAAGTCGTAATGTGTTTATATATATATATGTATATGTATATACGATATATATATAAATATATATATATATTTATAACAGACGGGGAGCGCTGTTGATTGCAGGCGACGAGTCTTGCATTCCTGCCACTAACATTCGTTTACTTGGTGTACAAGTAGATGGCAACGATGAGACCGTAGAGACCCAATACTTCCGCGAAGATAAGAATCAAGATCATACCGACAAACAGGCGGGGCTGTTGAGCGGTACCTCTCACACCTGCATCACCAACAATACCAATGGCAAATCCAGCAGCTAGACCAGAAAAACCTACGGCTAAGCCAGCACCCAGATGAACAAAACCCCTAGTGAAAAGACCAAAAAAATTCCTTGTTATCTCGCTGAGAAGAAAGTCAACCAATTATTAATAGAGGTGCGCGAGAAAGCGAAAATGTCGGGTCTCTCGAAAATTTCGGGACTCTCGGGTATTTCAGGATTCTCGGATGTATTGATCCCGAGAATGTTCGAGATTCCCGAATGTATCGGGATTCTCGTACCGCCCAGAAATTGTCTGATAAAAGTTTTCGACCCGACATTTACAGGCTCTCGTACAGCTAGCATTATTACACCGCAGATGTTTATGCGAACGCGGACTTTCATAAAAAGATAGCAATATCAACAATCTTGGCCTACAAATTAATTTAATTACAGAGAAAATACTAAATGTTGTCCTTACAACCTTTTTACGTGTGGCTAGTAATTCTTCACAGTTCCATGGTATGACCTATTCATTTTTATCTTCATCAATTTCTATTTTTGTGGACTACGTTTAGTCATTGTTTGAACAGATCTTGAGCTGTACACTTTCGTATAAAACTAACTGCATAAACATCTGCAGGCTACTGACTATACATTCACGCAATCGTTAAATCAAGCAGAAGTTAGAACTAGCGAAGCCCAGCGTGTAGTCGAGTAGAATATTAATAGACAAGCGTTGCTAAAAATTTTTGTGACAGTTCGCGTTTACAACAGTGTATCTTGTCGAAAATCACAAACTGAATAATGTAAAACAGGTTTGTTTGCGACTACAATTATTTACGTTGTTATCAGAGCTGTACTGCTATGAACAGAAACGATTGAGACACTTATTTCAAAGTGGAAATACTATATCAGATGTGTCGAAGCAAGAACAACGTGTAATCGCAACTTTTCTCTCTATTGTGCTGAATAGTGGTTTCGCTGAGCCTAGAGTATAGTCGATTATTAGTTAAATTACTTAAAGAAACTTTTAACGTACTTGTAAAGGCTATACTGGTCAGGTTTCTCTAAACCACCAGCGATAAGGACCGCTACTACAAGACCATAAATGGCAATAATACCCGCCATGACAACAGGAATGATAGATTTCATGATAAGTTCTGGTCTCATGACAGACATTGCTGCAATTCCAGTGCCAGATTTTGCTGTGCCATACGCTGCTCCCAGAGCTGTAAGTAAAACAACCATGATATTGTATTTATTTCATTTGTAAACATATAGACAAAAATGATTTACTACATATATAATTACTAGATTGGATATCTTCATGCAAAATGAAAATTTTTGTCTTGTAAGTTGCAGGTGTCAAATAGAAATATAGTTCCTTGATTTTATTCTCTTGACTATTTTAAATTGAACCCACTCATTTTTCCGAACATTTATACAATCTGCAGTATAATAATTACACTGACAACTGTTGGAATAGTGTAACTGGTATACAAAGTGTCCTGGTATTCATGATACAAATAGAAAAAGGGCTCTCTTTCAGTTTGTATCACGATTATTAGGACACCCTGTATATAAAGAGTCCAACAGTTCCTTGCTGTTATGGATTATAATTACACACACAACAGGGTCAATATTTCAACATTAAACATACACAGCATGTTTCATGTTACCAAGAAGCATGTTAATTATTGATTGTACCCTTGAAAACATTTTCTTGGTAGACCTAAATAACAAAACCACAATGCTTTGGTGGAGTGCCTACCAGAAAAGATAAGAAGCAAGATAAGGATATCAGTATCAACCATAGACTAATATTTGATATCTTCTAGATTGTTATCAACAAATGCTGTGGGTTAAATGGAATTAGTCTTGCAGAAATGGCAAAGCTGATGCCTCGGAAGCTTGTCAGAATCACTTGGAACGTTTATAACGAAGGCATACAATTATTTTTACAAAAAAAGTGCATTTAACAATTTCGGACATCAGTCTTATTTAGGATGTTTGGATTTAGGAATCTAGTTTTATTCGATTAAAACGAACATTTTTATGAATTATTTCAGATAAAATTTGGTTCAAGTGTTTTTGGTTAGAGACAAGGTTTTTCTCTTGAATTAGAGCACAATAAAATGATACATTTGTAGTTGAGTGAATGAGACAACCGATTTTTTTATCGTCCGACCGGAATTGCCCCCCAAACAGCGTCCCCGTGAAGTGCTATCGATCTCGTTTAATATTGATCCCAACGCCGAGGTCGCGGACCCGATTTCGCCGTTTGATATATATTTCAGAACTAAGTTGGGCATTGATCGATGCAAATTTCTAATTCGATCCATTTATTAACGTCTAGCCGTTGCAAACAAGCGGTCGCCAAATAATACGATACAGATAATATATTGGTATTCTTAAAAATTCTTTTAGTACTTCTACTATTTGAAATTCGGCTTATTCGAGACAGAGAGTGCAACAGAATTTTGTTTACCTATAACACGGCTCTGCACCGCAATGTACAAAATTTGAATACTTGATTATATCTCGAGCAATTGATACAGTCGTTCAGACTACCATTAATTAAGTAGCTCTAGTTAATTACTATCACGGTGGTTTCAAAAGAGCATGGTCACCGATCAATAAACAGTGGATATTAAAAATAAAAATCGCAAGGTCCTACATAAATATTCACAAGTTCGAAATAATATATCTGAACAATTTTCTACTATCTTGCAACTGACCCACTCATTACCGACATGACTCAAATCCGTATCGTGTCGATGAATCATAAATCGCATTAAACAATGCCTAGCTACGTTCTAGCTAGGAGGATTTCCCGCGAAAATTCAAATGATGGAAAAACGGAGGTGTCAGCGATTCGTTCACGGTGCATTATTCCGGCTGGGCTGGAAATCGCAGTCACATGATTCTCACGTTGGCAGTCACATGATAATCATGTAAGTCCCATCCCGTGAGTAGGGGGCGTGGCACAACCACGGGACAATGATACTTTAACGATACTCGATTTTTCCCTTCGATCATTGAACATCTAGAGACTATGAGACGAATACTATAGAGAGATAGAGATAGAGAGAGAGAGAACGCGAGATAAAGAGAGAACGCGAGAAAAACTCTCTTTCGAGAGCATCCGAAAGGAGAGTATCGGGCCGAGAGAGTGCCATAGACGTTTGCCAAGTCCGATCTCTGGTCAGGATCGTCCAGTTGGCCCAGGATCAACATTTTTTCAACGGGTTTCCGCGAAGAATCCTCGGCAGCGGTTCGGGTCAATCTTCCTCGTGTGTCGCCGTCCATTCAAGACTGGCGCACACGGGAAAAGGGAGATTCGTATTGATTTCCTTGATAGGGACAGAGACGCTCGAAAACTTTAAGTACCGGCGCGCGCTCTTTACCCCGAAACCCGTTCTTTTCGTCGAGTTCACACCGGGTTCACCCGATTAAACCCGACGACTACGGGTCATTCATCGATCGATCCTCTTTATTCTTCCTTTGATCGATACCTAGCATCATTACCCGGTGGGACAGGCTTTCGGACAAGCTCATTCAACGAGGTCAGGCATTATGAAATAGCGGGACGCGTTTCTCTCGTAATGTAAAATTAAGCTCGGCCCGCGTTGGACCGCGTTTACGGAACATTACGAAATCCCAGATCTATGTGCCTAGAAAAATGGCGCTTCGAAATTGAATCTGTATCCTTGACACCTTCGGTGGCCGACGTCGCGTATATATCACTGTTGCTTGACAGAAAGACGACGACGAACGGGAGCAACGGGAGAGAGATACAAATAAATATACGGGACACACGGTTTTCGTTGAGAAGAAACAGCAGCATAGTTCATTATCGACAATCGATTTTTCGGGCCGCTTATCGGCGACCGTTCCGAGATAAATGTTGAACGCAGCGGTTGGAAACGATTCGATCGGTGAACGGACAAAAAAAAAATCGAACGGATTTTCGTGGTCTTGTCGTGTTTTCGATACTTCACGGGCGAAGAAAATGGCGTGCTCGGAATGATCGTCGATGGATAACGATCGTGGTGATTAGGTTCGGGATCGGTAATGAGTATTGTGTACGAGGGAGTGAGTTTGCGATCGTGGTTCGGAATCGGATTAAGACAGCGTGAGACTCACCAGAAAATATGATAGCTGAGGCGGCGCCCATCACACCGAAGAACGGTGCGTACACCGGATTAAGCTCGCCTAAGGGTTTGGCAGACATTGTTGCGTTCTTATTCAAGACCTCGCGGCGTCGAACGGGATTCTACACGAGTATTTACAGGTTGTCGAAACGCGACGACAGTTCGAAACAGGAGCGATCTTTGACTCACGCTCACTTCGCTAAACTAGTGCCCACTGTCAAATATGGCCTACCGTACAGTAGTGCGGGTCATGTGACGAGTGACGAGCGAAAGAAGAAGAGACCACCGTCGCTCCGGAATCTCTATCCGCTTGCTATTGGCCAACGACTGCGGGCTACACCGTCGGAAGCGAATCCCGTCGCGCGTCTCATCTTTTATATCTGACGTCAAGCCGCTCTATAGGCTGAGCCGAGACACCACTGCGCATCGTCCACCGCGCAGCCTCTTCTGCCCAGCACGGAGCGCGTGACCACGCGTTTCCTGTTCTTTTTCACGATTCCCCAACATTTTCGTGCCCTAAACTTCCTCGGGATTATCCAAAATATTCCCTGGAAAATTATCCTCGTTCCCTGTAACCGTTCCATCCCAAACGCGAATTGTTTTGAGGTTATTTCCATGGAACGTGCGAAAACACGTGACCAGATTCAAACCGGAGTTGGGCAATGTTTAATGCAATTGACGATTAACGATTACTATCGAAATATTTCGTTATCGTTCTCGGTTAATCGTCACGCATTTTTCACGTTCCGTTGACGTATTGCCACGATTAAATAGAGTATGCGTTTAATCTTTCATTTGATCGACCATTAGAATTCAGATTAAATCGTTAATGGGATCAATGATTAAATATATCAAGTTTTCTGCAAGTATTGTAATTATGCTTAATTTCCTGGAAAGAAATATTGCAGTGTACAATCATCAGATATACGTATTCCATTGTATATAGTATGAATCCAATATCAATTACAAATTCATACCTAAACGATTACTATTCATAATCGATAACTGCGTAATTATATTCAATCAGAAACATTAAACAATTAACCAGTTAAATATTTAGTTATTAATCAGTGAGATTAATGTCCAACTCTGATTCAAACTTATCATGTACTCGATCTGAGGGATTCATTTTTAGGTAGATTATTTTCCAATTATCGTCGCAAACTTGAATGGGTCTTCGACGATTTTTATGGATTACGTAGTCGATATCTTTTTCCTCGTTTAGCGTTACCAAATGGGTTCTGCTTTCACACATATTTTCTTGTTTAGACTGCAATTTTCGCAGTCACAAGATTGTGGGTGTTCATGCATGCATTTGTAACAGACACGATTATCTGTGGCTGCGAGTAATGAATAGAGGAAGTAGAACAATAACTTCGTTTTAATTTGTTTTAATTGGTTTATCGCTGCGCAATGATTGCGTAAACGTCCGCAGTCATAAGTATTAAATTCTTTGTCATCGAAAGACTTTCTATTCAGATTTGTTCGAAAGTATTTGTTTTTTGTTATAATACATGATACAGTTGTAGGATATATTGTTACTTTGTATATGTTCTATGATTTTATCGAATCGGCTCTACGACGATGTTATCGTTGTAGTTTTCAGACGATTATTGTTATTTCGATTTATGTCAATAGTCTTCGATTTAGTATTCTCGGTAGTTGAAGCCAACACCTTAATTTCATACACGTGATCGGACATGCGTATGACCGGAAGTTGTACCTAAACGACTGCAGCATGTTCCATTCAAATGTCATGATAAACGTGTTCAGTGGAATCGAAATAGATTGTTCTAAAAATTGTGTATAAATAAATGAAAAAATCATGAGGTTCGCGTATAAGGTAAATAAAGTATTTCTAGCATACAAACACCGTTATCATTTATTAATAATTTCATCGTAATGATTATCACTGTCATGTGCATCATATTCCTAACCTAATTTCTCACTGTAATTTGTATTTACACTGTACTGTGATCGTTAATTTATTCATTCAATACATTTCACAATCAATTTTTTCGAGGAAGTACTGTTACCATTTATCAAATTTCTCTGAAAATGATTTTAGAATATTTGTATGTCGGTTTGTTTATAAATAATTCGCGTATTGGAATAGTACTGTCGTGCTATTTTAAGAAGCGCAGGTGAAAACAATTTCTTTCGATCTTATCTTTTTTATGGAACCTTAGGCCGTTTGTATTTTTATTCGCATTCTTTTTTGTTTCTAGTTTTCCAATTTGCTGGGCACAGTCTACCACAATGGAGATTTAGTATTTTCTCATGATGGATCGACTGTTATCAGTCCCGTGGGAAATCGGATAACCATATATGATTTAAAGAAGTAAGTACTGTAAAATTAACGGGTCCCATGAAAATCACCAAAACACTTGTTTCACTCTCTGTGAGAGTCAGTGAAATATTAGAGGTGATTTCCATGGGACCTAAAATTAACAGTAGTATATCTAGGAAGATACATAAAAGATGTTAAAATCCTATTCTATTTTAGCAACAAGTCTCATACATTGCCTATCGAGAGCAAGTACAATTACACAAACATTGATTTGTCCCCTAATGGAGCTCTACTACTCGCTGTTAATGAAGGTATAACTGTTATTCCTATGCTTATTTCCTCAGTCCTAAGATTGTACAATTTTCCAAATTCATTTTACAGAGGGTGACTTGCACGTTATCAGCATGGTCAGTAAAATAATAATCCACACATACAAGTTCAAGAGACGTATTCGATGTATAAAGTTTTCTCCAGATAGCAAACATTTTGCGGTCTGCAAAGAAAACAATGGTAAATTTCCTATTGTAATTTATATTGTACTAGAGTTCAACATTTCTTATGTTTAACGATTGTTTCAGTATTTATTTTTAACGCACCTGGCTTACAAACTGGACAGTACAATCCGTTTGTCATGGAACGCGTATTCCATGCAGCTTCGGCTGAAACGACTTTTGTTAATTGGTCTTACGACTCGAAACTGATCGCTGTCGGATCAAAAGATAATTCTGCCAAAGTATACGGCTTAAGAAGATATGCGAATTTTAAGTATATCAATCTTGGTAACCATACCGACTCTGTCGTGGCATGTTTTTTCGAGAAGAAAGACTATAATTTGACCACGATTGGTAGGTGAGCATACTTATTCAAAATTGAATTTCTTCTTCTGCTACAACTCACCCTCAGTAACGTAATTTAATAGTCTAGCTTAGGATTATTGTGCAAAAAAAGATTTTTAAGCTTTCTGTTGGTACAGCACAATTAGTGAAAATCCTATTAACTCGCTTCTAGTAGTTACAGTATTAAAAAAATATGATTGTACTTATTTAAAAACCTAATTGTACAGGAATGGCCAACTCTGTGTTTGGGAATGTACAATCGACCCAGATGAGTTGGTAGTGTGGACTCCGCCTGCTAAAAGAAGGAAACGAAATGACGACAGCGATGTAGAAGACGATGTAGATCTTGATAAAGCTGTCGAGAGGACAGAGAAACAAGCCAAAGCACATGAACGCAATTTACAACGTAATTTCTTAATAAATCACACAGGGATTAGAAAGTTAATTCAAGATTCTTCAGCTTAAAATTGTTTATATTTCAGGAGATTCCTCAGATGAAGATGAAGACAAAGTTGTTGAAGTTAACCAGAAGGCCAAATGGTTGCGCTACCGTAAATTAATCCGTCATTACCTAGCTGACGACGTCCAGAAGCAGAATAATGGAAACGTGACGCTCACTGCAGCTGCTTATCATAAGGAGACTGGTATTCTGGTAGTCGGGTTCGAAAATGGCTCGTTTGACTTGTACGAGATGCCTGAAGTCAATAAGATTCACTCTCTCAGGTACTAGTAACATTCAATCAACCATAATCTTGAACCCTTTCACTCATTTCACTGCTGTGATGAATAGACTGTGGATGTTTATGCAATTTTCAATTTTTATAGACAAAGTTTAAGAAATTGGTTCAAAATGAAGTTCTATTTTCATTGGTAATAGCATTTGTAGATCCAAAATAAATAAAAATCGTACTAAATTCTATCGAATTTAATACTCCAGCATTTTTTAAACATTTTTATAAGCATCAAGATCCGCAGTATAGTGATGCATAAGACTACTCTGTCTTTGATCATCCATATTTAGTACGCGCTTTTATATATTTTATTTCTTTTCAGTATATCGAACCAACGCATTTCATCAATTGCTATAAATTCCACCGGAGACTGGATAGCCCTAGGGTGCTCCACAGTTGGTCAATTATTGGTATGGGAATGGCAAAGCGAGACTTACGCTATGAAGCAACAGGGACACAGCAACAACATGAACGTTCTGGCGTATAGTCCTGATGGTCAATATATTGTTACCGGAGGCGACGACGGGAAAGTGAAGCTGTGGAACACGTTGAACGGATTCTGTTCCGTTACGTTCCACGAACATACTTCCTCCGTGTCAAGCGTTTTGTTTAGTCACAATAGGAAGTTCATTATCTCAGCCTCGTTAGATGGAACAATCAGAGCTTATGATTTGGCAAGGTACAGGAATTTTCGAACTCTTACTTCACCGCGACCGGTGCAGTTCACCTGCGTTGCGATAGATTCAAGCGACGAGTTTATTGCAGCCGGAGGCCAGGATTTCTTTGAAATCTATCTGTGGAGCGTTAAATTAGGCACTTTATTGGAGGTACATACTGGTTTTACAAACAATTTCTGTATAGCACAGAAGAACATATTCCATTAAGCCTTGTACGCACCTCGGAAATAGTTGCATAAAAGATTCTGCGATAGTATATCTCACCCATTTTTGTTCTACACTTTAAGCCAACGATATATGCTTCATTTATTAGTCCAAATTTTAATGAAATACAGTTTATAGTATATAAACCAGAACAAATTTAATAATGTTCAATTATTTTACGAAGTGCAGGATGAAGGAATTGAAACTGTGGTCTACAGAAACTCTTTAGAGTGATTGTAACTGTGTTAAAATGGTCTAAATATTCTGATGTTTGCCATCCATATTGTTTAAACAGATAATGAGCGGACACGAGGCTCCAGTAGTCAGTATAGCGTTCAATCCAAATTCTGCCAGTACAGAAATGGTGTCCGTGTCCTGGGACAAATCGTTAAAAATATGGAACGCGATCGAAAGTGGATCCTCCCATGAAACAATAAAGTTACCATCGGATGGCTTGTTTGTTACTTACAAACCGAACGGCGAGGATGTAGCTGTTGCTACTTTGGACGGTCAGATTTCGTTTTTCAATTGTAAAACGGCGACGCAGATCGGCAGCATTGAAGGGAGGAATGATTTGGGCAGTGGGAGAGCTGAAACTGACTTTATTACTGCGAAGAAGAGCCTGCAGGGAAAGTTAGTATACATATCAAAGTTCACGTTCCGAGTCTCGCAATAAGATCTATCTATCATTTCACCAAAAATATTTTTGATACCTTCTGTGAATCAAATTATAATAACTTGTCGAATAATGAGAAATATGTTTCCAGGGCCTTCAATACTTTATGCTATTCTGCCGATGGGACGTGTATACTGGCTGGTGGAATGTCTAAGAATATATGTATCTATAATGTTCAAGAATGCATGCTGATTAAGAAATTTGTCGTGACTCAGAACCGATCTCTAGACGCAGTTGATGTAAGTAATATCTAATTCAAATATAATTTCAATAAAACAAACTATGGATTATTATTTTCAAAATTTGTTTGCACACAGGATATTATAAGTCGAAGAAACTTAACAGAATTTGGTAATTTAGCATTAATCGAGAGCCGCGACGATGAGGAAGATGGAGATGTAGCATTGCGACTTCCGGGAGTGAGGAGCGGCGACATGGCAAGCAGAAATATGAAACCGGAAATCAGAGTGTACAGTTTACAGTTTTCTCCAACAGGTAAAATTTACTTTACACCTGGAATGCGGATCTTTATGCAAATTGCTATTCTTTTAACGTATACGCAGCTGTGCATTCTTATGCAACATTGGAATTTTCTAATGCGATTCCAAGATGTATTCTCTTATATCTTGCATATAATTATTGTTTAGGGCAAGCATGGGCTGCAGCTACAACAGAAGGTCTGCTAATATATTCTCTGGACGTTGGCATGGTGTTCGATCCATTCGAATTAGAATTGGGAATCACACCAGAAACTGTAAAAATGACTCTGACCGACAGAGAGTACACGAAAGGTGTCTAATATTTTCCATAAAAATATCACTGATTATTAGGTCAGTGGAAAAGTTTGTGTCCTATCTCTGGTTGTACTTTAAGAAGAAATCAGGCACGAACTTTTGCACGATCTAATAATATCGGTTAGTACTAACTATCAAATATTTTCAGCACTGATGATGTCCATAAAATTGAACGAGAAGTTGTTGATAAAACGGGTCTTGGAAAACATTCCGCCCTCGGATAGTAAGTTCATAAATTCATAGCTTACAATATTCTTACGATGTTCATTTATTTATCGTGGATTTGATTTCAGTTAATATAATCGTTTCTACACTGCCCGACATTTATGTAGAGAAGGTATTAAAGTTCGTGGCGTCGGAGTTAGAATTATCGAGGCATATACACTTCTATCTTCTCTGGGTGGAATCTATTCTAACCACTCATGGTCCCAGAATAAACTCCGCACTTCAAATGCCGATATTACTGATGCTTCAGAAAAACATGCAAAAGAAATACGACGAGCTGAGTAAAATGTCAGTTGGTCTATAATTACATCTAGCACTTGGCCGTCTAACAACGCGCAGTAAATTAATATTTTTTATTGTGATTGCAGATGTGATTTCAACCAGTACACGATAAGTTACTTGATGGAGTCGGGGAAACACAAAGCTGAAAAATCGATTTCCATGGATGATAAGACAGATTCAGAAGGCGAAGATTCCGATGAAGTATCTTTAGCTGAGCACATGGAGGTCGACTAAACGATGAGTATGATCTAATTGATTTTACATATTTGTACAAAGTATATAGATCTCTCGAATTAAGTGTACGTTTTTAATAAATTTACCAACGATTCAGTTGATAACTTAAGTAGATTTAATTTCGTACAGAATTCACTTACACGACTGAACGTGTAATTATTTACATCAACATATTTAACCATGAGATACTGTTTCGATTGGATAACGATATTCTAACATACCATGCAACGAATCGATCAACCGAAATCTTATACACCGAAAGCCTATTAATAGAATTTTCGATAATTCCAAAAAATCCTTAAAAATTTACGGAATAATCGTCGGCAGACAATGCGTTGAGTTCAGAGAATTTTCTAACAACAATTTTTACGGATCTATCTACCAGCGTTACACAGATGCTTACGAAGCTTTTTTAAGCAACAATATCGGCCAGTACAAAATCGAGAACAACAGAAACAGTATGGGGAAACCTATTCTACTGTAATTGTCGATTATCTGCGACCTCGTTTTGTGCACTCGTATCATTTGGTACTCTGAATCTAGCCACGCTGATTGCAGCAGGTGTCTGCTGCCAGCTTTCTTCTTTTTCGTTTTCGGAATATACGGCGAGTCGTAGTCCCAAATGCTTTGGCTTTTCTCCATCGTGATTAGTCGCTGGAAGATAACACAGACGTGGAACATTGTTGATCAGAATGATTTAACAACTACGTAATATATTTTTATAATGATCGTCAATGACGCGCATACAGTTATGGTATTAATTGTATTAGAGAACCTTAGTATTAAAAACTATTATACAAACTGTTGGGTAATGTCGAGACATTACTGATGTCTGTAAATCGTATTCCAACTGATGCTGCAAGTCGAGTACCTTGACCACCACGAATTCACCTAACGCAGCGAATACGAACATCATGCAGCCTGCCATCCAAACATCCAATGCCTGAGTACATTAATTGATGTCCAATTTTACAATGAAGTTCCTTGGAATTTTGACCCAAGTCACCCTGGCCTTGAATCGAGGCCATGATGGGAAAACGTACTTTTACATAAGCTACAGGTGGAATGTCACTCTTCAGACCAGTGAACATGGTGACCAAGGTGAGCATACTGGTCACCAACAGAGCCACTCTTCCAGGGATAGCATCCAACCCTAACCAGAAGCTGAACCACGACAGCATCACCACCAAAGTCGACGGAGCAAACGTCTGTATCAGATGATGTCCTATCTGCCTCTCGAAACGGAAGTAAACGACCAACCGAGAGAAATTTCCTGTAAGATCATAGAAGATCATGTTTTTTATAGGATCTTTAAGGTGTTAGGCATTGGATTGAACACCGTACCGCTTTTCTCCAGCATGTAGTCAACTGTTTCCTCTGAGACCATGGGTTTACCGATGTCGTACTGTAACAGCTTCAATTCTGGGTTGACCGTGACGTCGCCCGCGCCCCATCTCAAGCGCAACTTCTGTTTGTGATAGGAAACTGTCGCGGTTAACGCGGTTTTCCGAATTAATGCAGGGCTTCTGGCCAATCCGGCGTTGCTTGTTTTGTCGTTGATACTCACAGCTTTCTATGTAGATAGGGCATATTTGAATGTCCATCGGGTACAGCTGGAATTCCATCTGGCAGGCGATAATCGCGTGCATTCGCGCCGAATACTTGACTGTCTTGTTCCTGTAGAGCGTCACCGAGGAGAACTTATGATTTAGGGCAGCTATCTCTGAAAATAGACAGTGCAAACCTAATCACAGTATACGGCGTGAACAATTGTAAAATTAGTCTCTCCTTAAATGTCTGAATTATTCGGTATATAGTTAGTTTAATGGCTGAAGAAACAGTGGCGGATCTAATGGTAAACGATATAAGCGGTCGCGTGGGGCCTCGAGATACCATAGGGGCCCTGAATTTCAATGAAATTTATTTAATGTGTAACGGTATGAAATATTTTCATTACTTTTCTTTGTTAATAAGTTTAGGCGAGTTTTCTTGCAACTTCTATTTCTAACTTGACTTCGAGGGCCCCGAAATTTTTACCGCTTGGGGCCAACACTTGACTTGAGCCGCCACTGTGGAGAACCACTTCTGTCCGCGATTGTGATTCCTATACTCGTATAAAGATGGACATAGTCATCTTTAGGAGTAAAATGATGAAATATTAGGAGCTGAAACTGACCAGAAACTTTCGCGTTCAGGAAGTACAGGTCCGGTTGCCATAAGCTGTCGAAGAAGTCGGGTGGTAAGGTGACATAATCATCACCCTCCTCGAAGATGTCTTCTGGCATGTCTAGCCGAGACTCTATCCAGCTCTCGCGGACAGACATGTCCACTCTGTTTTGCAATTTTTAAAAATAATTTTACGAATAAATGTAAAATTCTGTCCACCTCACTCCTATTAATTTACACTTGCAAAGTATAAATGTACACTTAACGTACACATAACGTACACTTGCAAAAAATTAAAACAAGTAGCAGTCAAGGAATTGTCCTTTGAAGTAAATTTCAAGTAAAACACTTAGAATAATTCGTAGTGCAAAGGGTTAAACAACTTAACGAATAAATAGGAAACTAGGCCACAATCTAGTATACATTATCCTAGAATTTGTCTTACCGGAAGTCCATGTCCTCGACATTGATGGAGTTGATGTCCGCCACGAAGATGTTGAAGTCGACCAGCACGGGCATACCCTGCTTCGACGGCGGCCTGATCTCTGCTTGGATAATTTGTTCGCATATTACTTCGACTACTCCCAGGATCTGTACCTCGAGATCGTGATCCTGAGGCTAGATCGTAACTCTTTTCTAAGAATAACGCGTTTCTCGCGGAACGGGTAAAATCCTCGAGGAACTTACGACCATGCTGCGTCGTCCTTCACGACTTCTACAGCTGCGCTAAATCTTGATCTAGCACACACAACTAGATTCTACATTGATGCTAGGCTGCTGTACAGTGGCATTGTAAAATAGCTCGCTGGGGGACTTAGAAAGTCGATTGATTTGTTGCTGTTCAATTTCAGTGATTGGTTCCTGTAGACCAGTTCTTTTCAGTGAGTATAGTAGATGTAGCTCAATTGCAAAATCATTTGGTCCATTCAATCACAATAAACTTTCTTTTTCTTGGTGAAAAATACCAATTTTTTGCACCTTTTTTGAAAAGTGAAAAGGTGAAAGTAATTTGAAATTCTGTACAGGTGTTTATTATTGTTTAGTCTTATTGTTTACACTTTTGATTTATATTATTTATGATTGGAGAGCTATTTGCTTAACTAATTAAGAGCGCAATTCCTTTTTATTGCATCGTTTTTAGAAATGGAAACGGAGACCAGTTCATTTCAGTGAGTATAGTAGATGTAGCTCAATTGCAAAATCGTTTGGTCCATTAAATCAGAATAAACTTTCTTTTTCTTGGTGAAAAATACCAATTTTTTGCACCTTTTTTAAAAAATGAAAAGGTGAAAGTAATTTGAAATTTTGTACAGGTGTTTATTATTGTTTACACTTTTGATTTATATTATTTATGATCGGAGAGCTATTTGCTTAATTAATTAAGAGCGCAATTCCTTTTCATTCAACGGAGCTAGTCTTCAATCCCTTCATTTATGTAGAGATCGAATTATGTATTCGTATTGCAGATAAAATAGCAAATAAATTGTAGAACAAGCTACACGTTCTGCAACATTAACAATGCTTTCACCGTACCACAGTCGAACCAACAAACTTTTTACACCGACGCATTAAACACGCAGTATAATTATCAGTTCCCGCGATGCCACAGAAGAGCAACAAATAAAAAGAACCGATTGTTTATCCAGGGGACTTAATCTCTTGCCAGTAATCTCTGCTCCGGATCGAAAGTTTAATCTCGCAACGCAACGCAGTAATATCGTGTGCCTGGAAACGTCTCATACATTCAGTCCCGATTAATCATCATACTCCCCGCGTGTGCAATGAAAAATGCGAATTTTCCTTCGAGCGAATTCCAGGAATGGAAAAGTTTCGCGGAGAGTGGAATACACTAACCTTTCACGTAATGCTCCGGCAAGACTATCCCGGTCTTTATCGTCGGATCCTTCGAGTCATCGGACAGAGAGCTGTGAAAGGAATGAAAGTTATAAATTAAAGACGTTCATTAGATTGTAAAAAGTGGGAAATGTTCGTCGAAAATCAAGGAAGAGATACTTTGGCAGATAGTGATTAAAATCGGATCGCAACTAACGAAGGAACATTACAAATAGTCTGATAATCATTTCGAATTCCATAACGCATATTTTATGAAATAAAAAAGCGTTCGACATTTTCTCAATGGGAATATCTTCCATTAGGAAAATCGTCCATCTTGCGAGAATGTTAAAACCAACAAAAATGGTAACAATAATTGATAACTAATACTGATCGAACCTTTGCGCCGATATCATCTAGACTCCTTGTTATAATCTACACTACGATCGATAATCAACAAACACATTAAAAATGGTAACAATAATCATTTAATGTTAGCGTTATGATAAAGCTTGAATGCTGTTGCATATCTATTAAACAGTACTGTTAAAACGATGTTTATTATATACATTTTTTAATCGTAATGTGAAAATGATGGATGCGGGACTGCGGAAACATTTTCGGAAGATCCAGAGGACAGATTGATTAGGTTTACCTGGCGTTCGAACGCACTTCCGTGAACAGGTTCAGCCATGAGTAACAGAGTACCGTCAGGACCGCGTTCTTCATCATACGATTTCGACAACTGGCATATCGAGTTTGGAGCAACCATCCTCTCGCGCTCGGTGCGTTCCAATTAATCTATTATCTAGCAGTAGTTACACGCAATCTACTTAATTGCAAATATCGTCGGATACTTCGGCCCGGTTATTGCTTTCCTACAGTTGCGCAACAATTCGGCTGTGAAGAGGAAGCCGGACGTATTATGCACGCAATTATCTACGAAACCTCGTTGCAATCTCAACGGTTGTGAAACGAAAAATTTGCGAACCTCCAATTTTCACTTCCGATAGCGTTTTTATTATTCCAACCTGTCCAATCGACTCGGAATATCTTGCTCGTCTGCAGTTTGCAAAAGAATGCAAGAGAAGCGTGTAGACAATGTTGACTTCCTTGTCACGTGACAATCATGTAGATTAATGTAGAATAAATAGTGAAACAAATACAACCGAGCCTCAACAGTATCTTAGAAATTTCTCGTCGGATTCATTTTGTATTAATCATGTCGCAAAGACACTTTCAGACACCATAACGGTGTTTAGATCTACTGTCTAGTCGTAACAAACGCCATGGACAGTGACTGACTATCGAAAGGAGGAAGAAAAAGATTGAAGAGGGAGAGAGTGAGGCCCCTCTTCTTCTCCACGTACTAGGTGTGCGACAAGTAATTGCTATTATCATAGATAAATAAGCATTTCCTGGTGACACCTTCGGTTTCAGAAAGAATTTGTGAAATCTGTGTAAGAATCTGCGAAAGTTCAGTACATCATTTTTTGCATTGTTTTATATTAGAGTGATCTGGTGGCTTTAAACATTGTTTAAGAATGTATAATCATCTATAACGGCACAAAAATATATACCATCGTATTGAGAAGAGTACATAGAATTTTTCCCCGTGAAAAATATTCCCCTAACATACATGCTTGAAGCACAAAAAATTCCCAAAAGTCTGCGCTCCATCCGCAATTAAAATTGTCACAAGTTGAGGACGATAAAGAGAAGAAGGTCCCAACACAGTTATAAAATTATGCAATTGGTTCAGTGATAATAAAAATGGAACTATCCGCAGTATATAATTAATTAATTAGTTATCGATCGTAATTTATCTTCAGGATATTACAAATTTTTATTCGCGGCGCAAAGGTTCGATCATTTACAACAACAATTAGCTATTTTTGTGAATGCTAAACGCTGGATTCGGATTTGAATCTTCAGGTTCAAGAACCACGTTAGCTATTAAAATGTTTTAATCCGCAGTATGTTTAAGACACCCAGTACGTTTTCCTGCCCCTTGGCCCCTTCTCCAGGATTTGACCCTTATGAGAGGAAAACGGTACCTGCATCATTCTCAGACACTGCGATTAGGCGTCACGCTGGTCTAAAAGTCGACCTCGATCCGCGACCTCGATTAGACCTCCTTCTGTTCGCAATTCCTTCGATCCTCCGAAGGTTATGGCTGCCGATCGGTCACGGTCACGCGCGTGCAACACCTGTAAACACCGTGCCGGCAGGGCCTATCATCGGTGCTCCCATGATCAGTCGATATTCAACGATCCGGAAGATCGATTTGTGCTCCTGGTAAATTGTACAGTACCGTAATGCGTCCCGGTGTTTATCCAGCATGCTCTGGAATTAATTTCTACACTTCTTTATCAATCTGTAAGTTACTTTTGGAAGTAAACTAACTCGTTAAGGGGTGCAGGAATTTTTTGGTGTCGAACAATCCAAATTTTGTTTCATTTCTCTTTATTTGACGATATTCGGAGCTAGAATCTATGAGTAAAACAATTTTTTTATTTGTCGCTGTACGGTGCGATTGATATGTTTCTTTTACCTGACCGAACAAGCTACAAAGAAACAATGAATAATTCACCTACGACAGATACGAATGCACGGGCTATGATAATATGTTATTATTATAGTGCTTACGGCGAAGTAGAGTAGGATCGATCGCTTGCAACGTGAATTAAGACGGATGAATAAACGTCGCTGCAAATCACTTGTCTATTCGCGAACTCTGGTTAATGGGTGATCGCTCGCATGATTAATTAAGAGGTGGACTGCTAAATCATAACTCCAAGGAATCCCATAACTTCAAACCAATTTAGAGAACGCCGGACAACTGGGTAATTAAAATTGATCGAAGTGATTACTTTGCAATCTATGCATTTATGAGAAAAATGGATGGAATTTAAGATCATTGATGAAAGAACAAATTTTGTTATCTGGCTCCTATTTTAGTAATAAGAATAATTTTGCGATGCAAATTAGTTTTCAAACCTGATAAGAAAAAGTCTCACACGTATAATTGACGTAGCATTTATCGCGTTGAGAGTTCTTCACACGCGTGATTAATTAAGAGTTTTTCAAGATCGCCGAACAAATTGTCTCATTAGTGATCATAGCACGATTTAATATAAATATTCTCAGATTTTAATTAAACAGAGGTATGATCTCTAGGATAACGAGTTGGCTATTACGGATGTTGTTAGTTTTACTAAATGGCTCGATTCATCGCAGAATTCACGGCTCAATTAATAAATTCTCTGTTCAATTAATAAATCTCACGAAAGTAGGCCTCGAATGGAAAGGTAGTAACCATCGTGTTCGCGATTCTCTGCATCCTGATATGACTTAGCATTACAAACTAGCAACCGTTTTTACTGTGAACGATTTGGCAAATAACATAATTAACACTTATTAAGTGCAAATTTACATTTATGTTGCCTAACCCAAAACTCTCGCTATTTGTGAAAATTCTGCGACGTGCGAAAAGTGTTAGAAATTGTTAGTGTCGTTTGTAGATAGACAAAATTATTACTTCCTGTCAGTGTTACAGTCTACAGTAAATAGATTCTACGTCATCGAATTGCATTAGACTGTGGATTATATACATTTCAAACAAATAGATTAATTGAAAAATGGTGAAAGGGTTTTTGTAGCACTTGCAATAATTGTTGTACCATTATTCAAAATATTGTTTACATAGTTAAATGTGTCGATATCTAATGAATTACTAAACATTTAGATATTGCATGAGGTATTATACCAACTTCGTGTCCATAATATTTGAAAGATTATAGGGATTTTTCTAGGAGACGACTCAGAAATATTCTAGGTCGGCAGATATGTTTAATTTTCGAGTTAAAATAACTCCGAGCGTAAAATGTTAAGCCATTTAAAAATACTGGTGTACCATTTCCAACCCATTAAAATGATTAACAAGAGAAACAAGTATCTGTGTAGCTCTTTCGTCTTGCAATTAATACAGACAATTTTGATTAGGCATTTTCAGTGCTCGGACTTATAACTTATGGAAACTACAGCATTCTAAGAGTGTTAATTAAATAGAAAACGTTGCAACGGGAACATTTCGTACAGCAACGGTTGCGTAGGCGGAAGGACAAACCGCGAACGGTTACACGAACCGAAAAAATCCACGTTGACGGATAGAAAGTCACCTTCTGCTGCCGTATAGCTTGTCCTATTTAAGCTTCTCAAATGCCGCGTGTTTAAACATGCACGAGCCTCTTTTTTCCCCCATGAAAATAACTTTGCCGCCGCCGGCGTCCGGACTTTTTTTCACGGTCCCGCTGAAACCGGAAATCGTATCGGTTCGACTGGCGAACCAAGGTGAAATCGTCGGGCCAAGCAAAACCGCTTGGAAATGGACGTCGACGATTTTAAAGATCCTTACAATTTTCTTTTCCAACGAAGTTTTGCTACTTTAGAGACGGCGGTTTTGTTTTTTCGACACAGTTTGCCAGATTCTGCGATGCAACCGGTTGCTGCTGCGTCGATAAGGAAGACCGATCAACAGGAAGTGAGTTATAGTATCTTTATGGTCCTATGAACGGTCATTTCACTTTCTTTTTTTGTGTTACTTCATAGGTGGTTTCAGTAAGTCTTTCTTTCTAGTAAGTTTATTACGTTCTCTTCTTGAAGGAGGTTTTACTAGGATCAGTTTTAAGGAAGACTTGGCAACTCCTTTAAATTAAATAAATGTAGCGAGGTCTTCTCTGAATGAGTTTCAGTACATTCTTTTTTGAGTACTTCTAAGTAAGTTCATCTTTAAGTAAGTTTAAGTAAGTTCATTTTGAAGTAGTCTAAGTAAGTTCATTTTGAAGTTAATCTAAGTAAGTTCATTTTTAAGTCGGACTAAGTAAGTTCATTTTTAAGTCGGACTAAGTAAGTTCATTTTGAAATAAGTCTATGTAAGTTCATTTTTAAGTCAGACTAAGTAAGTTCATTTTTAAGTGAGTCTAAGTAAGTTCATTTTTATATAAGCCTATTTTAGTTCATTTTTAAGTCGGACTAAGTAAGTTCATTTTTTAATAAGTCTATGTTAGTTCATTTTTAAGTCGGACTAAGTAAGTTCATTTTTAAGTGAGTCTAAGTAAGTTCATTTTTAAATAAGTCGATGTAAGTTCATTTTTAAGTCAGACTAAGTAAGTTCATTTTTAAATAAGTCGATGTAAGTTCATTTTTAAGTCGGACTAGGTAAGTTCATTTTTAAGTCGGACTAAGTAAGTTCATTTTTTAAATAAGTCTATGTTAGTATATTGTCATTACCGGAACTTTCTTCGTAATGTTACGATACGACGCCAGCATTTATTTTTCCATGGTCTTTGATAACAACCATCTTTCCATTGTAATGTTGTTTTTCCATTGAACAGTTCTGGGTTTTACTTTTGCGTCTTACGTAACGCTTGGAGAAAGACGTGCGAATGCGATGGGAACTTTCTGCGAAAAGGAAAATGGCAGCTGAATAAATAAACCTTCAATCGAGTCTTAGAGTTTTTAATAGGAAAGTTTTCAAACGTGATTTTGTTTCGCCTCTCGATCAGTTATAATTAACTTTGTGGAGATAGGAGCGATTTTCAGAGCACCGTCCGCGATTGGCGCCGTTCTTGCACGCGTGTTTCATTAATAATTATGGTCTCGGAATAATAGTGAACCACGGGCTTTCCTCGGTTTCTGAGCAAGAAACGAAGCGACCGTGAAAATCAGTGAAACTCGCCGCAAGAACCGGACACCTTCGAGCTTCACGCGTTCCTGAGCGAGTGAGCGTATCCTCTCCAGTATCAACCTGCCCGAGTCTTCGTCTTCTTCTTCTCCTCTTCATGTGCCCTACCTGATTCGATCTGGTACACCCTGAATTCGGTTTACGGTGTCGCTCCAGTTTCTTGGACGCTCACGACCCACATATCTTATGGTTGTGGGCTGACACCATATGTATCACGTGTTTTCGGCTTCGGAACACCTTGACAGTCAAGCTATCAAGGTCAAACGACCGGCTTTTTATTTTACAGTTAAAGGAAATGATCGAATCGCATTCGGGGAAAGTGACTAGATCGAATTTCTTCGAATTTTTAAACTTGTTTGCACTCGACTGTTCGATAAAAATCGGTAAAAGTTCCGATACAGGCATCTGAAGTAACATTGAAATGTTTCTTTCAAATTTATTAAACTTCTTTACCGATTTAAGAATGTTATGGAATTAATTACAATAATAAATTATGGGGAATCGGTTAGGTGAACAGCCAACGTTGAAATTCAATTCACTGCAGTCAGAAAAATGGCGGATCCTAAGCATGCTTGCATACAATACGTAGACACCTCAAGAATGTGTGGTTCATGAAAGCGTAACGTAATCCAGGATTTTTTAAATTTAAATCACCTGCTGTTACCGTTAGTTGCAAATCTGCACTCGAAACAATGGCGCGTAAATTACCCGCGACTCCGCGTTATCACCATGCTGCTGTTAAAACGGTGAAACACTTCTAGGCTTCTAGGTAAGTTCATTTTTAATTCAGACCAAGTGAGTTCATTTTTAGGTGAGTCTAAGAAAGTTCATTTTTTAAATAAGTCTATGTAAGTTCATTTTTAAATCAGACTAAGTAAGTTCTTTTGCAAGTCGGACTAAGTAAGTTCATTTTTAAATAAGTCTATGTTAGTTCATTTTTAAGTCGGACTAAGTAAGTTCATTTTTAAATAAGTCTATGTTAGTTCATTTTTAAGTCGGACTAAGTAAGTTCATTTTTTAAATAAGTCTATGTAAGCTCATTTTTAAGTCAGACTAAGTAAGTTCATTTTTAAGTGAGTCTAACTGAATTCATTTTTAAGTGACTCTAAAAAAGTTCATTTTTAAAAAAGTCTATGTAAGTTCATTTTTAAGTCAGACTAAGTAAGTTCTTTTTCAAGTCGGACTAAGTAAGTTCATTTTTAAATAAGTCTATGTTAGTTCATTTTTAAGTCGGAATAAGTAAGTTCATTTTTTAAATAAGTCTATGTAAGCTCGTTTTTAAGTCGGACTAAGTAAGTTCATTTTTTGAAAAAGTCTAAGTAAGTTCGTATTTAAGTCAGGCAAAGTAAGTTCATTTTTAAATTACTTTCAGTACGAACAGTTTCGCCACTGTTCTGCCAATTTTTTAAATAAATAAACGACTGAAAAGTGTTGTTCGTTTGCTTGGAACGTTACCTAGAAAATCCTCCGCACACATTCCGCCAGGTGAAATTGCCTGCACGTTGAGTGCGTATTCGATTTCTACGAAATTTCAAGCGAGAGGTTCGATTCCAACAATCTCTAGTTTAAAAGTCAAATCCGGCGAGACGTTTATGAAAATATGTGTGCAAAAAAAAAATCTCACGTAACTTGCCGGAACACCCGTGGCTCCACGTTCTTACGGGAACGATCTATGGAGACAGACGGATTTCTTGTTACACCTGGTTTCCAGCTTGACAAAAACCGTTTGGGCTCTTTTGCTGGCCAATTATCGCAGAAACGCGCGTGTCGGTAGTCAAAACTGTCGGGAAGTCGCCGAGAAGATGACCATAACTAGGATCTAGACATGGACAATGGGTCTTTGAGACCACGAAGCGATCGTAAATCAATCGTTGCTCGTAAATCGTCTTCGCGTTCTAAATACACTTTATTTTGTCGTTCGAGTTAGGGTACTGTAGGTTGAAATGATACAGTGAGTTAGTAGCCTGTCATTTTAGAGCTCGTTACAGGTGTGGAATTTTGCTTTGCTACGGAAAATGTCCCATATTTTAATTGTGATAAATAAAGCGTTTCAAAAATCCCCGGAACTTTATGAACATTTCAATCTTCTTCAAAAGTAGAGGATGCACTCAACAATGCACATCTTTTCCAGCAAGGGAAATTTATTAATTGATGATCATTTTTGTAAGATCACAAGTTTTACTGGTTCTGTATTTAACACTAAAACTACCGAGCACTGAATGCGATTAAAATGTTTTAGCTGATAAAAATGACAAAGCTCTATTTATTTAGATTTCGTGCCACTTTCATTGCAATGTGTAATAGGAAAAGAAAATCAAATCATTTTCCATGTAAGCAACGTCATAATTTTAATAATTATAAAATTAAAAATTTGACCGGCAGAACTATTTTGTCATACTGTACGGTTCGATAGGTTGTTCTTTTTTTATAGTAGTGAAAGTATACCGTATATGCTTTCTAATTGCAAAAAGTGATTATTTTACACGTAACAATATTTTTTGTTGTGTTAGGGTCATCTGACATTATTAGGAAAACTTGTAAATAAATACTTGATGCGATGAAGTTCCAGAATGGCTTAAATATTAATGGGAAGTTACAGTCTGCCGAAAATAATTTGATGACATGGACTCCCATAGTGAAGTTGATAAAAATGATGTAAAACAATTTTGTTTAAAAAAATGTTTGGAACAAAAGTTGAAGAGTGTTCAGACATCTACAAACTTCGACGTATAAAATTTTGAAAATATTTTTTTACGACAACTAATCAAGGTCACTTTGAATTTTTAATTTTTAAAATGTATTTTTTATATCATAATGCTGTAGCTGATCTTAAGACGAATTGGACGACATATAATATTATGACCTTAAGACCATAAATAACGTTGCAATAGTTTTTGGCCAGCTAGATTGGTCAAATACCGCTCTGTGCGGCGGGCAAGTTTCAAAACTCTCTCGCACCTCAACCTTCTAGCAGACCCCGAAAAAAGGAGCCCTTGGAGCAAGGTTAAGGAACGTGAACGTGAAGGTTGGCTCGCAGATGGGGACTGCGTGGATGAGCACCGAGTCTGAAGGGTTGTATTGATTTCTATGATGGCGGCCGGCCGGCGGCGCCTGCACCCTCCACGCTCGTGCCAGCCGGAACAGGATCGCTCTGCCGTATGTTCCGGCGAAATACAGCGATGATTGTCGCGTAATCGTCGTGGTGTCGCGTTTCTCTAATAAGTATCAACCTAATGGTGATCGCCGAGTCATTAATTAGCCACCAGCGACGGTGAAACGTGTCGGAAATCAGCGTCGAAGCTGCTGGACAGAACCTGAAGACGATGTCCCTGCCTTCGAGGTCCTTGACGTAGAAGTGTCAGTGTTCTTGCGATGTCTCCGTGCTAGACCGACACCAGTGAGTACATGATCAATATCATTTCAATGGAAGACGTTCACCCACCCCTCTTTTCAGTTATCCACCCCCCTTATCTAGTCCTTTGATCTGATAGTTGGTTTGGAAAGATCAGAGCACTGCTTTTTGAAGCGGTACAAGGAATTCTTGTCTTTGGGATTCTAGATAAAGGATATTGATGCTGTTCTTTCGACAGTATTTGGACGAAATGTTTAGTTGTTGCTTCCAAGGCACTCTAACCTCTTTTAGAATCGAAGACGTTAGGTCCTTCGAGGGGATAAAGCTAAGTGTGTTGCTGAATTTTTGATTTTGAGGTGTTTGGAGGAAATTGTTTTTGAGATTTTGATGTTTCGAGGAGCTGCTCGAGAGTTTTCGTGGGTTTGTGGGGATTTGGGTCTGGGTTAGGTCTGGGATAAGACCTTGGTAGGGATGATGTTTCGTGATCTGCTGGATTTTGATCTTGGGGTGCGTTGAGTTGGTTCTTTTGGGGATTTTGATATTTTTGGGAGTTGTCGGATGTTTTTCATGGATCATGTGTGTGGGATCTTGATTTTTGGTATGTTGTATATGTAATAACATCGCTATACTGATAGATGAGAAAACTTTTTGGATTATCTAGTGTGTTGTTAATGAAATAAATAATTTTTATGAAGGAATACATTAAAACTTTTGATGGAAGGTGATGGGAAGGTCAGGGGCGTTGATCTAACGCGTCCTAGTGGCTTCCTTTCTCTTTCTGTGTGGGTGGGTGTTGGAAGGAGGAAGAGTTTTGAAGGTTATGGCGCCACGAAGTATCTGGGAACACTTTTTGGGTTTGTTAAAAAATCTCACAAGAATACCACGAATGGAATGGTCAGCTGGAAAATTAACCCTTTGCACTCGGAGCTAATTTAACTCGAAAATCAAACGTTTCTTCTGACCTAGAATATTTCCATTATCTATGATTTTTTAAATTGATTGATATGAAATTGATATAATACCTCATACAATATTTAAATGTTTAGTAATTGGTTAGATACCGACATATCTAATAATGTAAATAATATTTTAAATGATAGTACAGAAGTTTTTAGTAACGCCTCAGAGGCGCCATTCGAGTGCTAAGGGTTAAAAAATATATTTGGAACTTTGTACAAATGTTGCTTACGTGATGCTAATAATAGAACAATTTTTATCGTGTTGAAAAATATTCCTAGGTATGAAAGTAACTCTCCAAAACAATTTTAATTTTTCATGTTATCGTGAGTATTTGGGAAACTATTATGAATATTATTTAAATTGTGAAATGAATAGATTCTTTTTCTATATATAATAATTCTATACATAAAATAATTAAAAGAGCAGATGAATACAACGCAGGGTACATTAATTGCAAAATGCCAGGACGACTTAACTCGTCATTTGCAGCTCGGTTACATCCTTCTCTTTTCTCTTTCTTAATTAATGAACCGGTCGCGGGCCGAGTTAACTCATCATTTATCTCCGATTTCACTTATTTGTCAAATTTCGTGTTTCTCTTGTGCATTGTTATTCCGAATTAACCTTAATTGTGGAAGCTGATCGTGATAATTTCTTCTTCATTGATTTTTACGAGGAGAGATCGAATATATTCAGCAAGAATATGAATGTATCAAATTTCTTTCTCGAACACTTTCTAAGATGACCGCGGTGAATGGACCGTTAAATGCTTGAATGAAATTGTTACATGTCATAGTCATTGTTCTAATAAGAACTGTTTTACGATGCCATTCACCGTGCCATTTGTATTTTATCCTTCTGTACTTCAACTATTTATTTTATTCTTATAAATGATCTTTTATCTGTTGTGGTTACATTTTATATCTATGGATTTATGTTATTTATATTTTCATATTCCATTTGCCCTTTTTTGTACAATTTACTATCCTTAGTCTTTTTAAAAATCAACAAGGATGATTTTATTTTTTGCATGCTGTAGTCCTCCATTCACTTAAAATTAAAAAAGAGTGCCCAGTTACGAATAACAATTTCACAATTTACCAGATCAGTTCAATAACGATCAAAGAAATGAAAACAATGTGAAGAATGTATTCAAAAATTAATAATTGCTAAAGCGTAAGAGTGGGTGTGAAAGTTAAATTACCAACCAGCTCCCCGGCATGTGTTCTATCAATTGCCATTATCTGCCAGTCTCGCTGTTCTTATTACCTTTTTCCCGTTTCCTGTACCACGTTCGAATTATTATTTCGCGTCTGCGGAACTTTCTCCAGTGGTCAACGTATCCGTAAACGTGTTCCCGAACGCGAGAACTTCGCGAGACCGCATGAAAATCGCGACTGATCGATAATACGAGATATGTATATGGTAATTATTATAGCGAGGTCACGAGAGCGAAAATTCACTGCTCCGATGTAGAACGTTCCGTGCTTCACCATCTCGAACACCGTTGCACGCATTTACTGACAAAAGAGAAACGATCGTTTTACGAAATCAAGTATTGTGTGAACAGTTTAGTGTCTCTTAAGCATACTTGCTTGACAAATCATTTTTTCTGGAACCATGACGAAAGAAGAGCTTGCTTTTCATTACAATATTGACCTGGACATTTTTTCTTTGTTCTGGGAAACAAGAAATAACGATAATTGTTGAAAAATCAGTGTTTCCTCCGAAATCTCAATTTTCGATTCGTAAAAATTATTCGAAGACGAAATACATTTTTATTTCATTCCTGTTTTAGACTCGGGCAATATTTATTTTCCATAAAAATCCCCAATATATTTTTTTCTCGAAAGAAATTCGTCACTAAGTAAAAAACAATCTTTAAAAAATTTTCAATTTTCGATATCCTCGGACAGTTATCGAAGTAGTCCAGCAGAAACCCAGTCGCCGAACAGTTGTTCTCCTCGGTTATTTAAACAAATTACGTTGCAGATAAGATATTCTTCCTCGTTTACTCTCTTTCTCCACACTGGTTGTGTGCAGAGATCAGAGTTTCACTTTCGCTTGACTTGTTCGACAGCCTGCACCGAGGCTAATGCAAATGGCGGGTCCAGAGAGGAAAGCTGGACGCGCGATCCATGGATCGAAAAATGTAAACAGAGAATAATAGGTAGATCGATCACTCGCCGATCGGTGACTGAAACACGTCTCGGACGTTGTAATTATTCTCTAGCGTGATCGATACCTGATTCGGATCCTGTAGAAAGCATGCTTCTTGCTTTGGATCGATGATTATTATTATTATTTATCATTATTTATTTCCGTTGGGAAGTATTAATGTATTTTAGATTTTTACAGCCTGAATTTTTGTTATGACTATATAAACAATCTTATTATAGAAATTAATGATTACTTCACGGTTCAAAAACAAAAAATTTAAAAGATTAAGGAGAACTGACAACTTCCTTCATTATACAGGAGTATAATTCATTAATTTCGTTAAATTTTGTCGTCTAAAAATATAATCTCTATCGGTGACCACCTTTCCCGCGAATGGAAATTTAATGACGTTAATAACACTGTCCAACAAATTTCAACTTTTCACACGTTTCCATATAACTGTTCGGTGGATCTTATAGAGTTTTTAAACAACGTATTTTTCAACTTTAAACAAATATTGTGATGTTACTATAAAAGATATTGAATTGTTTTTTGCAGCAAAATATTCTGTAGACTTTCCCGAATCCAGTGGCATTCATTATGAATACGTTATGATTGTTTAAACATGTTTAATTTTGGTGTTGGACAGTGTGATCAACTAGGATTTGTTACTGCACGTGGACAAAGTCGCGGGTACAGCTAGTTCTTTTATAAAATTGGAAACAGCGTTGGAATACTTCTTGGATGCAGTATAATAGAAGTAGTGCTAACATACGTCGCTCAATTCCTCGATCTAGATCATTTATGTGGCCAATGCCAATGTCAGCGCGTAACACGTGCCGATAGGACGAGCTTTTCCTGCGATTAAACGCGCATGTTGCACACATTGCACGTTGCACACGCCGGACGGAGGCTGGCCTGCACTTTCTTCTCGTCGAGCGAACCCGCTGTGATCACCTCGCTTTCGAGGTCAATGTCTAGGCCCGACGAGAAACATAAGCGACACACGAACCTGAACGTTTCGACGCGGCCGCAAACTTTCCTTGATCGTCCATCAATTTATCTCGTGCAGCATGTGCAATTATGCTTGTAAATATCATCGACGTCGCGCCGCCGGATTATTCCGTCAGAGGAGAGACGAGTTAACTTGCCCGATCTTCACTTTCTCGAAGATTGTGCTAACCGTCTAACTTTTACGAACGAACGGTGCTTTCGTGTATTTGTTATTATTGAATCACTGTCGAACTTGAAGAAACATTCGAGAATAAAAGTTGATGCATTATAGACCACTGCTGTTAAACATTTATTTAAATATATTTAAACATTCACAGCGTTGAAAAATGTACCACTGCATTTGGGAGAGTCTACAGAAATGGTTCCATATAAAACAAACAGTTATGCATCGTTTATTGTTAAAGCACAAAGAATGGTCAATTATTGTTTTTTATTGTTCAAGCAGAGAAGTTTTTGAGTCCTGGAAAGACTGCGCAGCTAAGATACAATTTATTCCGAGGTTTTCATCTATTTTAAATGTAGAAATACTTGCAGTCTGGTTGCCAGTGTAACGAAGTTGGTAAATTGTGAGGTTCAGTGGTAATAAAACAGCATCTTGGAAGATATTGGATTATGGTTCGGAATGGAAGAATGGGTTTGAAAAGAAAAGTGATGGGACCAACACTTTTACTTTAGCGGAGGCAACTTTGCGTGAAACTGGCCTTTGATCCAAGCGTTTACTTTCCTACAGTTTCTGTAGATCGTTAGATCAGCCGACTGTAATGATAACGAGACGTTACAGTCGCGAGCTCATTGCTTGCCGTCTATGTAAAAAGCGAAATTTCTTCGACCATGTCCAATATGGTGTCAGTCATCCTGCACACAGATTTATCCATAGACGTTTCTATCGCAGAACAATTTAATCAAATAAGTTATACCAGAAAGTAAATAATTTAGACATCTGAAGTCTATGTTGAGTGGAATAAAACCTCATCCGGTTAGCTTGAACCTACGTCATCGTCAATAAGAATTTAATCCAGCATAGATAGGGATCTATTGTGTTTTGTTATGTATCAGTGGCATCAAAGTCTTCTTATCGATGCCGTTTGATAATTAATCTCCACTTTTTCTTTACCGATCATGTCAGGGTCCACGTATTGATAAATTTTGCTTGGTAAATTTCCTCGACGGTGTTGCACTGAATCATTTCACCCATTGTGACAACGATTGTTAGTGGAATATTTAATACAGTATGTAAGAGCGGATGGAGGTGGATGAGAGGAAGAAGGGAGGATGGAAAATGTATTTGTAACCCCGAGGGTATCAAATAAAGATTTATATATTTAATACAGTAACCGCAAAAAGCACTTACAATATTTTCAATTTCCGTAAAATTGCTTCAAAACTTCCAAAATTTATTGTGCTTCAACTATAACAAATATGCAAATATTTTTTAGACGATATAATTCTAGAGATTCTCCCAGAGACAATGGTATATTTAATTATAACATTGTAATCGTTGAAACGTGTTTAAATAATGTTCGAAGTAAGCAAGATCCCAAAAAATTTTAATTATAACTACGATAACTGGATGAATGTTCTTTACATAAAACAATCCTACGGTGTGTTTAAATAATATCTGAAGTAAGCACTTCTTCCAGGACGGTGCAAAATGATTAGAATCAAGTTTCTACTGTAAGCAAGTGTGGTGCCACTGTATACATACATATCCACTTGGTCTTATCAGCACCGGACTGTCTGAACCTCGGTTAATTGTTGTCGAACAACGCGAACGATTTCACAGCTAACTACACGATGAATTCCGATGATTACGATAGGCACGGGCATGGGTACAGAGTTTAGTCGACGCCGGAGAAAGGAAGTGCAACAACCACTCTCTAGAGCCGACAACTTTTCCCTTCGTTTCAGGCCTAACAGTGTTCGCGACGTGTATCGAGTATCGTACGAGAGCTCGTCCCGCCGCAGAAGCGGTTTCTCTCGACTCGGGAGAGACAATTTAGATCGCATTCCGGATGCTGATCGAGCAACGCTAGAGATTCGATCTTGGGAAAGATTGCACGGGAATCTCGAGCCCTGACAATCTTGCAGTCACACTTATGAATATTCGCACAACGAAGTTGTAGAAACCAACCGTTAGTATTCTTTTCAATCGCGATTTTTTAAAAATTGTATTTTTTTTAGATGTGATTTAACCTCGTGCACTCGGAGCAATTTTAACTTGGAAGTTAAACATATCTACCGACCTAATATATTTCCATTCTCCATGATTTTTTAAGTTTTATGGTTACAAAATTGGTATAATAGCTCGAACAATACTAAAATGTTTAACAATTGATTAGATACCGATATATTTGATATTTTAAACGATATTTTGAATAATGGTATAGCAATTTTTAGTGATTTACAGGTAATTGACTACGTGGAAATTGATCCATAAATGGATCCAGAAATGGATCCATGAATTGATCCATATATAATTACATTGATCCAAGTAAAATGTTTATAGATTCCTAGATCATTGTCAAACTTGTGCATTGATACACTACAATGTTTATTTTCTTACAATTAGAAAGAATGAGTTCGTCAGAAAATTACGATTGGTATAATTGTAATTAGACATCCATTCACAGACTTTTCTGTTTCACTGTAAACAATCTTGATGACGAGATACTTTTCAAATATTTTAAGTGCATACTCAAAGTGTCGAACGAAAGAATACAGTTTTTTGCGAGACTGTAAATGTTATCATTCCATAAAGATAACTAAGGCTTTCAAGTAAATGTCGACGTAATAATTCTTTTCAAGATCCATACGATTGTAAATTTCTTATCGATGACGTTCGTCTGATAGCGATGCTCATTATCTGTTATGGTAATAAATCAGCTAACTGCGTGTACTACCGATCTACGATTGTGTCTGTTTGTCGTGTACATTGATAAATTGGCGAACTGATGTCTCCATGACTAATTACATGTAAATTAATTAATTTATAGGTGCATAAACTTGTAGATCAACAAAACTAACTGAAAATTTATTGATTAAAGACTTGAGGAGCTGTGGACCCTTGAAATTAATTTAAAACTGATAAATTAATGAACACAAATCGATTAATTTTCTGTAAATAGATGACTCGATGAACACAACTAATTTCAAACCAATCAGTCAATTATTCTTGCAGCATCATGCTCGTCATGCTGTTCATTTACGAACATATAAACTTGTCAGATCTATCTATGATGACGCAATCAAGATCAAGATAGAATACGAAATTGTAAGAATGTGTGCACTGTCAAAAAAATGTTAATTGTTATGCGATCTCGCGGAGGGCACTAGCGCGCGAGGATTTCCAAACGTTGAAACGTTTACGCTTTAGCGGCATGATCGATTCCTGGAACGTTCTCAGCGCCGAACAAACATTTACCGAACACATCAAATATTATTTCATAGATGTACGCTTGGCCAACATTCCGTAACGCACGTTTCCCCGATACGTGATGATGATTCCGAGGGAAATGTGTGCCAGCAACCAGTGAAAATCACTATGAACGCTATCCCACACCATCCACCGCCGAGATAGACATTGATTGTAGACAATGAATTTCACTACTGTGCCAATTATCAAATACGAATGATGCTTTTTAATACCATCTACCTGTAGACTGCAATTATGACACC
>CM052329.1:19147583-19171842 GCA_028455615.1 Lasioglossum zephyrum | reverse complement strand
ATTTTTCGAAAAGTTCTTTGGAATACGTTTATATATCGTTACAGATTCTATCCAAATTTGAACAAAATCCGAAACAGTAGTCCGAAAAGTATTCTGAAGCAGTGGATCGACAAACGCATGGCTCTGCGCCTCGACTGCCATGGAAAAACTTTTGCAAGCAACCTGATCAACAAAAGCTTACTTTCTTCGGCTGTAATATGCACGCACACGTCGATCTCGGTATCAAATAATGAATCTGTCCATTTGTGGGCGAGAGTAACCGGGTTCGCTTTCTCCGTGCGCAGCCAGATTCCTTCTTCGACTTCTTTTTTTCTTTTTTTCCTAAATGGGTTGGAGACATTGGTCGGGCCAGGACAAAAAGTATTAAAAAGCCGCGATCGAGGAACAGTGACCAGGAGATCGATTTTTAACGGAGCCCCCGTTCCAGACCAAGTGACCCACAGATCGGTCGAACAGGTTTTCGCTGGACTCTGCTTCCGGTTTCTGTGCGAGAGGCGTTGTCTGGCGTGGTCCCTCGTAAAATTAACGAAATTTATAGTTGTCTGCCTTTTTCCACCGACATACTTTGCCTCGAAATGAACCTGTCGAGAATAAAGTCGTCATTAAGTTGCCCTACTCTGCGGATTCGTGAAAGGATCGGAAGGATCGCGGCGAGATTCACAGTTATATTATTCTACAGCTTGAATCCTTTGTGGCTGCTTGACTCGTTAACGATATATTTTAACTTGTTGTCCTTGTCGTTTTGTGAGTTAGCTTCGTTGCTTTTCTTTTTATAGAAAACTCGTGATGCAGTCGTTTCGCTAATTTGCTAACGTTTTTTTTTTCCTTAACATAATTGCTATTAAAAAGTTAAGTTGCGAGGAAACATATGTCACTGTTCAAAAATATATGTAATTTTCTTCTCGCGAAGCATTTGAATAAACAACTGAATGTTCTAAATGATACTTATCTTTATGTATTTCTTGATTTAGATTTACTGGAATCGATTTGACTACTGACAAATTTTTTGCAGTTTCTACGAAGACCACTTTGAATATTTTAAAAAGTATAGAGGAGAGTCCTGAAGAGGTTATTTGCATTTTACATTGCTTCTTAACCATGTCCTGCCGACGATTAGGTCTATTTGTATTCAAACTATTCAGAGATTTTTGTTGGTTGCTTTCTATTCTCCAATTTATTCGTTATACTATGTGTATGGTTTTAATTGCCCATGTCCTGTTAGACATAATGCCAGCTACCGAAGTGGCTTACCATGACACTTCAAAATATATGATCGTTATAACTGTTCCTTAAATGCGGTACCATTATCTATTTTGCATAGCATGCGAGATTTAGACGTTATCTTTTCTCGTAATTGATTTCTAATTTTCTGTTCATCTCGTATAACAACTAATAGCACATTTCTATGTTATAGTTCATTTTTAGACACTAATTCGAACATAAATTCAAACTAAAGATAAATTAAATCGTACTAGAGATCATCTTTTACAGTTTATTCCAAGAAGGTTAAACAACTTTCACAAATGTACAATGGTAGGAGGCGTAGAGGACATATGTCAATTTAATTTTTTAAATGGAACCATAGTATATTGTTTAATTCCCTGTAAAAACTTATTTTATCCTTTTGGTATATAATTTAATATATATAATAATATATAATAATAAATTATATTAATAATATAATATAATTTAAAATAAAAAATATATATTTTATATTTTATACTTTTATATTTTAAACGTTGGGAGATATTTCGTTGCACATAAAAATTGAAGTGAGAAACGGATTGACATGTTAACTGAGATTGAAACGTTAGGGATTTTGAAACGTAGCTCAGAAAGAAAATGCAAAGAAGAATTCTATTTTCTCAGAGCAGACGCTGTGGGACGTCCACTTAGGTGTGCCGGCCGAATAGGAAATGTAACTTGTTATAGGTTCGAATAAGATCAGGCTAGCGGTGTCGTCGACTCCATTCACGAACGAGCAAGACAGCATCCAACGGGTTAAGCCTACTTTCAGCCTCGATATTTGGATTATTATTATTCATGAGATACAGCGTTCATAGATCGGGATCTTCTCGAAGCATTCGAAACGCGTGTTCGACGTCATTGGTTCCACCTATTATTCCTTGCTTATTTCAACTCAAGCTTTAACATCTAATCTCGAAACTCAGATTGACGAGAGAACAAAAAATCAGCCATTATTACTAGACTGTGGATCTTAATGCAAAATAAAAATTTTCTGCATCCATTCCAGGGAACAGAGGTTAGATAAAAAATAAATATTAAATAATATCGATCGTAAATTGCTTTAAGCAAAAAATTAAAGATATAATTAATGATATCATTAATTTGTGCTTACATAAAAATGTTCATAAATTGATGATATAATTAATGATATCATTAATTTATGCTTAGATAAAAATGTTCATAAATTGATGATACTATTATGATTGTCTTAAAATCTTCTAATGTATTTGTTGTTTATATTTTACTAAACTTTTTATGTAGATTTGAAAGATCAGCGTTCAGTATCTTAGCGATTTGCAATTCGAGGAGGTTGTTTTCCCGTTGAGAAGAGCGCCCGGATAATTAATTAAAAAAATTATCCCAACACGCGAGGCATATCTGCCCTAGTGGGCACTGCTCTCCGAGCATCCACAACGGCGGCAAATAAATTTTACGCTTAATTGTTGGCCATTCGCTAGGCACTTAATACATTCCACGCGATAGCGGGACCGAGCCGGTCCTCGAAACACAGTACCGTTGCCGATGTTGAAAAAAATCGATCCCATCGAAAAAGAATTTGTACGAACACCGGCTTGGCCCCCGACACCAGAACCCAGCAGCTACAGTTACTTGAAAAATTTGTATTAAAAAATTCACCATCAAACTGTACAAGTTCGAATCGATTTATTCTTTTCATGTGAAAGACGAATTTGCTTATAATTGGACGGCGAATTCCATTTCTAAAAGAAAAGAATATTATTCTTATCTCGTCGAAATCAATGAAGATTTTGTTTCTGTTTCTCGCGATCGACAATTTTGTACTTTGCCTAGAGATCTACAATCCGGTTGTAACATTTACGGTCCTCGTTCGAGGCGGAAGACATCGAGATTCGCGAATTTTTATCGAAGCGGATGCAGGTGAAAGGTGATTTTAATCGTGCCACAGAAGGTGCACGAGGAAATATGTCCCGAAGGGGTTCAACGAAATGGGTTCGGAATATTTGGAAACGCGAGTTTCACGCTTAAAGGATCCCTGTGACCGGTTTTAATCTGTCTCTCACCTGATGCCAACTTTTACGTGCGCGAGCCTTGCATCGCTTTCTCTCGGATCCGTATTTACATCCTCTGTTCTGTGCTAACGCGACTTCTCTTTAACCTCTCCTCTGCAGAAACACAACAATTTGCACAATTTAACCTTCATCTGTTCCTCGTTTCACCAACTGAATCGGTCCATCGCTGCCATATTGACACAGTGATAAAAAAATCAATAGAATAACAAGGTAAACAGGTATTTTTCTTTTATTCAAATTGTTGAGTTACAATAAAATATATTAAATAAAATAAAATAAAGTAAAATATTTAATAAAATAAATTTAATATTATATCATAATACTTAATATTTATTATAATATTATTATATTTTATTATAACATTATAATATTTAATAAAGTAAATATTAAATAAAATAAAAAATACAACAGGTATTTTTCTTTTATTCAAATTGTTGAGTTAACATTTACATCTTAGTTTTTTCATGAAAGTAATTAAGTTTCGGATAAATTTACCTATAAATACCAGAACGGTATAACTTATTTCGGGAAAAATGTGTCAAACTGACACGAGGGACGAATGAGGGTTAATCATAATGATAATACCAACACATCTGTAATAAAAATGGCAACAATATTACTAGACCGTGGAGTTTTATGCATTTATGATGAGGGACTCAGGGAACAATGGACTGAAATATAAATTATTAATCGATGCAGAATATCTTCATTTTTCACAAAGATCCGCAGTCAAATGATTAAAGACACACCTATAATGATTATCGAGATAAACAAAATATTATTTGTTGCAACAACGACTTTAACAACTCAACGTTGATCATCAAATTTCATTTGTTGAAAATTCAATTTTTCCTACACGGTTATTAAAAGCATGAAAGGAAATGGCAAAGGAACGAGAGAAAAACAATGTATGCTAATTAACGAACGTGTAGGATATCAAGAACACCGATCGCACTAGGATCACCTCGTTAATACGAAACCGTAATTAATCAGTCGACGTCGAACGCGTTAATAACAATGTCCGCCTCACAAACAAGCTATTCTTCTCACTATTAATTACTTCCGAAAAAAAACAGCGCAGATTCGCAACACTCCGATGGATTTCTAATTCGGGTCAAGGTCGCCGGACCCATGCTCCTCTTAGAAACCGTTCGAAAGATCGACTTTCCTCGGTGACGAGTCTGAATCCCCACAAAAACCAGCTCCACCGTTCCGTTAAAGTACCGTTTTGCTTTCTATTAGGTCACTTCGTCCTAACTATCTTCAGCTTCTCATTTATCTCGCACAATAGTCCGCCGCACTTATGTTTATTCATCTATCGCGAGCCTAAAGTGTCTATTAACTAATGGTCGTAATTTGTTTCGTCACTTTGACCGTTCTTCGATCATGTTAGAAAATGGAAGATTCACACGAAATTGTTACATCTTGCCGTTGAAACGGAACGTAGATCATTCTGGAGTTTTCTGGTTTCCTGAGTTTTGTTGTGAAGCATATTTCGTGTCAAACTTGTTTGACCATTATTCCATCGCATTCTTGTGTAATTGAAGTAATCGATTCAGAAGTTAATTTTTGTGGTAATATACACGGTGTATATTTAACGATGATCTTCAAAATAAAAGAAAAGGTAGATCGTCGAGGATCTTTCTGGTTTCTTGATTTTAACATGAGGTCCACTTTGTGATAATTGTTTTTATTGAAGTTTTGCACAATTGGGACTCTACTTAAAGGGCTTGAGAAAATTTGAAAAACATATTCATTTTTCTCAACAAATCCTTGCAGTAGTCAATTAATAACAAAGTCGTAACAAAGTCAATTATGAATTGAACGATTGGTAAATTTTTTAATCATAATATTAAACGTATAAATATATTTGTAGATGATTGTAATTTTGTCTTCAACGGGGTTTTCAGAGAAGCAAGAGATTAGCAAAAGACTGTGGACTTTCCATAGATACCTGATCGATTGGTCATCATTATCGATACAAATTACGCTTCGGCATATGGTTATGAGAGGTTAATTGAGTGTAATAAATATAGCAGGGACGGAATTACTCGGCGATTTGTAAAATGGATTGTTAATGCCGATGTAACGCGGATAGCGCGACCTCTAAGAGGTAGAAGACAATAGAAGGTGAGACACCATTCGCTCGAGATCTAGATATAGTCATGCGCGCACTCTAACTCCGTGTCCGACGGTGCGTGAACAGAGAATAATCCATTTGCAATTCTGAGATCGATATCGAGAAGTTACCACGACAATAGAGATGTCCGACAATTATGCGCAATTATGCGGTGACACATATAAATCTTGTTCCCTGGATAATGTGGCCGAAATGGTCCGAATCTATTATTATTATTATTTATTTTATACGGACTGATGTCTTTTTATACAATTGTATACAGTTTATACAGTATAACTAATAAACAGAAAAACCTTAGTTTTAAGTCTTAACCTAGAATTAACATACGTATGGACCGTAAAAAACTAAGCAAATATAGGTACTATTAACGAATAGTACTGCGCAATTTTGTTTTGAATGCCTGTAACGTGCCATTAAAAAAATCAATATTCTTATAAAATATGTTAGAGCTAGCAATAATGCGATTTAATGGATTTATTACTCCATATGAGGATTTGGATTTCATTGTTTGAAATCCTGTTCTCGTTCTCAAAATACGTTCAGGTACATAGAAATTGATTTGCCTCAAAAGTGCGGGACAATCGATGTTATTGATTATCAAATTAAAGATGAAGCTCTTGTCGGAAACTGTTCTACGATCTGATAATGTTTCAAGGATTACTGTGTTTAATATTGTAGAGTAATTATGATTAAATATTGACATTGGGTTGTTTATCTTGTATGCACAAAATCTTAGGAATTTATGCTGCACTCTCTCTAACGTGATTGTATATTTAACGCTATTGTTTATGGACCGATGATCACGACCATCTTGGATCACATCTCGCCGTAGTCTTCAATCGAACAGGATTAACTTCAGCAACCACAGATATTTAGATTCTAAATAATGTATATAGCAGAATTAATTTGCAATTCTGAGATTAACATCTCGTTTTTTCTGTAAACGTCGTAATCTTAGATGTAACATCAGCAGCTAGAATTTACATAGCTGTGTCTATTCAACATTTATGTGACGTTTGTCATAGTTGTTCATCAATCTCTGTAATTATGTAAATTTAAATGAATGTAAGTTACAGAGATTTTGATGAATAACTATGACAAATGTCACACAAATGTTGAACAGATAATTACACAGCTTAGTATGGACAAACTAGTTGAATTTTTCGAGGCGTTCGAGATCAGACGCCATCTTGCATTTAATTTTGATTAATTTAATTTTAAGTGTGATAACAGGACTGTTGTCGTGGTCGGAATGATCTCTCTTCGAATCGTCAGACCTACTTAACAGCAGAGATAGCTTGTATACCACAGATACTAGGATGAAAAAATTGTTAATTAACTGGTAAGCACTTAACATATGGTTAACAAAAAAATCAGCGAATATGCAGGTTATAGAGCTCTTGTGAGTCCGCATTACAATCTCACGCTTTCTCCGAGTGCATGCGCAGGCTGTATAAACGTTCTAAAAATTTCCAAAAATTGCTTCGACGATTGAATAGAAGGAACGACGAACAACAGAAAAGAATCCATGACAATTAACAGCTGCGAGAGAAGAATAGACCCAGACCACTTCCACTTGTTGGTCAATGGTATATTTAACCAAGGCGTTCTAAGAAAGGTTCAAAGAAACTCCCGAAATTAATAGTAAACGTAAATGCAGGTACAAATACAAATAACTCGATAGATTTCTACATTTCTCAATCTTGTAGGAAATCCATTATTTGAAAATGACTAGAAGAAATAGAGTTATAATTTCAAGAATAATTTTGTTCCTCATCTACCAATCTTCGTAACTAGACTGACGACCTTTATGCAAAATAAAAATTGTCTGTATCAATTGCAGAATACTGGAACTGAATAAACATTTATTTCTTCCATTAATAATTTTAATGAGTCGGTGGTAATATAACGACTACTATTGAATAGAAATAGTTGCATAAAAGATTCTACGATACTTTTTCACCGATTTTTGCTTCACACTTTAAACTAATAAACTTTGCTTCATTTATCACGTCATATTTTATAGAAATACGTCTGACAATACAGATAAAGAGGAACCAATCATTTTATAGTATGTAAAAATAGTAAATGGGTGAATTTTCACCCTGAGGAACGTATGAGGGTTAATCTTTTTACTGTTTTATATTTTTTACTGATCAATCTCTACTAGAAACGTATAAAAAAATTCGCAGTCTATTCATAATAAATGCACAAAACGGAAATTCCTGAAACCCACCTCTCAGTCATGGCACCTTACAGTCCTAAACTGAAAAGAGATCCCAGCAGCACTCTCTCTCTCTCTCTTTCTCTCCGCCTCTCTCTCATCTCTCTAAAGAATCGGGGCCATCGGAGCGGCTGTGTAGCCGGTGTTACACAAACGGTGCCGGTTTCTATCGGTCTGATCGCTGGTGGTGGCAGTGGTACAGCAAGTCACGGGGCTCTCGATGGTCCCCATAGGTCGGCTGTAACATGCCCGACTATCAGCGGCCTCGAGAAGGGGTATGTCCGAAAGAGCCAGAAGACGAAGATAAAGGAGCAGGGATATATCCGTTTAGGGATCTATCCCCTCAAAACCGATCGATCCCACCAACCACCACCGGTATTCGGCCTCGTTCGGCTCGTCTCGTTTCCGTCGGTGTTTACCATCGCTCGTGCTGCTTACCTGTGAGGATCGGTTGAAGGGGTGGGGGAGGCACTCTCGGGTGAGGTGACAAGGTGGAGGATAACACCGAAACACAGGCAAAAGTTATAAAGCTGACCGGCGAACCGGGCGCGAAGCGCTGCCACTTTGCCGATCGACCTCGACGTATCGCGGTACACCTTCCCCCCTGTATGAGACAAAACACCTGGGAGGATCCAGGTGTCGCCGACGCCGGTGTGTCCCGTTCACCTGATCACAGAATTTAGAAACGATTTAGTACGGGCCATGTTCCTCTGAGGTGCACCACGCACCAGTTCATCCGTGGTTTCAAAAAGAGTTTCGTTTCGCCGAGGATCGAGGAGTAGTGACCGATCGGGACGATCCAGTGCGATCACTGTCCCACGGAACTTGAGAAGCTCCTTTGGAGAACCTGCGCCTGCTCCTGACACGTCAAGGTAACGATTTTTGCATTTGGGAATGCGGTTGAAACGTGGAGGAATCAGGGTTGTTTTTCAGTGTTTTTCTTCAGGGTCTTTGATATTCGGTAGTAGGTGGTTGCTGGAATAGGGATTTTATTTTTGAGCATTGTTGGACGGTTAGGCTTGTTCTGGGCTAAGGATGTGGTATACTATGGATTTTAGTTTGAAAAGCTTTTAACAGTGTGGATATTTTTCACATATAAAAGTGATTAATAAGGACATTTGATATTTTATTGAATTTTTCGTGGGAACATTTTGGGAGAAACTTTTTAAGAATATTAATATATTATTTGCAGTGCATCACTGTAATATATTGTTTTCACTGTGTCTCGTAATTTTTTATTTTGCATAAAGCTCTAAGATTTATGACAAACGTATACGAGCTACTATCGAAGCAATTGTGATGCGTTATGGTTGCAGCTTAGGTGAAATTAGATCTGGACAGTTTGTAGAAAAAATTTTGCAATCCCTTGTCGTTATCCATTATCTCGTGACATTAGATCTTGACAGGCCGTAGAAATTTTTTTTAATTTCTTGTTTTTATTCGCCTTTCTTTTCGTGAACTAATTGTTGCGATTTTGCTCATAAGTGTTCAATGTCGAGGCAATTGGAGTTGTATTTATATTTGTGAATTTTTCTTTTAAATTTATATATTTATATTTATATTTATATTCATTAAAATATATTAATAATTATTAGACTACATTGTAATTCGCAATTTTTTAAACGTTTGTTCTATTTTACATTTTACCTGCTAGATTTGGTAAAAATGCATCAAAGCTGCAGTATATTAACAATTACAAGAAATATAGTTTATTAACAGTGTAAAGTTTGATTTTTAGGGGTTAAAAACGATTTGTGTAATAGTACAGATTAGACCAGAACAGGCATGGTGAAGATTTCTACGCGTTAGAAATATCAGCATTTCGATCAGTGTAATCACAACAGAAATCAGCTGGTGAAAGTACAAATACAAGTTAAATGGAACTTTTAAATTATTTCGAAAGTTGTTTTTCTCGAATGCGCGAATTAGCATTATCTAGGTGGGACAGGATTCTTTTGTAATTTACTATCGACAATCGTCTTTGCACTTACACTGCATCCGTCATTGCACAAATCGGCAAACACTTACGGGAAGATCATTGCTACATCTTTCAACGATGTCATAATGTATACAAATCAATCTAATTAGAGTTAGAGATTTATACATATAATTAGATTGTGGATGTTCACGGAAAACAGAATTTCCCTGAATTTATTGCTAGTTAGGATAATTTTTGCTCTCAATGATTTTAGTGAGATAAATGAAAGCATTATATAACAACATTCTGCCAAAATTGTTTAATCCCACTTATCGATTTTTTTTACAAACACACACAAATTCTCTTTTCAATAATTGCATTTTTTAGAAACTTTAAATTCAATAAGTATTTCATATCTTACTTATTGATATTAAAAAAAATTAGAAATATCAATATATTATTTTCGACTTCTTCAGATTATTGAAGATAGGAAGAGAATTTTTATTTTGCATAAATACCCGCAGTCTATTTATTACAAATCCATAAAAGTCGCGATTTAATTATCACGTCTCTCGGGACATCGACTTCAACGAGCGCAACTTCTTCAAGACCTACACCTTGAATTTCACAGTGATTCTCGTAGTGAAAAGGAGGTGGCAAACTTCTCCAAAGACCATATTTGCAAGTAGTACCTGACGTGAATCGCCTAACCGAGACTAGTTGACAGTCACTCAAGCATCACCTGAAGAAGTCTCATTCTCGAACGAGACCCTGATGTATCTCTTTCACGAGCAGCTCTCTTCTGCAGCTCTCGAGAGATCTATTCACTGAAGACATTCTCTGCCAGTGTGCAGACGTCCTACAATCTTTCATCATTAATTGACAGTTCCCAAGACGGTAAACCAGTCGACAGTCATTGGTAGCTGTGTGCCCTGTCAGAGTCGGAATTAGGAGACTGTACAGAGTGAGACTTTCCTCGGGACCGTCTCTTCAACGTCCATTTTGTTAGAAATGTGTGCAGACAGATCATTATACCGCGGATCTACATTGAACAATTTTTCGCGAAATAGAAATTGATTTCTTCCATTAATTATTTTAATACGGTTGGAAACAATTATCGATATTGAGTAAGAGGTACAATTTAATTTTCTACTATTTCAAAATTTATTTATATATATATAGTCCATCATTATTTGGGTGGTTATGTACACACTTAAATATTTTTAGTATTAACGATAATATTTATTTTTCGAGATAATCAGAATACACAATATTAGCTAACTACAAATGTCGAAGTATTTCTTAAAGTACTGTTAACAAAGTGCCGTGAAACAGTGATGCAGTTCAACAGTGTCCTAATCAAGATTTAGATGAAGCAACAAGTAATCGTTAAACTTGAGATTTTTAATAAGCGAGAGTTAAACAGAGATTGGTTTTCTTTTTTAGTTATTTCAGTACGATTAAAATAATATTTTACTATCATTTTGTCTCATAAATATATAAAATATGCAGTCTAATGATCATATGGGGTGAACCAAAATGGCGGATATCGTTTATAAATGAATTCCAACCTAAAGCCATGAGAAGTTCGCAATAAAAATGGATATAAATAAATCTAACGATTCAGAGAATTCTTAAAAAGTGCATTCACGAACCAAGGAGTGTTGTCGACAATAGAAACAAGAAGAAACAATGTCAAAGACGAAAGTCCCGTTCGAAGGCCGCCATTTTTCTGTCAACTAAACGAGCTGGGATATTTATCGCTTTCTAATTTGAATATAACAATACTTTCACGTGACGAATTGCATCTGCCACGTTCCACACAGTCCATCTCCTCGGAAATCAATGAAATATTAATTATCTAACAGCTTTAATTAATCGCTTCGAGTGACAGCGATTACTCAAGAACTCAGTTTTACGATCTGATTGTAAATCCTTTTGTTACGAGATTTACGATACGATTACTCGAAGCACGATTGAGTATCTCTTTCAGTAATAATTAATCGTTGGACGGCAATTCATTTTCGTCGATGGGGCAGCGTTGTTCGGAAAGAATATTTGCAAAACGCAGGGAATTCGCATAGCTCAGCTGTTTATGGCAGCGTTGTGATTAGTCTGCGGATTTTATGCATTTCAGACAATGTCGAAATGCAATTCGATATTATTGCAAATATCAAATTGCAAAACGTGACATTCGGGGTTATTCACCTAAGTGTGCCACCGAATTGCAAAATATTTATGGCGACATGGTTCAAAGAAAACTTCAGCTATCATTTTATTTATTCTCGAAAAGTATATTTAGTAAAAGAGAAATATTGAAGAGATTAATTGTTTAACTATTTTATAAATGTTCTGTGCAGCGTTTAAATAAACGATTTAAATTTCTGCCGATCGAAAATGGTCGTAAATGGATCGAAGAAAAGTTGTATTGGAAGCTTAAATATTTTAATATTCTATCTTGTAAATCTTGCGAGCCTTATGGTCGGTGGCCGAAGTGCAATGCAAAAATACTGCAATAGTAGGGAGAGAGAGAGGAGAGGAGAGGGAAAAAGCTTGATCTGCCAGTGATTTCACTCCGCCTCCGGAGATTATAAATCGATTTATCGAACTTTCACCGTGAAGATCACTCGCGTGTCGGACTGCCCGAGAATCGGTGCCGTTGCGATGCACTCGTTGCACTCGGTGCATCTTCTCGTCCCGTTTTATGCACTTTGTGCAATATTTTTGGACCCCGTTGCCTTCAATTTTTGAGACATTTAATTTTGGAGTTAATAAGAAGTTTTTAACTTCGAATATTTTCTCCGTTTCAACCATGAAGATCATGCGAATGATTTTTAAGTAGAATGAATCTGCAGGCTTTCCTGAAGACATTGCATGTTTTGTAATATTGTGGACATTTTAGATTGTTTAATTGTTCGAACGTATTTTATAATAATTTATTTTATAAAATTCGCTATCGTATTGGTCTTGTTTTTCTGATTAAAAAGAGACCAAACACGATTTAGTTACGATTATAATTACTTGTGTGACGACAGTTACGGAGATGTTACTGTGAGAAATGGAAGGGGAGTGTGTCGGTAGGGTGAACTTGCACTTGGCAGATCACGCAGCGAGGCTAGACCGCAAATGAAAGTTGCACATTCCATTCGATCCCCCGATGGGAGTCATCGAACGTCTCGAAACTTGATCCTCGCTTTGGCATGAAAGATTCGCGCACGAAACATGTTTTCCCGCGGATACGGAGGAGAGATAGCGTGATACAGTGCTACTCCGGTAACGTGAAAGTTATATATATATATATATGACGTTTTCATCTTGCGAGTGAACGACCGGATAACGGTACATGGTAGCGGTCATTAGGAGAATGTCTCGGCTAATGACAGCGCCCGCGCTCGTGCGTACGCTACCTTGAAGAAAGCACTGACATTCTCTTATTGATATGATCCACTCATTGATATGAGCGACACTTTCCGTTTTATTCGATCGGATTCGATCGTTATGGTCGCTCGTAAAAGTCGCACCCCGTAAACCTAACTAATAAATTCTGTCTAATTTATAATTAATTACTAGACTTGCTGGTTTTATACAATTATAATGAAAATGAGCGGATGCCATTTCGAACAGTGAACGGATTCGAATAATTCAGGAAAGTCGACGTATTATTTGCAACAAGACAATGTTATCTTGCATAAAGCACCGCAGTCGAATAATTCAGGAACGTCGATTTATTATTTTCAACGAGACAATGTTATTCTGCATAAAGCTCCACAGTCGAATAATTCAGGAACGTCGATTTATTATTTGCAATAAGACAATGTTATCTTGCATAAAGCACCGCAGTCGAATAATTTACTTTATAATTAATTGTGGGTGTTCGTTTTATTAATTTAGATGGTGTTATTGGTCTGAATTGTATTATTAGTTTGAACTGTTTTATTGAAATTATTAGTTGTCATTGGTGTGATTCTCGAGGGTAATCTCGAATAACTTTTTCTATATATAATATAGAAAATAAAAATAGATAATAATAGATAATAATATAATATAAAAATAGCTCTCTTTAATAAAGTGGCGGAGAACATTTTCGCAATGGAAGAAGTTACTAGAAATGGTCTCAGGAATTACCCCTTTCAAGGAAATACGTTTTTGGGACGCTGTACTTTAATAATATAATGTATATTGATTGATTTGTGACAGATTGTACCTTTGTAAATAACCTACAGGCTTTTATGCATCTAACTTTTCCCATCAGAATCAAATGAATTAGAAACTTCCGTTTATCTTAGTCTCATACATGGCGAACGTTTTTTCCTTGGATGCAAGTTAAATTTCTCTTAGCCTGAGAAAAGTAAACTCGTTTGCTACCCTGATTCCTGTAAACTAGTCGGATCAGGTATCATAATCGTCGTAGTCTATTTATGATAGATGATTGCTGTAAGCTATTTTATCGTATACTTTATTGGAGGCTTATACGAAGTGTGTGAACCAGTTATAGATATTATATAAATAAAATTTTATGGAATCACTCGTCTTAATGTAACTGCAATAAACACTTTCTTGATGAACAAACGGTGTTCTACGTACTAGTATAGTTTACACTGTAATAGTTACTATCTTTATTATTGGACTGTGGCTTTTATGAATATAGAAAATGATACACATCAACGTGCTCTTCCGCGAATGAATAAAAGATTGACGAAAGTTTGGTAGAAACTTCCCAATAATTTATACACGTTCGTCAGGTAATTACAAAACAGTGCCACGAAGTTTCGATGCAAGTGAAAACGAGCTTTTTACTTTCAACTTGAACCGTGGTAAATAAGGGAAGTCGTTTACGAGCTGGTTTTCACTATTGTTAACCATTTCCTGTCTGAGATTGCATTCCTTTTACTCGGGATGCATTTCACGATATATCAATCGGTTTCACATGGCACAATCATTGTCGTGACAAATCAAAATTATGTTATATTTACCAAGAAAATTTCAAAATCAAACTATCGATTGACACACCAGTTCCTTAAAAATATAATTTTAAGATTGAATGTCACTTTGCACCAATTTTTACTTAAATTTCATGATAGACATACATCTTACGATCTACAATTTATAATTATAAATATATATTTTCTACATTCAAAGTTTCAAATTTGTTACAATTCTGAACAATTTCATTTTATAATCCACGATTTATAATTACAATTACGTATGTTTTTCAACCGGAAATGTATATGGTTCTGTTTCAGGCAATGGCTATTAATTTCATGGTAGACATACATCTTATGATCTACAATTTATAATTATAAATATATATTTTCTACATTCAAAGTTTCAAATTTGTTACAATTCTGAACAATTTCATTTTATAATCCACGATTTATAATTACAATTACGTATGTTTTTCAACCGGAAATGTATATGGTTCTGTTTCAGGCAATGGCGGACATACTAAATTCCACAGCGACGTTAATAAATGACGCCTACGATTACTACCTCTGGACCCTGTCCCTCGCAGGTGAGACTCTTTATAGTTAACATAATTGTTTATATAGTTTGTAAAAATATGTCCTCGATCATCACAAACTTCAGAATGTTACGAGAAACAGTTGTCCTATAAATCACAATTGTATAGGATCTAATTTGCCTACTTGAGCCTTGTGGTACCCGGGTACTCTCATCATAGCGAATGCGAAAAAAAAGGTTTGGGAGTTTTTTTTGTGAAATGTTGTATAAAATTTTTGTTTAATTCCAAGGATATTAATTCATCTAAAGTAGATTTGAGATGTCACAAAAGATGAAGGACATATCAATTGAAAAATACTGAATATTATGTGAATGAATTTGAAATAGGATGAGGGTTAAAACACTTTATTATCTAACATATCTTTCATATCTTCCACCCCTGCTGTTAAAATATTAGTGAACAATTTCTTAATTTATTTTTCGACGATCTTCGATCACCCACTGTAGATGAACCTTTTTCAATTGGAAAGCAGATTCTCGATTTATTTTTCGTTGGTGCTCCTTACTGATTTTTCTCAACAATCCCCGACTAATTGCGCTACCTTTCATTTTGTCAGACGAACGAACGAGAGGATGGATGCTGGTCGATTCGCCGAAACCTACTTTGATCTACACGATGCTCTATCTGCTCATCGTGTGGGCCGGGCCAAAGATCATGAGAACTCGTAAAGCGTTCAAGCTGACCTGGGCCCTCGTACCCTATAATCTCGCGATGGCCTGTCTGAACGCGTACATCGCCATTCAGGTACAATCTCTTTGCTTTCCACCACTCATATTTCTTGTCCCCGATTTCCACATTAATTATCTAGGATGTGTCTTGACAATTCTCACTGTCGCGAGTTTGTCACCTGTACCTTTCAATATTGAACTAGGTTCAACCGGTATTACTCTATACGCGAATGAGTGTGTCAATATTTTGCAACAATTAGAAACATTTGTGTTTTTTCCAGTTATTCGTAGCGTCCACCAGGTTAAGTTACAGTTATGTCTGCCAGCCAATCAGACAGGTGACGCGTCCAGACGAAGTACAGGTACGTAGAAAATCTTTGGAATTCTTCATGAACCCTTCAAGAAATTCTTTATCAATGAAACTCTTTATTACAATGTACATATTTTCTTCACAGATCGCTCATGCAGTTTGGTGGTACTACTTCAGCAAGCTCCTCGAGTTCTGTGATACGTTCTTCTTCATCCTTCGAAAGAAGGACAATCAACTAAGCTTCCTCCATGTCTACCACCACTCCACCATGTTTTCGTTGTGGTGGATCGGTATCAAATGGGTACCGAGTGGATCGAGTAAGTGCTCCATAATTAATTTTTCTAACCTTCGGAAATCATGGAAAAGTCTTGTTCCACGTTTTTCCTGTGGAAATCTTCAAATTGGAGGCACTGAAACAATTTTTTGGCAACAAGGAGCCCCAATGATTCAGTAATTTCAAGATCTAACGATTGTCTAAATTATTTTTCTATGACGATTTTACTGAGTTTGAAATTTCATTCTTCCTTTAATAATCTTAATAAGCTGGAAGTGATTCGTCGATGTTTTTAATACTGCTACTGCTTCAAATTTCACCTACTCAGTTTTGTCAAGTCTCTCTCTCTAATGGAAATCGAGAACAGATGTTGCGAGTATGACTAAACTAGATAAGTATGATAAATTAGGGGAGAAATCGCGGGCATGCATTCTCGTTCAAGTGGAACTTATTAACTAGATATCTAATTCTCAGTCCATCCACGGTGACTTACGAATTCGCTCATTCAAATAGTGTATCGAATGTAGAGCTCTGGCGTGCTGTGTTTTCTAGGATCTGTATTTTTAATAGATTAAGAGATTATTTTTACACAGACGTGAATACTAGTAAAATGTAAAGTGCTCCCGCAAGTAAAAACGAATTTGCTGTTTTAGAAATTCAAGATTTAACATTTATTCTTGCACGGAAATTGGAATGTCAGTTTTTTGTTGTTTTTTTCAGCCTTCCTGCCAGCAATGGTGAACAGCTTCATTCACGTGTTGATGTACTCGTATTACGGATTGGCCGCGCTCGGACCAACTGTTGCCAAATACCTCTGGTGGAAGAAATACTTGACGATCCTCCAGCTGATCCAATTCACCACTGCCCTGATCCTCGGGATCAACGGTATTCGATCGGGATGCGATTTCCCGCTCTGGATGCAGTACGCCCTCGTTATCTACATGATCTCGTTTATCGTTCTCTTCGGCAACTTCTACGCCAAAGCGTACATCGCGAAGGTACGTTGCAGTTCCAATCAATCAACAGAAACGTACTCTACTAGAAGTGTTTACTCTGACCAAAACTATCTTAAATTTCTCGTGAAGTATTGACATTTCACTTACTCGCAGGATAACAACAAGAGTTGATTGATTTCACAAAAAAGTTGGGTTTCATTAAAGAATAAAATGCAATTGCACCTGGCGGGTACATTATAAGTAAGGCCATAGGAAGTTAGGACGTATTATATGATGTACGATTTTTTTCTACTATCATTCTTTTTTATTTTTACTTCAAAAAGAGCAGTAGCTTATCCCAGTTCCCAGAATTGCCCTGTATACACTAACCTAGTGTCTAATATACGATGATGATTGTGCAGGGCAAGCAAGCGTACGCGGAACGGCAGCTGGAGAAGATGAAGGCTAACGCGCTGTCAAAAGCGGAACTGACCGACGGTATCAAAAGTGCAAAGCGCAACGGAATCATCGCGAATAGTCACGCGAACGGGCACACGAACGGAGTGTCGAAAAAGATTCAATAGACATCGGTGCTCTTCTGGCAGTTGGCGCAACGTCGACGACAAAGAAGAGAGGGGATAGAGAATAAAGAAGAGGAAAACCAGAGACGGAGATCCTTGAAGGGGATTGCTTCAGCTAACGACGAAAAACAACAACAAAACCGGATATCCATATTCGGCACCAGAATTTTGCAGTGTTCGATCACCGACAAAGATCACCATCGAGATCATCAATGGATCCGCAAGCACGAGTCCGATGTCTTCTGCGAACCGGTACGACGCGATTGTAAACATAACCGGCCTGCGATTTTCAATTTTACGTTTCACACTTGGGACCGAGGAGCTGAGAGCTCGGATCGCTGGCCCAGCACATTGTAAATACAAATTATAGTCAAGTATACACGGTGTCCAAGGAAGTCCTCTGCTGATGGTGATCGAAAAAGAAACTACATATAAATCTTTATTAGTTCTTGAACGTTTTTCTTTTTTCAATTTCTTGTTTCAAGTTCTCTTTTTTTGGATGACGTGCTGTGTTATACAAATGCAAAAGAACACAAGGACCAGTATTCAATGTGTACCGACAAGATCAGTGATTTTGGATAGAAGTAAAGCCGCGCCTTAACCGGAATTTGTCGCTTAGAATGGTTTCGGTGGACTACTAAGGTGGATGACTTCCGAAACACCCTGTATAGAAGTTATAGTCGTCAATAGGAGTTACGAGGTCGCCCGTTCGATCTCGTACGATAGCGTCGCGTAATGTAAGCTTAAATGTAAGCGATCTTTTTCGTGGCCGACGGCGAGGATCTGTCTTGTAAAAAGATTATGGCAATGGATCGTCGAGTCAGAGGCAGTTGCAGTCAAGATTGCACCTTGTGCAGGGTGTCCAATATTGCGAACAGTGCGTTTTTACAATTGTTCAAAACAAAAAAAAAAGAAAAACGAAATCGCAGAAAACAAAGCTGTTTCCCCGCCATACAATTATCATTTTTCTGCGAGGAGATTCAGGTTTGGTTATCGCTTAGTTTTATCGGAATATTAACGGGGTTTTTTCCGATTTTCTATTTATTTATTTATTTAGACAGCTTTGTCGCACATGGAAAACGAACAAATGGACGAAGACGATTTGTCGCGCACAATTTATTTATTTTCAATTTACTATTTCTCGTAATTTGGTGGTGCATCCTGGGAACTGAAGGCTCATTGCTGAAGTCACCGAGGTTTAAAGTGTAGCGCAATTCGCGTTTTAATGAGAATTCAATTATATATCGGGGCAGTGGAAAATAATTATCGTGGTGTGGTGATGAGCGTATAGTGGAAGTAGAATTAGCAAGCAATGGACAGACGGGTTGTTTGATGAAACGTTTTCGATTTTCGCGTGAAAATGATTCGCCCGGTACTCGTTTACTGGACACCCTGTATGTAGTCGCACATTGGTCGTTTAGGTATATTATCGTATCGTCACGTAGAGATACGGTTGTTCACAAAATACCTGCAAGTCTTCAAGCGATATTATCAATTCTCCGCTAATTTATCAGTGCCGAGCAACGTTGTCGATTTTTTTGCTTCATCAATTTTGTGCAGATTCATTAACGTTACGCAATGTCGTTGATTTTGACAAACTTGCAAATTCGTCTGTACTGCCCAAATTCGCAGATTCATTATACTGCTGCAAGCTCATCAACATTGCTGAAAAGATTGTCAATTTTGTTGCAAATTCATCAATCCGGTACAATTTTATAATTTCGAACAAAATTTTAATCTGCACAAAAGTTTGTCGGTTTAATTTTCTATGAACTTCTACCATCTTTTTACAATATCATCTATATACATATATCTATTTATCAAATTGTGCAATAAAAATATACTGCCCCCAAAAATTCCAGGAAAATTCTGAGAGATCATTAGGACAATACACATGTGATCAACTGTACTTCGCGATCGATCATTTAAAAAAAAAAAAGAAGAATCTCGTATTCTGATGCGATCAGAAACCATAGATCAAGGTGTACGCGCGATTTGCGAACGAAAAACGATTTGCATTTTGCAGACACATGCCTAACATTGTATTTATAAGGGAGGATTATTTAAATGAATATTGTTTACTAGGCATTTGTAGAATAATAAAAGCAAGATTCATTGCTAATTTCTCACGAAAGTTTTGTTCTTATTTATGGTATACGCGACTGTTTTATACTACATGTATATTTCGGAGAATGTTTCGTTTTGTATTTGTGTAGATTAGGCGAGCGTTTACATGAAGGAACATTTTTCGACGATTTTACACACACGTATCACAACACTTTGTAAATGTATGGAACATTTACGCGTGGTTATTTAAATTATAACAATTTCTGAGTATGCAGAGACTATAAACAACGCACAAATGGAAACAATACAACTGTCAATTTTTAGGGAGATTGAAAAATTTTTACATCCGGTTTTGAGCCGATACACGATAATTGTAAAGAAATTATGTTTAATGTGGTTATCAAAGGAAATTATTATTGGTTTTGGTGCTTCGACTGTCCTATATGGAATTGTAATGAAAGATAGAATGATTTGTCTCTTCCCGTTTCAACCATATAATTTAATATGCGGCGTGTAAAAAGGAATACTACAATTGTTATGAGAAAAAAATGCATTGCTGCGCAATGCAACAAGTGTAAAGAAGTATATAATATGTTCATCCCCACAGTTTTTGTTTATCAAACCCTTCCAGCCGGCTAATCTGTATCTGCCATAATTGAATCATGTGTGTACTGAAATCGGACTAAAAATTTTTACAATGTATAGGTGAATCTTCCTCTCTCCAATTTTTATGAAAAATAGAATTGCGAGATTAGTAGACTGCGGGTCCTCATGCGAAATATAATGTTCATGATTTCATATTTTATAAAAATCAGAATGAGAGAAAAATATCTTCCACATTGTGTGGCATCGACAAATAAAAATAATATGTATATCACTAATTTCTATCAATATTCGCGTTTTCCTATATTTTACAAATTCTCATGAACGCATAAAGATCCACAGTCTAGCGATTAGAGTGCTTCAGAGAAACGAGACACGAATTTCTCACGAGACGAGTATATTGAATTTGTACACTAAGCTTTTCTACAACTTCATGGTACAATAATATCAGGCATTTTCGATTCCATATACAAACAATATGATACATCGTTCGATATTAAGGGAAGCAGACACTTGTACAACACCTTAGTCTGCTCGACTAGATTTGTTACCGAAACTATTTGTACTTTTTTATTGAGAACGTTTACACGTTCGAAGTCAACGGAATATATAATTACCAAGAAAAGATCATCGTAGGACTCTAATATAGTTTCCAAAGTGTTTCCCCACACGATATCTTTTTATATGCAAGATTTTAACGAGGGCGTGTATTATATTTAGTGATCTGTATCGAAGGCAGTACTTTTCGCAGAAATTTTTTGTGATAAACACTAGTTATTTATACTCCTTTGTATGCATTGTAACGTTCATTTTAATGGAGTATACAAATATGTAATAAACGAATACACTGACTTTGCTAGTGTATTAAATAATTCAATCCCGACTTCTTAAGATTATCACAGCTAGCCACATCGAACAGATTTTCCCAACGTAAGGCTCTATATGACAAACCAGAGCAAACTCGATTGGACCAGAAATATTATGAATCTTTGTCGCATTCAATTGTTCAGCTAGTTCGCTCTTACTAGTGTCACGTTTGTTCAGCACAAAGCCATGCATGTGGTAAGCTCTGTGCAGTTGCTTTAAATCCCTCTTGTCCGGCTGTGACTCCGAGGAAGGTTCCATCTTGGAAATAAAATTCCTCAGAACAGTCATTGCATGTCGATTGAAGATTGTTGTCAAACCAATCATGCTACGCCACTCGGACAACTGATCTTTTAAATGCTGCTCTATCTCTGTAGCATTTCTCTTGAACTGCTTAATTTCCACCTCTGTGATGCTCAGTTGTAATGCTTGCACAGCATTATCAGTTTTTAATGATAACACTTCAACTGGTCGCCAGTCCTTGCTTGATTTTACATCGTACTTGATGTTATGGGGTAAAACAGATTTTTGTACGTTTTCCCATATCTGTAGAAATGAATGAAAGCATAAAAGTACGCATTGATTAGTGGGACACAGAAAAGTGTATAAAAATCCGAAGTGTAGCAATACTAACACCGTAGTGATTTATCAGGCGAGACACTTTCATCAAGGGGCAGTGACTGTCATCCAGTTTATGGTAGTTCCCCGTCTCCGGGTCCCACAGAGTGTAGATTCCATTTTCGCTGAAACACAGGACGAATGCTGTCCATTTGCTTATTTGCGAGGAACCTGAAACAAAAGAAGACAGAATCAGATTTCCTGTATCTACTTCTCAAGCAATTTCTGAAATATACATACCTAGCAGAACAAACGTCTGCAAACCTAAACCTTGTAACAAGGTAGCGAGCAAAGCAGCTCTCCCAAAACGGTCGACTTTCTTAATATTCAATGCTTGTCGAGGAGTTACTGGTCCATAATGCGTTGGCAATGACGGCAAGAGCATTGTCAATTTCGCGACATCCTTTGCATTCTCCAAGTCATTGATTTTATATGGTGTAACAAGACACCTTGGGATTCCTTTGACTATTGTTTGCATGGTGGTGTTCTCAATGGACTTGGTACTCGGATAGTCCATTTTAATCAAAACATAAATGCGAGTGCACGATTGGCCAGGACTGGCTTGCACATATCCGAATAATAGCGATGGACTAAACAGAGGAGACAATGTGATCCATCGTTCGAGTTCCTGATAATTTCTGTGGTGCTCTAGGGGGATTCTAGACTCTCCGAGCCACTGTGGACCCCAAACAGGATGCTGATCGTATAAACGAAGTTTTATACAGTGTTCATCGTTCTGTTTTGGTAGCTCAAAGTGCATAGTCTGCTGCCAGAGAGGAGCTGGCCCCTCTGCTACCACTGTAGAGTGTACCATGCTGCCCCATTCGACTTCCACAAAGGGCTGGACAAGTGCAGACTCCTCCCTGATGGGTACTTCTATTCCACGAAGTACATTAACAGTCAGAATTGTTTTCCCCATTGCATGTCTCCTGGTGCTTGACGATGGCTCCAGCGGTCTTCTGATTTGAAACAGGTCTATAAAGGAAATATCAAACAAGGAAAATGCGGGCTGCTCCATCACAACTATGTCTGGTGGTTTCGCTTTGTCTGCTAGGTCCTTCGAAGGCACAACAACCTCTGCGTTAACATCGAAGGTCAATGCTGGGTCCTCCAGTAAAAAGTATTTAGCCTGCTTCTTACAAACAGGTTTGGATGGTCTCAGTAAAGACAGACTGTTCTGTGGGTCATTCGGATCATTACTCAGTTTATAAAAGTATGTTGCGTAGGGCTTTTGCTCTTTAGTACCATAATTGCTTAATGTGATCGTGCAAATTACTGTTCCACCATGTACCCTGCCAAAATTGTCGCCTATCGCAAAGTCTATTTCTACTTTACCGTTCTCAACGTTCCGCTTGGGCAATGGTAATGGTATTGTGCTGGACTGTCCACCTCTGGCATGGACTTGTATAGAAAAACTATAACATTCTGAATTTTTAATTAATATCTTATGCAGTTTTCTATTGAACGGCTTAGTAGCTTTACAAATGATTTTGTTCTTGAATAATAGATGGATAGATGTAAGTTCTACTGTATCTGACGTGTTGATAGCGACTTCTCGAACTACAATCTCTACCAGCTTTCCAGAGAACTTCGGTTTGGTCTGGTATTCTAAGACTCGCATGCGATCAAGCTCTAAATCCATATCGCTGTAACTGAAAGGATTATCGGAGGTGTATAATCCATCCTCTGCTAACGTGGACTTTTTATTCAATTTGCTTAGATCGTCTTTTGTTGGTTTGACAAAAATACTAGTCTCTTCCAATTTGTTTATTGTAGGATAAGCATAGCAGAGACTGAAATCTTGCTCTGTTCTACTTTCTGCATGTTGAGCATACCCTTTAATAAAATCAATGTCCTGGCAGGACATACTAAATTAATACTATATACATTCAACTATTTATCACAAGAAGTGAACACTGAATGGAAAATACAGCATATGTCTTGCTTTCATAAAATAAACTTTGTGTTTACATTCTCAGTTGCCTAGCAAAATTTCCGAGCGTCAAAAAGTTGTAAGAAAACCAGCTAACTGGGATTTAATGGTTTATTTATAACTTCTCATTGCAAAATAATCATTTTTGTAATGGTAATTGTTAATAATTAGAAATTTTTTTGTATAAATAATAAAATTAGGAGAAAATGCCTTTGGTGACATCTATGGTGAAACTACCTAAACATGCAATGTATATGTTACGACGTCACGGCACCATGGACATAGGAATAAGGGGACGGAGCATAAA
>CM052329.1:19136541-19147483 GCA_028455615.1 Lasioglossum zephyrum | reverse complement strand
TCGATCAACCAGGGATCCCATAAACATTCGCACATTCATAACAGATTCGTACATTTGCTGGGTTAATAGACTTCGTTCTGGACACTATCAACTGAGTGCCTCCCTGTTTAAGATTAAAATTGCTGATGACACAAGTTGTCCATGTGGTTGTCTGGTACAGGATCCTAATCATGTGTTATGGCAATGTCCGATCTACGATAATAATAGAGATACTTTGATTTGCAAACTTTGCAACCAGGGTCACTTTCCACCCTATACGATAGATTCCTTTCTGTACGGACCCTCCCTCTAATGTTAATATTGTATTCGAAAATGTTTAACATATTTCTTAGTTATAGTTCATAAGTTATCCTTGTAATGTTAGCAGAGATACTTTGATTTGTAAACTTTGCAACCAGGGTCACTTTCCACCCTATACGATAGATTCCTTTCTGTACGGACCCTCTCTCTATCCGCTGTTTTTTATACATACATTTCTTAAATCTCACAGTTTATTTCTTTAATGTTAATGTTGTATTCGAAAATGTTTAACATATTCCTTAGTTATAGTTCATAAGTTATTCTTATAATGTTAGCATACACAGCCATGTGCATGCTGCTAATAATCCCATGTGGGGTTTCACAGTTTAAATAAAAAAAAAACAGATTCGTAGAAACGATCGGACAAAGATTGTGCAACTCTGCTCGATGCAGTGTTTCCGGGATGATCATAATGCGCATAAAGTTTCATGACGCAATCATGCTCGATGGCTACGTGCCCTGCATCGGAATCGGCCGTGTTCTTTGCAACAACAACCATACTGTATCAAAACAAGAGATTTTTGTGACTGATCGCGAGATGGACATGCTCGCAGGCAATGGAAACAGAAAACAGATTCTTTGATGTACTTATGTAAATCTCATTCGACCTATCGATTTTTCAACACGATGAATTTTTAATGTTTCTAAAGTACAATTTCTCGGTAAACGTTACCCTCGAAGGTTAATAAATTCTCTTTACGAAATACATTTCAAAATCGATTCGAACTTTCCCCTGGAAAAGTTAACCGTTTCTCTCCGAGCTATCGACCGCGATTCATCGAGTTTTCGACGTACTCTTCAATTTTCTTGCAAACTTGGTTCAATCGCAAAGTACAATCTTTCAGCTTCAATTTCCGCTCTTAAAAGTTAATCATTTCCCTCGGGGATACATTTTAAAACCGATCCGATCTAACCCCTTGAGGCTTAATCAATTTTCACCGATCAGTCAAAATTCATCAATTTTCCATCATCGGTTAAAAATTTTCTTGGGAATCTAAACGATTCCATCGTGAAGTACAATCTTTCATCTTTTAATTGGCGCTGTTCAACGCATATTAAAATTTATCAAAAATAACTCTTCAGAATTAAATATTTTGCCGGCACCACCGTTTGTTTACTGGGCTGATGATTTTCTCATAGATTCCACAATGTTTTCCGCAGAGTTCACAATTGCTTCGCGAGCCATACAATTCTGCTCATAATTTTGAAAGTGGTTCAAATTAACATTGAATTCACATCACGTTATTTTAAGTTAAATTAATTCAAGGTAGTTAGACAGTGCTTGTTATTTCATCGTTGTATGAAATAAATTTAGCGTTAAAATATCTTTCTCCTTTAAATGTATCTCGAAACAAGAAATATATAACTTTCTTTGACCACTCTCAAATAATTATAGGCGCAATTATTGTCACGGAGTTCGCAATCTTTTCCGTGATCCCGTGAAACAGCTGATCGTCCGCGATTCTCGGGTGCAAAGTGCAAGGGTGGTCCGTGTTGTCGGTGCGCCGCGTTCCGGCGGGTCAGTAGGTGTTGCAGGTGCATATCGGCTGCACCGGTGCACCGTTGCGGCCGTCGTAGGGGGTGGCTTTGACGCCGGTGCCGACTCGAGGCGCAGAACGTGTTCGATCGACCCGCGAACGCGGCCCGTAGCCTCACACTGCGACACAGAGAGTTCACTTCAGTCAGTCGCTGTTCGGCCACCGAGCGGGTACAGGGTCGGGTCGTCGCGCAGTCCGATCCCCGTTTGCATTATTCGACTAGTCGACTCGCAAGAAACACCGGAAAAAATCACCCGAAACTTTTCCCGGGCCCAGTGAACGTTTATGTCATTCTTCTCTGTCTGTCACTCTCTCTCTCTCTCTCTAACAGCTTAGAATAAATTCGCCACTCGCGGAACAAAGTTCCCTCGCGGTTTTTACGCGCGCGCGAAAACCTCGCTGCGGGACACATGGACTTTCAGACACGAGGGATGGAAAAGGGATCAGCGTGATGCACCTTCCAGGTGACTTTCGAACAACGTTCGCACCAACACTCCCTCGATTGGCTCCCACCGTGTGGCTTTGCAACTCTGTTGTCATAGGACTTGTTTGCAGTCCATGGGTCTTGGCATTTTATTTTCTGGGATGGTGATTGATGGGACAGTTAGGGGGTTGCGGATTTTTGGAGGTCCTCGTGGTGGGAGGACCGTTGTCTCTAGCGTGGTGTTTGAAAGGTTATGGTTTGAAATGCTTGGTCGAGTGGGTCTTGTTTGCTTTGAGAATCGTAAGTTAATAGTTTATATTAGATTGATAAATATGATATGACTGATGTTTCAAATTTTAAACGAAGATTTTTGATCTGGAAAGTTACTGTAGCCTGCAAGCTTTTGTGTTTTAATTTTTTTATTTTAATTCATGGGTCTGTTAGGGGGTTGCGGATTTTTGGAGGTCCTCGTGGTGGGAGGTTCGTTGCCTATAGTGTGGTGTTTGAAAGGTTATGGTTTGAAATGCTTGGTCGAGAGGTTTGTTCGGTTCGGGAATCGTAAGTTAATAGTTTATATTAAATTGATACATATGACATGTCTGATTTTGTATATTTTAAACGAAGATTTCTGATCTGGAAAGGCTAGTGTAGTCTGCAAGCTTTTGTGTTTTAATTTTTCTATTTTAATTCATGGGTCTGTTAGGGGGTTGCGGATTTTTGGAGGACCTCGTGGTGGGAAGACCGTTGCCTCTAGCGTGGTGTTTGAAGTGTTATGGTTTTAAATTCTTGGCCGATTGGGTCTTGTTTGGTTTGAGAATCGTAAGTTAATAATTTATATTAGTTTTATACATATGACATGTCCGATTTTGCAAATTTTAAGTAGAGACTATTGATCTAGAAAGGCTATTGTAGTCTGCAAGTGTTCGTGTTTTAATGGGATTTTGTGTTTTAATCCATGGGTTCGTGATTGATGAGTCTGTTAGGGGTTGCGGTTTTTTAGAGGCTCTTGGGAGGACTATGATCTCTAGCGTGATGTTTGGTAGGTTGTGGTTGGAAAAATTTGATCAAATATTGTGAGATAATAGATTTTAGAATGCTGGTTGAAAAATAAATCTTTTGATGTAAAAATACTATTATAGTCTCGAGGTCAAGAAAGAACCCCGCACTAATCATATGGCAAAATGTATCCCGGTAAAATCGAATTCCTCATGTTTCACTGATTATAATTCGATAACTGTTCATTATCGAGCTTCGTGGCCATTACATTTTTTCTTCAATAGATCATAAGCTACAACATATGAAAAACCCAACTGATTTTACCGGGATAGATTTTCCATATGATTAGTGCGCGGTTCTTTGCAATTTGGCCGAATACGTTGGTTGCGATGGCGCTTGATTAATTAGTTTTGTTTGGAAAACGGTTGTGTAGGCTTTTCACATTAATATTAAGAATTTCACATAGAATGTAATTAAAACCTCAAGTTTTAACCCATTAAAAATCGAGAAAATTTGTCAACCTATTATAAATTGTAAAAATTGCAGTTTCTTGTCGCATTAAAAATTGTAAAAATTTCTAGTTTTCTGTCAGTTTTTGTAAAAAAAAACGTGAAAATCGCAATTTTCCACCCACGAAGAGTCTTGAAAATCTAAATTTCTCATCCAATTAAAAATCGTAATTAAATACAGTTTTCCACCCCATTAAATGTCTTGGAACTCCCAGTTTTCGTGTTATTAAAAATTGTGAAAATTTCAGTTGTTTATCATATTGAAAATGGTGTATATTTCACTCTATTCAAAATCGGGAAAATCTCAATTTTCCGCACAATTAAAAATCATGAAAAATCGTAGTTTCATTCTGTAAAAGGGGTGGAAGCTTGACCATGAACTTTACATCACCCTAAATCGGTCAAGTTAACGCTTAACGAGATTAGAATTTGATTAAGCTCTCGTGGAACACAAACATTTAATAACAATTTCGTAGAATCATTAAGATCGAAGCACTTTTTACTTTTCATGACAACAGCCAACACATTTTTCATAAAACATGCTCTATATAAAACAATATGAATCATATAATTTCGCTTATTTTTACTTGAAAAAATAATGTACGCACTTCGAATGTCTACAAACGTGGTTGCAAAATCCCAATGCAAAATGTTGGATGATTCGCTTTAAAAAAATTGTCGTAAAGAAAATGGCATTCAAACAGCAGAATGGCCGTTTACGCCGCGTAATTCGCCGCGTCTGCGATGGAAGTCAGGGTGTGGTGGCCGATATACAGGGGCTGATTGTAAACCACTTTCACAACAGTCGCGGCCCGTACTCCCGCGCCCGCAGACCTGAAAACTTTTACTAAATTACTTTTTCACGGTATGATCAACTCGTAAATAGACTGCGGAGATCGCTGCGCATTTTCGCCTCGCGTCCTCGGCCCTACGAAACGTCCAGGAAGATATTAACGAACATTAACATCTAAATGGAAATTCGTGTAAACACTCGCGGGCCGATCGTAAATATTGTTGGCGAAAACAATTCGAGAGCGAGAAGATGTAGAACTGTATTTCACTCGGGGAAGAAATGTCAGAAAACGATGTTCCAGGCTATTTGGTTCCTCCAAGGTGGTTGGTATTTTCATGCTGATTCTTTCATGGCAATCATTAAATTTGTATATTGATAATCGCAATTCTAGAATATTCATTCTATTTTTGGCAGTAGTTATAAATTTTTTGAATGATTCATCATTATACCGTTTAAACGTTGCTTCAAACTCTTTAGATTGAAATACCAACACATTGGCGACGTTTTTCCAAGTATAACGAGCACAAACACGATACACTTTAGATCGCATTTATTCGTTTAATACACGATTTAGAGGAACGTCGATTATCCGAACTGATACCGATAGTTCAATCTGAAGCGATCCGTGTATGTTGATTCATTGTAGAAATAAGTGGAGATTTAAGTGTAGTAGCTAGATAACAGAGCTATTTTTTTAATTAGAAAATCTCATATGAGATTTATTTCAACATAATTACAAAAAAAAAACGAAATATGCCACATACAAAACAGAATATAATAATTACAAAATAGAATGTGGTTATTAAAGATACACAGATATTTTAATACAGACATATGATTAGTTGGAACAGTATAGACAAAACTTATACTTTAAGACCACAGCTCTTATATAACAGAGCTATTGTTCGATCACATGCTTCACTGACTGGTTCGGATAATCGGAGTTGTACTAAATCGTGGATCAAACGAACACGCATACTCCAAACTATGTCATGTTTGTACTCCTTTTATCCAGAAAAATGTCGCGAATATGTTAGGAGAGGGCCGTATAAAAATAATTATGAACAAAAGAGCTTCGTGTAAATAAACTACTTGGAAATTTGTGTTGCCAATAACAATTACTGGGAACAAAGGCTCTCAAGAACCGAGATCGCTATGATAACAGTTCTCAAGCCCCACGTTTGTTCCACAAACTGTTACAATTTGTTGCAAACAAACTCTTGACGCAATGGCTGTCGAACAGGACGGATCATAATTAAATCGCAATTACTCTGTGAACGGGATTTTCGTGTTGTCGCTGATTGTCCGGCCGGCTAAACGATCGACCTTAATCACTGTAGCAGGGCTCAGTGACGCAGACGCAGGTTCGCTCAGACACGGAATAATCGGCCGACAGTTTCGCCGGTCTCATTGTTATTAAATCAAGCACGTCTCATTGTTCCCTGGTTGTCAAGGTGTTGGAATAATAGGCCGCGCACGTGATCCCCGGCAAATCCACACCCGGAAAAGGTCCTCGTTAAATCTCGCAATCATTATATCGGGACACGGTTTCAACTTCGCCCTTCGAAACGAGCAATTAACGCGTGCCCGGCCGAACTAGTTAATTAAGTGATAACGTACAGAATTAATTAACGGCCGCGGTTGTTTTTGCAGGAGCGAGCACGCCGTGCTCTCCGCCGTTATAATATCATCGTCGACTTTGATTTTGATGCACCAGAACTTCGATATAATTAGTCTGGACCTGGTTTCGCGGAACTACCTTTCGAAAAATCGGAAAAAATGTCGATTTCAAAAACTTGTTTCGGAAACTTCACTAATGATTTTGTTATACTATTGAATAATATCCGGTGTTCTTTCTGGTATCATTACGATCCATAAAGGTTTGTGATAATAATACAAAGAATCACAGATTGAAGATTCATAACTAACTTAACTAGAAATGAGCATCCACCAGAATTTTAAAAGTTTCTTAAAATATAAAATATAAATTACATCATTCAACATAGTTTACATGCAAAAATAATTGTTTCCGGCTTTTCGGCTTTCCATAATCTGAGGACAAAATGATTTAAACAAAAGAGTTAGAGTATTTAAACATGTACAAACTTCTATATAAAAATAATAAAAATAAATTGAAGATTGTTTTGATGGTTCAAATGTTAAAATGCATTTTTAGTTTCATAATGTTATAGCTGACGTTAAGACCTTGCAAGACTTTTGCAATTAGGTCTTGTTATTGTTGCAACTTTTTGTGGAAATATTTTCTGTAGGAAAAAGGATTATGCATTGATAAATTGGAGAACGTCGGTGAAATTGATTAAGTAGTACAGTGTCAAGGTGGTAGACTATAGATCTTCATGTAAAATAGTTTATGCACTATTTGCAAGAACAGTTAGACTTGTTATTCAAAGTTGACAATTCGACGAAACGTGTCCGACTAGTTCGATCCAGATCGGTATGCGGCTGTCTGGTTGTGCCGTCACGCTTTCAATTAATCCCATTAACGAGCGGTTTCCGCGACTGCAATAATTTCAGACGAAATCGGGCTGTAACGACACTGTATCGGCATTGACGTCAGACTCACCGAGTTCCCGTATTAAGGTCGATTATTTGGGTTAAGAATTTCGTTTCCGAGGACCACCGAGGCCAAGAAAATTGTAGAACGCGGCCCGCGTTCGCGCTTCCATAGTTTCTGGCAGCGAGCGAGCCTTTTTCATTCATCGACGTAGCTAGTGTTGCTCTTATGCCCGTGGGAGTCGAGTATACCATCGACGTGACTCTCTGCTCGGACTTGAAACTTCGAATTAGGGGTTCAAAACACCTTTCACACAGTGATCACATCAGTATTATGTATTTTCCTTTGCTTTTTCTTCCTTAGATTCATGTTGTACCCTTTTTACTGATAAATAGACAGTGGATTTTATGCATTTACGACAACAATGAGTAAGTGTAATTTAAAACAGTAAAACCATTAGAAGAATTCATAAATACCATTATATTATTTTAAACCTATCAAACATATTAAGCAAGTGAATAAATTTCTATTTCACTCCAGTTTGTTTCGAATCAGCTAGAACATTTTTATTTTGATAAAATTATTGTTTTCAAATAAATATTGAATCATACAGTTGGACAAAATTGCGTACGATTTTTATTAATTTTTATTTTACAGAGACTATTACCATTGAAACTAGGGTTTGATTCTATTTTCTTAAAGTCTGTCTACAAAATTGGAAAATTGCAAGGACATTCGCACTCCATTGATAAACTTCGAAGTTAATTAGTTATTGAAATATATTTTCTACCCGTAATCTCATATTACAACTTTTATTTTACGTTTTATTTTTGGATTCGCGTTATAAATTGTTTCAGGTTCATTTTATAATTATAAAAATCGATCCAGTCACATTTATAGACATCTCGATGGAAACATATAATTACGTCTGAGGGTTGCAGAAAATCATAGACTCTATTGACCGTAAAAGTTTGTACGACGCGATAACTATAAGTCCGCCAATAATACACCTGATTAGAAACCTTCATAGGAAAAGTAGTAGAACTTTATTTTTTTAGTTTACAAGGTTGATGCATATCTTTCCGTGTAGAGTTGTAAAATTATGAGTGATTTAGTTCCAACCATAATTACAAAGTTCTTCATGCACATTTGTAGTTTTTTTTCTGCGTAGATATATCGCGATAGCAACAATTCATTGAGAAATTAAGATGTAGTAATATACAAATTTCGGAATTTATTAATCGCATAGCGGTGTATATTTTTGTATAATATAAAGGGGAATGGTCACATAAAATTGATTTAAAAGCTTACGTTATACAAATGTGGAGGAAAGTTAAATGTGACTTACAGGGTCATAATGACCCGAACACAGTGTAAAGGTAGTATTTATTTTGCAAATTAAATTGGACCACACTCGACATCCAATTAAAAGGAGACTTTGTAGCTCGCTCCGTTATACAATATAAATTAGTGCTATCTATTTCGTTTGTATACTACATAATTACATTGCTAGCCAAGTATGTCCTAGAGTAAATCAGGATAACGTAACGTAACCTTTAATACGGAAGCTATCGAGTATTATGAATGATTGGCTTTTACGTAACGCTTTCACAAAAATGGCAAAGTACAATCCGTTAAGATATTCTTCACAATTTCGATTATAATTGGACTGCGAATTTTACTGTTTAATAGAAATTTTCTAAGTCGGTGATAAGTAGACTGCGGATTTTTATGCAAAATAAAATTTTTCTATGTCAATTGTAAAAAGTGGAAGCTAGATAACAATGTATTTCATCCTACAATAATCTTAACAAGTCGATAATAATGTAGCAACGTTCTTAAATTGATCTGATGCAGTTTTACAATTGTTTTTCACTCATAAATCTATAAATGCGTAAACATCCGCAACCTAGTAATAGCATTTCTAAATTCTTCTAATATATTTACAATTTTATTTTCCATCCAGTTCATGCATTTACGAGAAAAAGGGAAGTTTCTCATGAGCGTAGTTTTCTAGTTTACTCGGAAGTAGAAAAACTGGAACGGTAATTTTGGCCAGCGGAGTATTACAAAAACCGTCCACCTCAAAGGGTCAAGTACCTAAGGAGCCATTATGGCAGCGTTGACTGTCGACACAGTGGCAACGTCAGTCAATGGCAAAACGCGTTTACCCGCTAGCAAATGTGTGACGCGTGAATAATGGAGCAGAGGGTGGCAATCGGCACGCACGCGAGCCCTACCCCGACACGGCATTAGGCGAATGTGCAAACTGCAATCATCCTTGCCAGTTCAACGGCCGCCGATGTTCGAGTGTGTGTTCAGCTAAATTATTTTTTAAGCGGGTGTGGCCAAATGCAATTAGTGTTGCGACGAATATATAAAAACTTTGGAAATTACGCTCGTACCGTACACAAACACAATTCAAAAAGATGAAACCTTTAAGCAACATGTTCGACACACTTTCCTGATTAAAATGAGCTCAAACGCGATGCAATTTTAAATCATGTTTGCCCGTTTCATCTACAATGCAGTACGACCTTTATTATCCGAACTGATCAGTGAAATTTGTATAATGAATCTTGCTGTATACGAGAGACTCTAAATAGAACTGATTTCGTTTACGTATCAATTCAATTGACGTATGACGTATTCAATTTACGTATCGATTCGGATAATCTTGTTTCTACTATATCATGAATTAAATAAGGTAAATGCGGTTCGAATCGTATCGTGTTTGGACTCGATTTAATCAGAAAAACGTCAGGAATGTTACGGAAAGAGTTTCGTCCAAGAAAACGATGGAAAATATAAAAGTCTCTGAGAATGTTTATTCCGCAAGAAAGTCAAGTATATGTGTTGCATCGTGAAAACTCTGCTAACGTTCGTTTAGCTCGCTTCCATCGTTAGTGCTCCATCCGGGAAAGGAATCCCGGCAAACCGAAGCGATTGCGGATACTGCATTACGCCAGTAGCAGTTCGCGTAAACGCGATTGGCCCTCGTGCAAAGACTTTAGCCGAAGTCGCAGCTGTTACGTTAGGCGTTTACATAACGTGGGAATTCTTGTAAAACTGCGGATAATACGATCGAACAACGGTAACCTGCTGGGAACAACGCCGTTAACGCGATATTGGAGCTCGCGGGTTTTCCGGCCGACAAATAGCCTAGATTTGTCAATTTCCGCGGAACGTTGACAACCGAACCAAAACAACGCGAAGAAAAAGGGAACGGCAACACGTTCCGCGCGCAGGCCATGCGTCGATAACGAAATCAAGTCTATTCTAGTAATTACACGTTATTTTCAGCCCTCGCACATCGACTTTTCCGCGGTATGGTCGATCAGCAACCTCGATGTATTTTTACGCTTCGGAGAGCACCGCACAGTGCTGTATTTGGCATATTTAGTGCGCCAAAACTATCGCAACGTTATCAATACTGTCAACGTCATAATATTCTATATCGTTCAATTCGGCTTAACGTCAGCTACAACATTACCAAATAAACGTTAAAATACAATTTAACGTTTAAAAAATCGAAGCGATCTTGTTTTTTTCTTTTAAACAAATTATTTTCAAAATTTTATATATTGCAGTTCATACGTATGTGAATACTGTTGAACTTTTATTTGAAAAAAAATCATTTCTTTAACACAAGTTTTTCAACGCTTCTCTTGGTCATGAGAATATGTTATTTTCAAATATCTATATGTTACTAAATAGTACTGTTTATGGAAAAATATTATTGTACATCACTCACATTTACAGAGTGTCCCAAAATTCCTTCAACATCCGAAAATTGGAGGTTCTTGAGATCATTTGACGTAACATTTTCCTTTGCAAAAATAGCGTCCGCGGCTTTGTTAAGGAGTT